>CAJGYO010000011.1:47811035-48211035 GCA_904845875.1 Miscanthus lutarioriparius | reverse complement strand
TCTTTCCTCCCTCCCCTCTTGAGTTCCCTTACACTATTAAAAACTCGAATACTTCTGTGTATGCAAAAACCCACAGAAAAATGCGAATACCGATAGAAAAATATTTTTCTGACGGTGTACTGTCAGAAAATAACCTACAGGAATAGAATGACAGAAAAATCAAATTTTTTTGTCGGTTCGCCGTCAAAAATAGTTTTTCTGTCGGTCTTACATGCACGGGAAAATTAATTAAAAATAATTTTTCTGTGAGGATATCTACACAGAAAAAAAGAAATAAACGCACAGAAAATACGTGTATTTTTTTGTTGGTCTAGGTGAACTCACAGAAAAATTCCTTTCACCCAGATTAAAAGTAATTTTCTGTGTAGCCATTCTCACAGAAAAAAGAGTTAAACGCACAGAAAAATAATTTATTTTGAAATAGTAGCAATAGCATATTAAAATATATATTGTCCATACAGTAATTTCATGACACATCACAACATAATAAATACATTCATAGGTGTCTAAATGTTCAGCACATTCATAGGTACATAGATGATGTCCAAATGTTCTGACATCAATACATTCAAAACCATTACCATCTCAGCAGTTTAAGTTTAAGCCAAAATGACCACCGGTATGCATCATTGAGCCATATAGCTAAAACCAAAGCTAGAGCCTCCTAACTAGTTAGTGTGCAAAAGCACAACACTACAAAAGAAGAAACCACCACCACATCCATGTTTTGCAACTAAACACCACCATCACATTTTTGGTCATTCATCCTCATCGAAGAACATAACTGCAGTAGAACATATGACATTAAAGATATTACAAAGGTGTAAGCCTGCCTTCAATAACTATGCTAGCAAGTAAAAGAAATGCCTCACTTCTCAAATAAATTAATTCTTGAAGACAGAGATAAGTCTATCAGTTAGGCTTATTCAATTTAGAATGATTCAAATGAATGAGAATGTATTATTTCTGCAATTAAAAGTATAGGATTTTATTTTCTTGTAATTGAACACTTGCTATGTGTTGGGTTTATAAACCCAGGGTCCCTAATGGGCCAGCTTCCCAGCAAAAGCTCAAGTCAGCAGACGGCATTACAAACGATGCGTAACTCCTGGGTCGGCCCAGATACCTAACGACATGCCGGAAGAGCGATCCAGTCTCCGTCCGGAAAGCCTGGCCAAGGAGGGGACGACGCTCGCTTCCGACTCTGACCCGCTTTTCCGACCAAAAGGCCTGGCCAAGGAGGGGACGATGCTTGCTTCTGACTCCGACCCGCTTCTCCGACCGGGAATACACCGAACCTCTACTTGTGGCTCTTCCCCAATCGATGCGGTCGGAGCCGTCTGGGAACGACCGGTCGGGGACACCCGCTCGGTGAGGACCCAAGAAATCAGGCGGAGCAGATAAGGTAAGGTGCTCAAGTCAACCGCAATATCGAGGATCATACCCTACACACCTGCAAGACAGTACTGTCAAGCCATGCCAGAAGGGTACTTTGCAGCCTTCCAGACATGTCAGAACACAAATAGTGTTGTAGGCACCGACATTTGTCCTACAGTATGGTAGGTGCTGACATTTTCCATACCAGAAAAACACGATGGAGCCTGCCACATGCATCTGGGCGTCAACAGTATTGTGGGCGCCGACAAACTGTCTTGTACCCGATGGCGTGGGCAACAAGACTAGGACACTCTCTCTCTCTCCTGAACTTGTAAGGCCGTCCCCTTCATCTATGAAATGGGATGCGCTCTCTCCCAACAAAAATGGTCATTCTAGCTCTCTCTCTGCTAGCTTTAGACATTCTGAGCACTTGAACAGCTCCACGGCTCTAGAACTCTAAAGCTACACAGAGCATACGTTCCAATACTTAGCGCACGTAGTAGCTCCTGTCACTCTTGGCCCTATAGTCTAGAGTCCGACCAGACCTCTAACACCCCCATCTTATTCTCACTCATTTGTAACCCCACAACAAACTTTGAGCACCTGGGCTCAAGAATAAAGTCACCGACCGACTGAAACTGGACGTAGGGCACATTGCCTGAACCAATATAAACCCTAAGTCATTGAGTGCTAGGCCACATCCGATCACAACGTACGACAAAACTACAAATATTTACTTATTGGTCACTTTTTGCACTGATAGTTGGCGCCGTCCATGGGGAGGACGCAGTACGTTCACACTTTTGGTCATCGGATGGCCCACCTATCCGCCATCTTTGTCATGACAGGCTCAAGCGATACGACTCGCTTTGGCTCACTGGAGTTTCCCATGCTCCCACCTGTTGGGATGTGGGTTCCTCCCGTCTTCGAGCCATCCCAGACCTTCCTCTTAGGAAGCCTGGACTTTGTCGTCGACCAGCTCGGTGTCCTTTGCCTTCACGAGGAGGCACTTGTCTCGGCGCCCGTCGGAGGAGGAGCGCCCTCCGTCGGCTCTAGGCCACCAGGCGACCTCAACGACGAGACACCTATGCTTCGCTCCGAGCCTGCGCTGGGCTCAAACCCCACTATGAGTAACATACATATTGTTCTTTACTCGCTATTTAATATCTTTCATTGACTCTTCGGAGGGACCCCGTTGTCCCCACCACGACCGCCATGCAACCGGTTCCCCTACGGCCTCGTGTCCCCCGTGGACGCGTACGCGTGGGGTTCCAAAAGATGCTGACGCCACCCCCTCTGACATATGAATTCATGGGGATGGTGGATAACGCTCCCGCCTCTTTCCATGACCTCGTGGATGATGAAGTTGAAAGCGACAGCTCTAGCATCGGCGATGTCGTGGCACCAAGCCACCCTTTATCCTAGGAGTGTGCTATGGCGGACGCTCTGGGACAGCCGCCGGTGGTAGCGGAGTCTCTACAAACTCACACCCCTCTAGACCCTCGTGCGGAGGCCCTTGCGCGTGCACAGGAGCACAGTGAGGAGCTATGACAAAGGCGGTAGAGCCAGCCGCCACCTACGCCGGTGCGCTTGACGTAGCATGCTGCGCCACGCACACGTAACCCGGTGAGCGGCGCCGGGGTCGTGCCCGCTAGGTCCAGCGCAACATCATGGATGGAGGAAACGATCCCCCATAGTTCACTCGGGCTAGCTAGAACAACGTCGCTGCGACGATGCTCCTACGTGGCCTTCATGAGGCTGATGACCCTCAGGAGCAGACGACCCACCGGAACCTCCGGACGCTGGTGGAAACCACCGCCATCCAACAGGCAGAGAGCTTCGTGTCACGACACCGACTCACGGCCTCTCTCCCCACTAGGGGAATGGGGGCACACCAGTCAAACAACAATCCGCTCACCACTACAGTTGTTGGGCATGGAACAGGAGGACGCAGCTGCACCACGGCCTGACCCGGTGCCCGCTCCACACCGACCGCCTATGCGCGAATGGATCGGGCCAAACCAAGACGCTCGCAGCGTCATCAACAATCGGCGTTAAGCCCGGCGTGATGATGACGTCCATCAAGGGGCGGTGAGAGCAGGCGGCACGGGCCTCGGCCGGACCGTCGAGGGGAGCGGGGAAACACACCCTAGGCATGGTCACCGACCAGACGACCAGAGTCCCAGCCTAGATGGCCTAGGACCATGGGCCTTTGGCCGTCGCATCTAGAGAGCGCCGTTCCCACAGCGCTTCCGACCACCTACCAACATCACCAAATACACCGGGGAAAAGAATCTCGGTATATGGCTCAAAGACTTCCGGCTCGCCTGCCGAGGTGGAGGGGTGGATGATGACCACTTCATCATTCAATACCTCCCCATCTGCATGGGGGAACATGTTCGAGCATGGCTCGAATTCCTCCCGCCTGACAGCATCCGTGACTGGGTGGATCTCAAGAGAATCTTCATCGGGAATTTCCAGGGGACATATGTCCATCCTAGGAATTCCTGGGACCTCAAGAGCTGCCAACAGGAGCCGCACGAGTCCCTGTGGGATTACATTCGTAGGTTCTCAAAACGATGCAACTCCCTTCCTGATGTCGTTGATGCGGATGTCATCAGCAAGTTCCTCTCCAGGACAACCTATGAGTCCCTGGTCCACAAGCTCGGCTGTTTGAAGCCCCGTACCACCCGCGACCTGCTCGACATCGCCACGAACCATGCCTCCAACGAGGAGGCGGTCGGAGCGGTCTTTAGTGGAGTCCGAGACAAGGGCAAGGCCAAGACGAGGGACCCTCCACGCAAAGGGGCAAAAAGAACAAGAAGGATCGGCGCCGATCGGCTGTAGCACCCGGTTTTAAAGACAAAACTAGATACACACTATATGTGAGCTCAGGAAGTCAAATCTCACATATAGCCACAAATATGGGTAATATCAAGAGACAATACTTATTACATAATGTATTAGTAAAAGAAAAGTACCCTCAGAGTATAGACAGCGAAAAGTCGACTCCGATCTTCAGGCGAAGACTCCAAAATCCACAGGGACGACTGACTGGTGGACCACTAGCCTAACTCCTCCAAACCAACAATCTGGTGCCCATCTGGGATTTTTATCCAATGTATAGAAATATAAAGCAAGCGTAAGTACATGTCGTACTTAACAATTATATCATGGGGTTCATGAGGCTCAAAAGGGCTGACACTGGTTTAACTGCGATTAGCTTTAATAAGTCATCTTTTTAAGCAATTGAGTGTCAAAGAATTTATCATTCCCATAAACACATGATTAGGTAAACATGAATAATGTATAGCATAAACAATTAATCTTTAGAACCATTATCCATTAGTGATCATCTCTATTCCATAAGGGTCCAAGGCCGCTTGTGTCCGTGAGCACGGCTGTTATAACAGTTTTACACTCTGCAGAGGTTGTACACGTTCACTGTGAGTTGTGATTTACCCTTTTGCCCGAGGTAGCTAATCTCTTGACCCACTTCCAAGGAAGGTCGGCAGGGTTCACTATGAAGCCTTTCAAAGGATTCGTCTAACAAGTTAGGGCCGCTAGGCGTATGTGGCCCCTCTCTAGGAGTGGCACGCATGGGCATCGCATCACGGTACACACTTCCCAGCAGCAAAGGAAACATACCATGTGCCTTAAAGGTAACCACTAACAAGTTAGAAAAGATCCTCATACTGAGCTAAAGCCAGAGCCATATGGCCCTCACAGCTGTACTGTAAGTCCCGGATGATCACTTACAGATAAGTCCTTAGGGAGAGGAATCTGAAGCATATAAACACTCCAGCCCCCTGTTTCCATGTTACTAAAAAGTCATGTTTTAATGTTTATTGCATATACCATTAGTCAAGTTACAAGATCATGGTTTTGATTAAGCACTAGCAAAAACTATCCCATGCAATATCCCAAAGGTATCAAGGTACAAGTTATCAAATATCTAGGATATCCTATTTGGCAACAAGGTAGACACATGTAATATGAATTAAGTGTTTAAATGTGAATAGGTAACAAGGATGGTTCCATGCTATACTTGCCTTAACTTGCTTTCCCCCCAAAGCAATATGCTCAAAAGCCTTTAGTATTCCACTTTCAATCTTCTGCTTCCAATTCTCAGCTTCTAGTCTTCAGAGAACTGCTTCTTAATCACCATGTAAACCTCACCGATTGACTGAACCATATATCACCACACAAACATCCATACATGGCATACACATAAGAATATATGAGAACAATACATCAATCATAGAAAAATAAGTAAAAGAGTTTGAAACACGATTCTACGCATCGTTACGAACACACAATCGCGAGAAAACACTCTAATCGGAGCTACGGTTGAAAAGTTACAACTACCAAGAGATTTGCTTTATATGTTGAAAAGAAGACTATAGGCTTCATTTATTTTAACTATATAAATTCATATAAGATATTTTATAAATAATATAGATTAAATTAAGTCAATTCTTATATTTGAATTATAAAACAAAAATAAAACAAGTCATATTTTATGTATAAAACCTAGTTGCATAATCATTAATCAAGATATGATTTAAACCATAATTTTTATGAGATAGTAATATAGTAAACATTATTACTAATGCGTAGATCTCGTCGTTATGAAACAAACGCAACTTGAACGGACTATTTTGGAGTTAAAATAAATAAGTTATGATTTAAACAAGTTTTCATATAGTTAAATAAATTAAATCTACCCATAAATTTCAAGTGTTGAAAACATGCCTAACAGTTGTATAAACACGTAGAAAACGTAAATACGATCCTAACGCAATTTGAACGGGTCAAATCGGACTTAAAACGCAAAAGTTACGCATGAAATAAGGTTCAGTGGCATTTATGTAAATATCTCAAACTCATTTTTGAATTAAAACAATTAAGAATCTGAATTTAAATGGATTTTGGACTGCACGCACTAATTCTCAAAACTACAGGGGCTAAAACAGAAGAAAACAGGACCTAAAAGAAATCCTTTTGAACTGATTTAGATAGCGGGTTGATTCACCGAAAACAGGGGGACTATTCTGCAAAATGGGCGCGGCTGACCAAAGGTTGACTCGACTGCTGACTGGGCAGCCACGTGGCAGCACGCTGTTGGTGTGGTGCACCACGCAGCGTGGACCAGCGTTGACGCGGCGCGGTGGACCGAGTCCATGGGTCCCGGTGGACCGGTTATGTAACCCCGAAGGGGTATCTAATCAGGTTCGCTCGTTCCAGATCTAACGGCGCAGGCATGATGGAAGCAGCGGGTCACCGGGGAAGACACGTAGGGCGGCGGCGCCATGGCCAGTGATGTGCCAAGCTTGGTGGTGGATGCCGAGGCAGTGATTCCGACCACCCCAGACCGAGCCGAGGGCACCAACGCGTAGCACGGGGTCTCACGAACTCAATGGCTACCTATCGGGGATGGAGAGCACGTCGGGGAGGTGGTCCCGCGGTGGCGCCATTGTTGGTGGCTTGGGATCTCGCCGATATGGCGTTCTAGCGCATGAAACGGCGAATGGAAGGCATTGGGAGGACGAGTAGCTCACTGTGATGCGATTGGAACGGAGCACGGCGTCCGGGGAGGCTCCGAAGCGAGTCATCGACGGCGGCGATGAATTGGGGAGAGAGAGAATGCACAGGTGAGGGAAAATTCGAGCAAAACAAGACCAAAACACAGAATTGATGTTTCCTACGGGCACGGGGGAATAAGGCGGACCTTCGGGACACGTTGCCGACGAGGCTTGGGCGCTGGTTGGCGTATTACCGCGGCGGTGGCGAGCTGCTTGAGCGCGGCCGGGAAAAGGGAGAAGGAAAGGGGGTCCGGCTCGACTTTATAGGCGGGCGGGGCTGCGGCGTACAAGGAAGGGGAGCGGGGCGCAGTGATTACGGCACTTGCCTTGTAGGCGCGGTGGACCGGTGGCTTGCCATCCGTGGTGCGCCATCGGTGGTGAGGAGGAAAGGAAAGAAACAGGGGAGAAAAGGAAAGAAGGGAAAGGAAGGGGACGATGGGCGTGCGGCGGCTGACAAGCGGGGCCAACATCGCAGCGGGGAGAAGGAAAGCGCGTGCGGGTGCACGCTGACGAGCGGGACCCACGGCGCAGTGAGGGAGAAGGAGCGGCGTGCGGCGTCTGACCGAGCGGGCCAGGCGCTTGCGCGTGCGAGCGACGCGCGGGGCAGGCCAAGCAGAGCGGTGCGGAGCAGCAGCTGAGCCGCCAAGCAAACCGCACGGAGCGATGCAGCAGGCGAGCCGTGGCTGAGCTGGGCCACGTGGGAAGGGGGGAGGAGTGCGGCTGGGCTGGCCAGCAGGCCAGGCCGGTTGCTGGGCCGAGAGCACGAAGGAGGCCGGGAGTTGGGCTAGAAGGGAAGAAAGAGAGTTTTTCCAAATCAATTTCTTTTTCAATTCTTTTTCTTTTCTTAATTCAAAACAATTTCAAATATGATCCAATCAAGTATAAATATGATTTAAAATACACTTTTTAATTCAAACATAAATGAACCAATTTTGGGTATGTTTTCCGAAAATAACTTTTTAAGTTCTTACATTTTCTAATTCCTTTTCTTTCTTTCCTTTTATTTCAAAGCCATTTTCAATTTCATTTTAAAAGTATTTTAACCATTTTGACTTTCAATTAAAACCACTCAACCAATAAAATTAAATGCAATAGCATGTATGCATCAAACATGTTGCTACCTTATAATGTATTTTGATTTAATGAAAAATTTTATTTCCTATATTTCATGTGCACAAAAATTCCAACTTAAATAATTTTAACTCTATTTCAAAAGAGGCAAATTTTAGGGTGTTACACCGGCCAACTCCGCTTTGGTCGCCGTAGGGCCAGCCTGACCACTTCGACAAGCTCATCGAGAGCCCATGCACCAACCACGCCAACCCCGTCAAGCACCTCTATAAGGACTGCGAACTCCTTAAGCGCTTTCTGCGATAGGCCGGCGGACCGAAATAAAAAAAGGGCAAGGAGGCAGCGGCCAAGAAAGGAGGCATGGCGGGTAAGGATGGGGATGGCTTTCCTAACCCTGAGGAATGCCTCATGATCTTTGGGGGATCCGATGCCATCTACTCTAAGCGCCAACACAAAGTGCACTACAGAGAGGAATGCGTCGCCGAAATGGCCGTCCCCTCTTTCCTTAGCTGGTCAGAATCTCCGATCACTTTTGATCAGAGGAACCATCCTTCCCACATCGCCAGACCGGGTCACTACCCGCTCATTATCAACCCCATTGTCTGTAAGAAGCGCCTCACCAAGGTGCTGATGGACGGAGGAAGCGGCCTCAACATTCTCTATGTCGACACCCTCGATGCCATGCGCATCCCCCGGTCGGAGCTCCGCCCAGCGAGCTCTCCCTTCCACGGCATGATCCTGGGGACGTAGGCATACCCACTCGGGTAGATCGACCTGCCGTCATGTTTGGTGGCCGAGCCAACTTTCGCTCAGAGGTCCTCACCTTCGAGGTGGTGGACTTCCTAGGGTCCTACCACGCCATCTTGGGGCGGCCATGCTATGCCAAGTTCATGGCGATCCCCAACTACTCCTACCTCAAGTTGAAGATGTCAGGACTGAACGGCATCATCATTGTGGGTAGCACCTTTTCGCACGCCTACATGTGCGACCGCGAGCATTATGAGCTCACCACTGCCATCATCAACTCAGCTAAGCTCCCTCAACTTGGAGAATCGTCGACTCCAGCAGTCCTAGACTACAACAAGCCAACCTCCTCGACTGCCTTCCACCCACTCAAGGAAACTAAGGCGGTG
This sequence comes from Miscanthus lutarioriparius, assembly GCA_904845875.1. Classification (NCBI taxonomy): domain Eukaryota; kingdom Viridiplantae; phylum Streptophyta; class Magnoliopsida; order Poales; family Poaceae; genus Miscanthus; species Miscanthus lutarioriparius. Next base: position 48,201,869 of record CAJGYO010000011.1, on the reverse strand, counting down.
GGGATCGACCCCACCGACCCAACCAAGATGGTGCGGATCGGGGCCCAGCTCCTGGCCAAATAGCAATGTGAGCTCACTGAGTTTCTATGCGCCAATCATGATGTCTTCGCATGGAAACCTTCCAACATGCTGGGCATACCGTGGGAGGTTGCTGAGCATGCATTACGTGTTGACCCGGGCTCAAAGCCCACCAAGCAACGACTGTGTCGCTTTGACGACGAGAGGCGTAGGGCCATAGGCGAGGAGATCACCAAACTCCTGGCAGCTGGGTTCATCAAGGAGGTATACCACTCTGACTAGCTCACCAATCCTGTTCTTGTTAAAAATAAGACCGAGAAATAGAGAATGTGCATTGATTATACTGGCCTCAACAAGGCGTGTTCGAAGGATCATTTTCCTTTACCACGCATAGACCAGATAGTCGACTCCACCAGATCACGGTGAAAGAGTCTGACCAGCTCGCAACTTCATTCATCACCGTGTATGGTTCGTATTGCAACGTAACCATGCCTTTTGGTCTAAAAAACGCTGACGCCATCTATCAACGGTGCATGCAGCAATGCTTCACCGACCAAATCGATCCGCTCGACCAGCCTGACCAAGTCGAGCGGCCAAAACCAACAATCACCATCTATGTTGATGACATAGTGGTCAAAACGGCTCAAGCTTGCGACCTGATCGCGAACTTGGCCGCAACGTTCGCAAACCTCCGAAGGTTCAGCATCAAATTGAATCCCAAAAAATGTGTTTTCGGGGTTCTAAAGGGGAAGCTGCTTGGATACATCATGTTTGAAGGCGGTATCGAAGGCAACCTCGGAAAAATCATGGCCATCTCCAACATGGGCCCTATACGCAACATCAAGGGCATACAAAGGCTCACCGGCTGTTTGGCTGCCCTGAGCCGGTTCATCTCCCAGCTAGGTGAGCGGAGGATGCCTCTCTACAAGCTTCTCAAAAAGACAGACACGTTCGTCTAGACTGAGGAAGCACAACAGGCTTTGGAAAGCCTCAAAACATCACTGACGTCGGCCCCAAACCTCGTCGCTCCCGAACGGGGAGAATCCCTCCTCCTCTATGTCGCGGTAGGCAACCACGTGGTGAGTGCCACCCTAGTCATCGAAAGGGAGGAGCCAGGGCACCACCTAAAGGTCCAGCGACCCATATACTTCATCGGTGAGGTACTCACCAATGCCAAGGTTTGGTACCCCCAGGTGCAGAAACTTCTATACGCCGTGCTAATGGTGACCCGGAAGCTCCTACACTACTTCACCGAGCACGAAGTCATGGTAATCACTTCATTCCTGCTGGGAGACATCGTCCGCAACCGCGACGCCGTAGGATGGATCTCCAAGTGGGCACTCAAACTAATGGGCCACGACATCAGGTATATCCCCCGCACCGCTATTAAGTCTCAAGCTCTCGTGGACTTTGTCACCGAATGGATGGGAGCAGGCTCCGCTACGTGATCTGTCTCCACTTTTCGGCCTCAAACAAAGCAGTGGAATATGAGGCCCTCATCAACGGACTGCGCATCGCCATCAAGCTCGGCGCTACATGGTTGTACGTCCACGACGACTCAGAGTTGGTCGTTGACCAAGTCATGAAGGAGTCCTCTTGCAAAAGCCCCCTCATGGCAGCATACTGCTAGGAGGTGCGCAAGCTCGAGGACAAATTCTAGGGGATCGAACTACATCATGTCCCCTGAAAGGACAACGATGTCGCCAATTTTCTTAAAAAATTGGCTGCCAGGCGGGTTCCGTCTCCAGATGGGGTCTTCATTAATGACCTTCATGAAAAGCCGTCTACCCACGTCTTGGAAGGTTCGATCTAGACACACCCAGACACCAACCTAGCGCTCGGGGGCTCTGACCTTGGCACCTCCATGACGATGTCGCCCGCCGACGTTGCCGTGGTAGCACTCGATCAAGCCGACTAGAGAGCACCGCTACTCGCCTACCTCCTCGAGGAGATTCTCCCACCCGAAAGGACTGAAGCGCGATGGATCACTCGATGCACCAAGACGTTCATCACATTCGGTAACGAGCTTTACAAGTGAAGTCCGTCAGGAATACTCATGAAGTGCATCCCTACTGACCAAGGGAAACAGCTCCTCCTCGAGGTCCATGCTGGAATCTATGGACATCATGCGGCCCCGAGGTCGCTGGTCGGAAAAGCCTTTCGACAAGGTTTTTACTGGCCCACTACGCTATGAGAGGCAGAGGAGGTCATCCGCATGTGTGAGGTATGCTAGTTCTACGCTCGACAAACTCATTTGCCAGCACAGGAGCTTCAAACCATCCCCATCACCTAGCCATTTGTGGTCTGGGGCCTCGACATGGTCGAACCCCTCAAAAAGGACCCGGGCGGCTTCACTCACCTACTCATAGCGGTGGACAAATTCACCAAGTGCATAGAGGCGAAACCCATCACCAACATTCGCTCGAAAGAGGCGGTCAAGTTCTTCCTTGACATCATCTACCGTTTTGGTGTTCCTAACTGTATCATCACTGACCACGGAACTAACTTCACCGGGAAGAAGTTCCTGGACTTCTGTGATGGATATGGCATCAGGATCGACTAGGCCTCGATCAGACATCCACGTACTAATGGTCAAGTCGAGCGGGCCAATGGCATGGTCCTCCAAGGACTCAAGCCACGCATCTTCGACCAACTCAATAAGTATGTCGGGCGATGGGTTGCAGAGGTCCCAGCGATCCTCTAGAGCCTGAGAATGACCTTGAACTGATCCATAGGGTTCACACCTTTCTTCCTGGCCTACAGAGCTAAAGCAGTGTTGCCCTCTGACCTCGACCACGGCGTCCCAAGAGTGAAGGCCTTCGACCAAGACCAAGCCGCGGAGGCTCAGTAGGACATGGTCAACCTACTCAAGGAGGCTCGTGAGACGACCGTCATCCACTCCGCTCACTACCAACAAACTCTCCGTAGGTACCATCAAAGAAAAATCAGAGGGAGGATCCTCGAGGTCGGTGATCTCATGCTCTAGAGAACCCAATCAACCAAGGAGAAACATAAACTCCACCATGGGAAGGACCCTATACGGTGACCGAGGTGACCCGACCGGGCACCTACTGACTGAAGGACAACAACAACAACGTTCTCACCAACACATGGAACATCAAACAGTTACATCGTTTCTTCCCCTAAAACTCGGTCTTACTGCTTTCTTTCATTCAATGTTTGCTCCTACAAGCACCGCAGCCTGAGCACTCTTGGCCTTGGTCGCTCGGGGGCTCCACGAGGGTGCGATACCACCTCTCTTTTTTACTATCATATAGTAAATACTTTTCACCCGAACAAAAGGGTAGTCCGTTCCTTTAATTACCCTATGTAACTTTGTTTTAAACTCCTGATCAATCACACCCCGCCATGACCTACGGTTATGAGCAGCTGTGTCTTGTGGGCCATGCCTGGGTTCTTTAGGTTGCAGCCTATGGGTCAAACGGGTAGGTGCGAAAAAGAAAGGATAAAAACAAGGAACGAATGGGACAAGCTTCCCCTTACGAAGTGATTCCATCACAAAACGAAATTAAAGTATTCATTAATACAAAAAACTATTCACACGAGGGCTCCCCCATGAACTTATCCTTTACATGTACTAACTGTTTCTACTCTAAAAACTATTATGGCTACCCGGCAGCATCGGCTGACGACTCGGTCGACGAGGATAAAAGCTGCTCACCTTCCGACGGGACGATGTTTGGCTTGGTCGGAGGTGGGACGACACTCGCTCCTGACCTAGTCTCCACTCCATCCACAGGCTGGATGACATCTTCTTGATGCACGTCTTCAGCCACACTCGAACGGCGAGCCTCCAACACCCACTGCGCGGAGACTTGCTCGGCAACCATCTGTGCGTATGGCACCAAGCTCTCCCCGAGCGCATGGATGGCATCCGTGCTCCAGCCGTTGGCGTACCCTCTACAGATGGCGGTGAAGTCTAGGTCCGGGTGGTGTGTCACCACTGAGGTCAGCACCCCCAACATCTCGTAGAACATCCCATTGGAGATGAGTGCCCAAACTTCGTTCAGGACCTCCGCCAGCTAGATGGTGGGTGTGCTGGTGCTTGGAGCCGACCCAAACACCTCGAAAACAACCACCTGGGCGACATTCCGGATCTAGTCGAACTCCCCCTTGAGAACACATTGCTCTTCAAGGGACATGGCTAGCGCCTCTATGCTCTGACCGATCACTGCCTTGGCTGTCTCTAGATCCCACTCCAAACAACCAATTTTTCCGCCCAGTTTTGGAAAAAAAGACGACAAGTTCAGAAGCAAAGGAAAGGATAAACTAAGGCATCAACCGAAGGTGGAACAGGTACATAACGAGGCGGGTGTTCTCGAGGATGGAGAGTCCTTCCTCCTACCGGGTCACCTTCTCGAGCAGTCGAGCGTTCGACTCCTCCGCCCTAAGCACCTACCCCCGAAGCGCGAGCACTTCTCGATCAGCCTCCGACCGGGCCTTCTGCTCTGTCTTCGGAGCCTCCAAGGACTTTTGGAGCACCGCCTCGGTCTCTGCCAGGTAGACCTTCACTGCGTCGAGTCCTCGCTCGGCAGCAGTCGCCCGTTCTGCCACGAGCAGTTCTACCGCCCGTGCCCCTATCACCTTGGCCGCCCAATCTTGGGACTCGTGGTGGTCGGATTCTAGCTGGTGCTCAAGCTCATCGACCCACCACGACATTGCAGCTTCTCGCTCCATCTGACCATGTTCCTCCTAAAGGAAACAAGACTTGCTGATCGACGTCGTCTCTAACTCCTGTAAAGCGAGAAGTCAACATCCTGAAACAACCAGTGAAAGACCAAGGAGACAAGGACAAACGCTAAAAACGCAGAAAGCTTACCTTCACGACATGTGGTAGGTCGACTAAGACCGCCTGATGGACGAGCTCAACCCACTCCAAGGCCTCCATGAGCTTCACCATGGTTTGGGCGAGATCGGACTCCATTGACAGTCCTCTTTCCTCCAGCAAGTGCCAGAGCATCACCTCCTCGTCGTGAAGGATGAACCAAGCCTTCCTTGGGTCACTAGGGAAGGGCCACACCAGCTCACGGGATGCCCCCAACCCGTTGGAAGGTCCAGCCATCACAATATCGTGCGATGACCGGACCATCGCCAACTCCTACGATGACGGGATGGCCTGCGGCTCCACCCTAGTGCCTGCCTCGCCGGAGCAGGGGATCTCCACTATCTTAACTCCATAGCCCACCGGCGGATGTTCTGCCTCAGGCCTGGCCACATCACCTCCTGACCCCTCCAGCTCCGACTAGGAGGGCGAGCCATGTATTCCTCCGTCTGACAAGGCAGGGAGCCCGGTTTCCCTCTTCTCTTCCACCGTGGCTATTAGGGGAGGGATCGCAAGGGTCACCTCCTACCCAACCTCCGCCGTCGCCACGGGGATCGCTGCCATCACCACCGCGGTCGCTGCCACCGTACTCACGACCGGCCGAGAGGACGCAACCCCTAGAAGGGAAGGTCACACCGTCGACAGTCTGCTTTCCCCGCCGCTCATCGTGACTCACTGCCAGCTGGGTCTCCACTCCTCCCACACGGGAGGTGGGGCGATGCCTAGTCCCGTTAGTCCCTAGCCACTATAAAAAAAGTATAGGTTAGTCGTGCTCAAAGAACTCAACTGTGAGATCAAAAAGGAACAAAGATGCATACCTTGACGAAAGCGGCAGGGCCCTAAAGCCCTGACCCATTGGCGATGAGCATACCAGATGAGGACCACTCATGGGTCGCGACTCGCTCCCCCTCATATCGACCAAGGGAGGAGTCGACCTGGCTGGTTCCCGATCGGCCCACGAGTGGCCGCGACCGCCGGCTCATGGCACGCCCATCAGAGCAGCTAACGGGGCGTCCTCCCATTGTGGGTTGCGCGCACATGCCGACCCCAAAGATTAGGGGGTACAAGCATGCTCCTCCGACCCATCGGCGTGCCCCGCCACGCTCGGGGCAGGGGGGTGCGAAGCCAATGATGCCTCCAAAGGGCACGGTGACCGCGCCCGCTTTGCCTCTCGCTCAATGGCGGCGTCTGAGCTCGCGGCATGCTTCCTTGACGTGGGAACATCGCCACGCCTCTCCATATCCTGCTCACCACCGATGGACGCGGCCATAGGCTCACGATGCTCCACCAAGGTAGCAACGATGCCTCGGTCTCCTTCATCCTCGGAAGTGCTCGTGCCGCCACCCATCTCCGTGGACTCCTCCAATTCGAGCTCTGCCTCCATGTCGCTCTGGTTTTCACCAGCCCGCACCGGCCAGGCGATCTTCTTCTCCTTCTCGTGCATCCTCTGGGCCTTCTCAGCTCTCTTCTTCTTTTTGGCAAACGTTGCCTCTTTCATAGTGGCTTGTTGAGCTACGCCCTCTGGCCCCCTTGGAAGATGCGGCTAGGACTTGTAACCCACGAGTCCCTATGAAACGGATGACTCGAAGTCAAAATATAGGAGAGCAAAAGGGAAAAGGACAAATAAGAAGAGGGAAGCATACCAGATTGCACAGCTTCACGACGTGAAGAGGTCTGGGCTTTCCTTCAAGGGACTCTTTGTCCCTCAGTTGCAGCACCTGGTCGAGCCAACTCTAGACTTTGTCCTTCGCCATCTCCTCCGGCGATGTGCGGTCGGGATCCGTTGGGCCAGAGTAGGCCCACATCGGTCACGTCCTCTCTGCCAGCGGGGCAACTCGATGGTGGAAGAAGGTGTGGAACACCCGCAACCCATCGAGGCCGTGTTGCTCTAGCTTCTAGAGCTCTGCCTCAATGACCACCATCTTGTTCTGCCAAATGGAGGGACCCCACAACCAGCTCTCCCACCTCTCCGACCTTCTTCCGGTGAACGGCGAGAATGGTGCCTCCGCTGGGTTCCTAATGTAGAACCACTCCCCATGCCACCCTAGATTGGAGTCATAGGGGGAGTATGCGGGGTAGGAGCCCAATGGCCTCGGCTTCTTCTACGAGGCGAAGCCCCCAACTGGTGCGGTTCTAGGTGGCTTCCCCTCCAACAAGGCTCGCCCGGTGAAGATCCGCCGGAAGAGGTCCACGTGCGGCTCCATCCCGAGGAAGGCCTCGCAAATGGTGATGAAACTGGCAATGTGTAGCACCCAGCTGGATTGAGGTGCTGTAGCTCTAGGCCTCACTCGTTGAGGAGCCCGCGCAAGAACCATTGCGTGGGATATCCTAGCCCATGCTCATGGAAGGCGAGGAAGGAGACAACCTCATTGGCCCGAGGTCACGGAATGGCTTCCCCTGGTGCAGGAGCCCTCCAATGCGCCACCTCCTTCGGTAGGAGCAGCCCCTTCTCGGTGAAGGCGGCCAGCACCGCCTCATCTACGCTGGATGGCCTCTAGTTCGACATCACGCTTCGAATTCACGAATGGATTTATGAGTTCTCCTCTCCCTCGCTTTACCCTCTTTCCCCTAGGAACCGCCACAACACATGAATGGGCTTGGCAAGAAGGAACAAGGAGGAGGGGTGGCAGATGGAGAAAGGTGAAGGAATGGGACAAAAAACCTCTCCCTTCCCCTATTTAATGCGGATAGGCATGCGGTGGGACGTGTCCTGACTGATGGGACACACCCTGCCCAATGAAACATCACCTGGTTAAAGCAGGATGTGACCTAGGTTGGGCCCACCAGTACCACAACCTAGGCATAGGAAACAAGGCGCAATCGCATGCAAATGACCCTCCTCCTTCCCAGGTAGGGTTTAGAAGGGCCCACCGATAGGATCTCTGTCGAGGAGAGACCAACGGGCTACCTAAGTCGATCGGACAGCTCAGGTGACTTCTAAGAGATAGGTAAGGGGCAGTGGGATGCCCCATGTGACTACGCTGACTCTGTCATGAATGATGGACACAGATCCCATTCGGACATATCCGATAAGAGCTCCTCAAACCCATCACTCGAGTCATCAATGTAACTTTACCAAACCTTTTGACTTTATTTTCTGATGCATGATCTTTCATTCATCCTTTCTCATATACACATTCACACATTCATTCATACAATCATTCATTCATCCCATACATCCAAAGCATCGCATATGCAATTAATGCATCACAACGCTTCGTGTTATGTCACGAAGCGGTAGTTGCCTCATTCAACATGAGCAACGACTGACCGGGGTTCAAAGGCCGGCCCGTGAAGGGCTCGAGGCAGCCTTGTGTCAAATAGAGCTAGAGGAGAAAACATAGATGAGCCCCAGTGGCCCTCGCCCAATATGCTTAGAAGCAGCAGGGTCATCTTGACCTTCTTATTCGATCCTAACCTCGAGCCATGCCCACAGAATCTCCATCGAGGGGAGGCCAGCGAACCACCTGAGTCAGTCTCCAGAACGACCTAGGCATCTTCCAGGACGTGGGTTAAGGAGCAGTGGAATGCCACATGAAGGCTATGCCGACCCTGTTATGAATGACGGACCCGGATTCTGCTCGAACATGCCCATTAGTGAGCTCACCGAGCGTGTCACTTGAGCCATCGAGGCATGTGACGTTAGCTCAGCCCCTCTTGTTGCAGAAACTATGGACGGGGTAACGCACAGAACTAGACCAACCCCTACCAAACCCAACGGGGCTCAGGGGCTTGGGTCACCCGACACTGACTCAGGAAACCAACCAACTGCGTAGGTCGTGGGTAGGACAAACACGGGCGAACACCCTGACCGGTAGAAACACAGGAGTCTGCGGCCCTAGGAAAGAGTACCAAGATACTCAACCTCCAACCGACTAACCAGTCAGACGTAGGCTTGGGGCTACACCCATCGGGTGCGCTCGCGCGCACCTACTAGCAAGTCAAAAAAAATCCCCCACACGATTCTACCCAAATCGCCCAGGGGCTCGGGGGCTACACCCACCGGGTGCGCTCGCGCGCACCAGCTGGCAAAAATGAAAAATCCCTAGACGATTCTACCCGAATCTCCTCGGGGCTCAGGGGCTCCTGTCGGGTTCATAAATGCATAGAAAATACGTGTATTTTTCTGTTGGTCTAGGTGAACTCATAGAAAAATTCCTTTTGCTCAAATTAAAAGTAATTTTTTGTGTAACCATCCTCACAGAAAAAAGTGTTAAACGCACAGAAAAATAATTTATTTTGAAACAGTAGCAACAACATATTAAAATATATATTGTCCATACAGTAATTTCATGACACATCACAACATAATAAATACATTCATAGGTGTCTAAATGTTCAACACATTCATAGGTACATAGATGATGTCCAAATGTTCTGGCATCAATACATTCAAAACCATTACCATCTCAGCAGTTCAAGTTTAAGCCAAGATGACCACCGGTATGCACCATTGAGCCATATAGCTAAAACCAAAGCTAGAGCCTCCTAACTAGTTAGTGTGCAAAAGCACAACACTACAAAAGAAGAAACCACCACCACATCCATGTTTTGCAACTAAACACCACCATCACTTTCTTGGTCATTCATCCTCATCGAAGAACATAACTGCAGTAGAACATATGACATTAAAGATATTACAAAGGTGTAAGCCTGCCTTCAATAACTATGCTAGCAAGTAAAAGAAATGCCTCACTTCTCAAATAAATTAATTTTTGAAGACAGAGATAAATCTATCAGTTAGGCTTATTCAATTTAGAATGATTCAAACAAATGAGAATGTATTATATCTACAATTAAAAGTACATGATTTGATTTTCTTGTAATTGAACACTTGCTATGTGTCGGGTTCATAAACTCAGGATCCCTAATGGGCCTGCTTCCTAGCAAAAGCTTGGGCCAGCAGACGGCATTACAAACGACGTGCAACTCCTGGGCTGGCCCAGATACCTAACGACATGCCGGAAGAGCGATCCAGTCTCCGTCCAGAAGGCCTGGCCAAGGAGGGGACGATGCTCCCTTCCGACTCTAACCTGCTTTTCCGACCAGAAGGCCTAGCCAAGGAGGGGACGATGCTCGTTTCTGACTCTGACCCGCTTCTCCGACCGAGAATACACCGAACCTCTGCTTATGGCTCTTCTCCGACCGGCGTGGTCGGAGCCAACTAGGAACGACCGGCCGAGGACGCCCGCTCGGTGAGGACCCAAGAAATCAGGCAGAGCAGATAAGGTAAGGCGCTCAAGTCAACTGCAATACTGAGGACCGTACACTGCACACCTGTAGGATAGTACTGTCAAGCCATGCCAGAAGGGTACTTTGCAGCCTTCCAGACATGTCAGAACACGAACAGTGTTGTAGGCGCCAACATGTGTCCTACAGTATGGTAGGCGCCAACATTTGCCATACCAGAAAAACACGATGTAGCCTGCCACATGCATCTGGGCGTCAACGGTATTGTGGGCACCAACAAACTATCTTGTATCCGATGACGTGGGCAACAAGACTAGGACACACACACTCTCTCTCTCTCCTGAACTTGTAAGGCCATCCCCTTCATCTATTAAAGGGGATGCGCTCTCTCCCAACAAAAACGGTCATTCCGGCTCTATCTCTACTAGCTTTAGATATTCTGAGCACTCGAACAGCTCCACGGCTCAAGAACTCTAAAGCTACACAGAGCATACATTCCAATACTTAGCGCACGTAGGAGCTCCCGTCACTCTTGGCCCTATAGTCTAGAGTCCGACCGGACCTTTAACACCCCCCATCTTATTCCCACTCGTTTGTAACCCCACAGCAAACTTCGAGCACTTGGGCTCAGGAATAAATTCATCGACCGACTGAAACTGGACGTAGGGCACGTTGCCTGAACCAGTATAAACCCTGTGTCATTGAGTGCTAGGCCATATCCGATCACAACGTATGGCAAAACTACAAATATTTACTTGTTGGTCACTTTTCACACCGACACTATGGTAACACACCTGTTGCTCTCATCTTCTCCTAACCAAAGTTATGAGAATATACACCATTTAAAATTCAGAGCACCAGAGTAACCTGCTCAAGGGCCTGACATGAAACATAAAAAGGTGTGTGTCAATTACAAAAGGAGGAACTTTCTTTAGTTTATATAGGCAGCAAATTCGTCTATAGCTTAAAGGCAAGCTGCTTTATAAATAGAACAATGTGTTGTTGGTTAAAATATACTTGAAACAAAGGCGACAGTGAATAACACCTCGCATCAAAATTCAAATTCAAACTAACTAGTAGTAGTTTCTGCATGACATGAAGAAATTCGACATAAAAGATTATGCCAACAAACCTACAAGAGTAATCATGGAGCAAAAATGACATGATAGGAAGGCATATATTCTGGCACACGATCTATGCAGCTAGTTTTCTTTGTGGTTCCTCTAATATCTCAATTTTTCTAAGTTTTTTTTTGCAGTATAGAACCAAAAATCAGCAATTCTTGCATACTCTAGCTAGCTCAGTACCTTTCATCTTGTCAACATCCTCTGTTGCAAGCATGGCTGCTTATGGGAATTACGCATCACAGACTGCTTTAACCTTCATGCTACCTGCCAAAAGATTGTGAACCCACAAATGTAAATTAATAACATCAGTTATATTAGATAGATATTGCACTATAATATGTGCTCTATCCAAGTAACAGCAAGATCCTAAGCAATTTAAATCTCCAAATCTGTGCTCTATCCAAGTATCTAATAGGACCAACAGCCATTTGAGTTGTAATTTCCAATCTCTAAATATGTGAAATCTAATCTAAGTACTAAACAAGTAACAAATCAAATGAAGCAAGTTTGATTTACACTGAATGCCATCTACTAAGAAACAGCAAGTTGCTTACCTACTCCTTTGGACAAAAGTATTCCAAGTTCAGCTCTAATGCTTCCAATGCTACACAAAGATAAAACTATGTCAGGTTTCATAGGCATAGGATTGCAATTAAGTGTACAAAATTATAGGCATATGACATCTGACAATGATGTACTTCAAGTCACAAATAGAATGAATAGTAGTATAAGAAACTTATAGATACCACTACTACTACTACTATGTGTTATATGCAAGGCACCACCCTATCTAAGACACTGATGGGCATGAAAATTTCATTTAGCACATCACACTGTAGAAAATAGAACAGGGAATTGCATCATATAGCCACCAAAATTCAGAGTAGTCCTTATGGCAAAAGGTAATTGAAGAAAGGAAGATTCACTCACCCTACTGAATTCAGTGGTTGCTGCAGTCTCACAAAAAACTAACTGCGTTTAGCCTCACAGTTTCCTCCCTATACATATAAATGAGAATGGAATCATATATACGTTGCTATGACTAACATATGTTGATTTCACAAATAACTAAATTCTTTGCCTTTACTTTTTATCAAAATCATCCAAATTAGATGTCCTTAGGTGCCAACAAAAAAGCAAAATAAGAAGGACAGGTGCAAGAGTCTCCACACCTAGCACCACCTCTAGCTGACTTAGCTTCATACTTGGCGTGAGATACATCCATAAAATCATTCCCTGGTTTTCAAATAATACTAATAACAATGAGCAGAAGGAAAATACATGACAGACAATATTTTGATTTTCCATAGAAAGATTTCCTGATTTCATGTATTTGTGATGCATATCAGTTACAAGAATAAAATCATAACATAGCAATATCCTAAAGAATAAAATTCCCTGGATACAATTGTCGTGGATTTGTGATGCAACTTGTCAAAAGTAGTACTTTAATTGTGAGACATATATGAATCATGAATAATAAGGAACAACTTGTGAGAGAATTAGAGTAAATTAAGCATAAGTCCTTTATCTCAGATCAAGAAGTATTGGCTTCAAGATACATAAACTATTCAAAAGAGATATGCATGAGACAAACCTACACTCTGAGGGCAATGTCAAAGTTAACTCATTTGTATCAAACTTCTTTAAGTTTGGCCAAATTCATAGACAAATTTATTAACAAAATTCAATCCACATCCTGCAGGAAGACCAAATCAAAATTTGCTCATACAAGCACACACTTGGGTTTAGATCTACAGATAGCCAAATAGCTTAAATTAGGGTTCCAGTGCTAAGTTTTACACAAAAGGAAGGGAAGAGAAGGGATAGGCATACCTGGTGTTATGGATACTCATAGCTATAGATCTGGATGCCTGGGTGCCAGGGCAGAGCCAGAGCGAGCGTGGTGGGGCCGGGGTCAGAGGCGGACGAAACAGAGGCGCAAGGCATAGGGCGGTCGGCACGAATGGCAGCTCCATCATCACGGGTAGCTTGGAGGCAAGGCGCGTCCCGCAGCGGCGAACTGGAGGACGGTCGAGGCGAGTCACGTGGCAGCGGGCCTTGGGGACGCGCCTAGATGACCAGCGGCATGCCTGAGGCCATGCCCTAGAGGGCCGGTGGCCGACGGCGAAGCTCTTGGTGCGGCAGGAGGTGGATCTAGGGGCGGCGAGCGGCGGTGGACCTAGGACGGCGTGCGACGTCCATGGAGCTAGGGTGGCGAGCGGCGGGTGGCGAGCGACAGATGTGGTGCAAAGATGGGGCGGCAGACCTAGAACTAGGAGCGACGAGTCATAAGGGCGTGGGCCGCGGCGCGTTTGGGATAGGGAGCGGGGGTGGCGGCCGCTGGAGGATTAGGTTTAGGGGGTTTTTTGTTTTTTATTTATTTTTCACTTTCTTTTCTATTTCATACCGCGCTAATACCAAAAGGCAAAAAGCCATTATTGAAAACAGGCGCCAATGTCAAAACCGGCGCCAAAGCCAAAGCCATGCGCAGAACTTATTTTTTCTCGTATGCGTTAATTTTAATCTATGTAATAATACAAAACCAATAGAATAATTGTGTTTTTCCGTGCGTGTATAGTTTTTTTCCTGTGAGTTTTATAAAAACCCATAGAATAATTTCAATTTTTCTGTGAGTGTATATTTTTTCCTTGTCTTTTGTCACGCACAGAAAAATCATACAAATATCCTATGAGTTTTCGTATTTTTCTATCGGTATATTCTAGAACCGATAGAATAATTGGAATTTTTTTGTGTGTAGCGAAAAAAACGCACAGAAAAATTGGTCACCCACAGGGCAATTCAAGTTTCCAGTAGTGTTAGTGGAATAAAGCACTTGTGATGGGTGCGGCGAGAGCCATAGTCCTCTTCACCTTCATTTTATGGAGGATGGGCATGCTAATGGTGGCCATAGTGGTCGCGCGGGAGCTACCTCCAAACAGTTGAGGTGAGTACCAAAATAACACCCTTATGTTATCCTGCGCTTCTTCCTTCTTTGATATGTGGCCATGAGAGCGGCATGGTGAAAGGTCCTTGATTGGTTTTGGTAATTAAGTGACAACCTAGGTGGACTAATTGTGTTTGATGTGAGATACACAGGAGATTAGTCCACAGGTACATGTATGTGAGCAACATATGCCATGAAGGTGGAAATGGCTTGGAGATGTTGCAAAGCTCACACATGTGATGATGAAGGAGTTCATTGCACATCAGACATGACATTGAGTCATGTGATCAAGGTGGAGAAGATCAAGACATGACTTGGCTTGATGGACTGGTTGCAAGCGTGAAGGGCAAGTTGGAGGCTTTAGAGCGATGGACCACGTGGCAGTGAAGCTTGAGCAAGACTTGGTGCTGATGGACGAAGGCAACGGTGAAAAGCAAGTGTAGTCAAGGTCGATGAACCAATATGATCACAAGATGATATGAAGTGGATCATATCAGTGTTGATCGTGTTGTGTTGCATCGACATTGGAGGAGATGGAATGGAATGCGCAAGGCAAAGGTATAACCTTGGGCATTTCATTTCACCGGTCATAGGTGTGTAGAGAAGTTGATGACCGGGTTTAGGATAGATGGCCGTACTATCAAGAGGGGCAAACTTGTTTGCATATCAGTCATCTAGTGCCACTCGAGTGATCTAACTTAGCACCATCGCTAGTGAAGGGGACCATGACGCCTAAGAGGGGGGGTGAATTAGGCAACTTAAAATTCTAACTTTTAACTATGGCCTCTTTTTCTAACCCTAGCAAAACCTATGCAATAGATAAATTATCTAAATGTGCAACTACGGTTCTCGAGTGATTCCTTTGCTTGATGAAGAAGCTTCTTCTTGACCCATCTTACGTGACATTTCAAATACCACTATCTTGCCAATGACTATACCCGGGGTCATGGTGCTCAAGTCCTCCATGTTGTGAAGGATGGTGATGATGCTTGCATATTTCTTTTGTGGTAGCACGGAGATGATCTTCCTCACGATGTCCACATCATCCAGCTTTGTTAATCCTATTGAATGGAGCTCATTGATAATTAGATTCAAACGAGAATACATATCATGAACAAGCTCATCATCATTCATTGTAAAGGAATCATAATTTTATTTAGCTAGACAATGTTTTTGCTCACGGACATTAGATGTGCCGTCATGGAGCTCTTGGAGTTTTAACCAAATTTCATGTGCCGTATTTAAAGTGAACACTTGGTTAAACACATCCATGCTAAAAGATTCAAACAAGCAATTTTTAGCTCTAGCATTGAAATGAATTTCCTTTTCTTCACTCTTCATGGGTTTATCGGGATTCTTAATGGTTTTCATCCCGTCATGAGTGAATCTCCAAACACCCAAATCAACCGCCTCAAGGCAGTAAGCCATTCTAGCTTTATAGTAGGGGAAGTTAGTGCCGTCAAAGTGCGGAGGCCGAGAGGTATCCATCCCAAACACTCTAAAATAGCGTCAGCTCAACAGCGGTTAAGCCAAAGGTCCAAATTGAGCCAACCGGCTCTGATACCAATTGAAGGGGACCGTGACGCCTAAGAGGAGGGGGGTGAATTAGGAAACTTAAAATTCTAACTTTTAACTATGGCCTCTTTTTCTAACCCTCGCAAAACCTATGCAATAGATAAACTATCTAAATGTGCAACTACGGTTTTGCTAGTGTGTTGTTATCTCTACCGCAAAAAGGAGTAATGTAATCAATGTAAATGCGGAAGCTAAAGAGCAAGGTAGAGATATGCAAACTCCCATCGACGACTCTGGTATTTTTACCGAGGTATCGAGAAGCGCGCAAGCTTCCCCCTAGTCCTCGTTGGAGCCCCTCGCAAGGAATCCCTCGCAAGGGCCAAGCTCCTAGTCGGGTAATTCCATGGATAGCCTCGGGCCTTCCCCACACGCAAGTGGGTCTCCGACGTGCCTTCCGGCAAGCCCCTCCCGGATGCTCCCCACCGTCTTCACTATCAAGCTTTCGGCCGAAACGCCACGGGCCTTGTTCCCTCCGGTACACGGTGGCGGCCACACCACAAACTCGGTTGGTGTGATCTCACAAGACTATAAGCCCCTCTGATGTACAACAATGGTGCGCGCAAGCACCAAGTGGTAAGAGGTATGCAAACCTCACTAAACACTAGGCCTAAACCTAGAGCAAGCGCATAAGCGGTGGTCTAATCAACCTAAGCACTTCGCAAAGCACCTACGCTAATCACCTAATAAAACACTAAGCACTATGCAAGTGGAGATCACTAAAATGGTGTATCAACACCCTTGGTATGTTTCCTCAGCTCCACCTTACTCAAATCGTCGGTTGGGGGTTGTATTTATAAGCTCCACTGAGAAAGTAGCCGTTGGGGACGAAATCCCGCTTTTCTGCTACTGACCGGACGCTGATCACGTCCTGACCGGACACGTCCAGTCGTCCTGACCGTTGAAGCCACGAACTACTGATCGGACGCTGCCAGCGTCCAGGCACCTGCCACCGGACGTGTTCGGTCGCAGTTTTGCTACTCTGGAACCTCTCTGTACTTGATTGGATGCTGCTGTCTTGCGTCCGGTCGGTTTGCCGCCAGCGTCCGATCGCTGCTGCTGACGCCAGTTTGCCGAGCCTCTTGATCGGAGCATCCGGTCACTTTCCCGGCGTCCGGTCCAGCGTCCGGTCACTTCTGTGAGCTCGTTTCTTCGCGATCTTGCATACAGCTTGGTTCCTATTTTCATGCTTGGACTTTGCTTGATATCTTGGGTCTTCTCTTGTGCTTCTAAGGTCTTGCTTATGGTGTTGATCATCGGATCATCACGTTGCCTTCGTCTAAGTCACGTCTTGCATCCTATTGAACTAGAAAACAATCACATGCAAATTCATTAGTCCAATTTGGTTGTGTTGATCATCAAACACCAAAATCCAAAGTAAATGGGCCAAGGGTCCATTTTTCTTACAATCTCCCCCTTTTTGGTGATTGATGACAACACGACTAAAGCAAGCTAATAATAAAATTTTGAAATTTAAAAACTACCTACTTGCTAGGATGCAATGCAAGGGGCAAGTTTATATGATGCTAAAAGATACTACTAGTAAGACTAAAAGATACTACATAAAAACTTATCTTGCCCTTGCAAACGTCCCCATGTGGCATTATGGATTTAAGCCTTACTTCCTACAAATTCGCTTCATTACATAGACTAATCCATAATCCACTATCCTCCCTTTCTCAGACCATTACCACTTGTAGACCATTATCACTTGTAAATTATCTAGCTTATGGCCCTATAAATTAATGCTTGCTTTTGGTCCTCTAAATTCTCCTCCTTTGGAATCAAACACCAAAAAGGAAGACATTAGTAGCACAAGGGAGGGTCAAACTTTGTGATCCTTTGTGTGTAGAGTGAAATAGGTCACAAAATTTGACTTTCACATTATATAGATTAAGCTCCCCCTAAATATATGCATACATATGGTAGAAGGCAAAACATATGCATAATTGGTAAATTATTGCTCAAGGGAATTTAATTTATATAATGCATGGAGAAAGCATATAAATATCAAAATGAAATCAACATGATGATATTGGTTTAGAAATACCACATGTGGAAACCAATTTGATTTCTACCACTCGCAATAGGTGGTGAATATTTGAAGTATGATGCTTAACTCCGGGGACTCCATTTTCCTTGCAATGAGACTACTACACACATGATAAGCTTGAAAAGGTGTTAGTCTCAAAGCATCCAACTTGTAGAGTAACCTCCCCCTAAATTTGTGCACACAAGTGTGGGATACTTGTAGACGTCATGCACATTGATTTTAGAATCAATAATACCACTTGAAAGATGACATCTCATGAATGTGAGAATCATTTTCAAAGATGATATTCAGGAGAAATTATCTACAATTTGGACTTTGGCACATATTAGGTAAACATTCAAAAGACAAGCTATGTGCCGTGCTTCTAAACACTTTTAAACCATGTAGGTTTGCTCCAAGGGTTAAGAATGAAACCGAGCAAGCCTACCATAAGATATACCTACTGTATGCATGACAAAAGATATAAGCATGCAAATGCAAACATAGGCATAAAAAGTAACTAGATGCTTAAAGATACCAATTTGTAAGAAATACCAATTGAAAGTAATAACATCTAGTTACCTAACATGGGAAGGGGAATTTGGGTCCATAGTATTCACTAACCCACTTGGCAATGACTTTGTCCATAATGATGCACCCCATGAAATGCACACATACTTTGCCAAGTCTCCAAATTCCCCGAAGTCCATTGGACTTCTCACTTCCCTTTCGGGATCCAAACCTTCTTGGTGCTCTTCATGTTGGAAATAATTTCCTTTGGCACCCAAAAGCGTTTGACCCCATTGTTGGCTTGCTTGTTCACCTTGATGGCCACCACCTTGTCATTTTTCTTTTTTTTAACAAGTATGGTGTGGAGGCCTTCTTGTCCACCTTGTTGGTGTAGGTGTTGGAGAGCTTGCTTGTTTGCTTCTTCTCTTTCTTCTTTGCTCCTCCCCCATTCTTCACCTTGCACTCATAGGACTTGTGACCTTCCTTGTGGCACACGTAGCAAACCATGGTTTGTCCTTCATCAAGCTTCTTCATTCCCTTGATTGTGTTATCTTGATGAAGTTGGGCTTGCTTCGCCTTACCTTTCACTTGAGTCAAGTCCTTGGTGAGGCGAGCTACTTCTTGCTTGAGTTGCTCATTCTCCTTTGCAACCTCTTGTGTGCATGTATCTACAACAATTTTCTCAACACAAACTTGGTTACACAAGGATGAGTCTAAATATAAATCATTGCAAGAGGTAGAGGCATCCTTTTTAGACATGTTAAAGATAGAACTTTTCCTTTTAGATGCCTTGGTGGGGATTGCACTAACGGCTTCAAGATTAGCAACTTTATTAGTTAGCTCATCATAATGTTTGCACATGGTTTTCATTTTAGCAAGCAAACTTTTATAAGCATCTTGTGAGCTAGCTAATTTTTCTTTTAATTTTTTATTTTTCTTTACAAGTTGCTCATCATTAATTGTGCATGCATTTATTGTTGCACTAGCCTTAAGTTGCTCAATCTTAGTAGATAGTTCAACATTGAGATTAGCAAAGTTCTCATATTGTTCAAGCAAAGTTTTGTATGCTTCTTGTGAACTAACTAGCTTTTCTTTCAATTTTTCGAGCTTCTTTTGTTGACTAGTGCAAACTTTAGCATAATTAAGATTTTGTTGCACAATTTCCTCGTAAGAAGGCATTTCATCATCACTATCACTCTCGCTAGAGGATGTGCTTTCGTTACCTCGTGCCATAAGGCACATATGAGAGGAGCTTGATGATGAGTGCTTGCGTCCTCACCTCTTGTGATGGTGATCTTCTTCACTTGAAGAATCATCCCATGACCTTATTGATGTGAGGTCTTGGTTCTTGCATGCCTTCTTCTTTGTCTTGGGGTGGGCTTGTTTGGACAAACTTCCACAAAGTGCCCTAACTCGCCGCATCCATAGCATCCTCTCTTTCTTTGCTCATTTCTTTGATTGGTGAAAATGAGATCTTAGATTTGGATGGGCACACCCTTGACATTGAGCCTTTGGATCATCTTCTCCACCTTGTTGATTAGTTTGATTGATTCTTCATCAAGGTCGAAGGTGGAGGAGGAAGATTCATCATCTTCGCTTGAATCTTCATCATCATCATCATCATCATCCTCTCCTTCTTCTTCATCTTCACTTGAGGAGCTTGAGCTTGAGCTTGTCTCAACTTGCTTTGCCTTCATCTTCTTTTTCTCGCTACATGCGAGAGCTTTGCCTTTGCTTGATGAAGAAGCTTCTTCTTGACCCATCTTACATGACATTTCAAATGCCACTAACTTGCCAATGACTATACCCGGGGTCATGGTGCTCAAGTCCTCCATGTTGTGAAGGATGGTGATGATGCTTGCATATTTCTTTTGTGGTAGCACGGAGATGATCTTCCTCACGATGTCCTTATCATCTAGCTTTGTTAATCCTATTGAATGGAGCTCATTGATAATTAGATTCAAACGAGAATACATATCATGAATAAGCTCATCATCATTCATTGTAAAGGAATCATAATTTTATTTAGCTAGACAATGTTTTTGCTCACGGACATTAGATGTGCCATCATGGAGCTCTTGGAGTTTTAACCAAATTTCATGTGCCATATTTAAAGTGAACACTTGGTTAAACACATCCATGCTAAAAGATTCAAACAAGCAATTTTTAGCTCTAGCATTGAAATGAATTTCCTTTTCTTCACTCTTCGTGGGTTTATCGGGATTCTTAATGGTTTTCATCCTGTCATGAGTGACTCTCCAAACACCCAAATCAACCGCCTCAAGGTAGCAAGCCATTCTAGATTTATAGTAGGGGAAGTTAGTGCCGTCAAAGTGCGGAGGCCAAGAGGTATCCATCCCAAACACTCTAAACTAGCGTCGGCTCAACGGCGGTTAAGCCAAAGGTCCAAATTGAGCCAACCGGCTCTGATACCAATTGAAGGGGACCGTGACGCCTAAGAGGCGGGGGGTGAATTAGGAAACTTAAAATTCTAACTTTTAACTATGGCCTCTTTTTCTAACCCTAGCAAAACCTATGCAATAGATAAACTATCTAAATGTGCAACTACGGTTTTGCTATTGTGTTGCTATCTCTACCGCAAAAAGGAGTAATGTAATCAATGTAAATGCGGAAGCTAAAGAGCAAGGTAGAGATATGCAAACTCCCATCGATGACTCTGGTATTTTTACCGAGGTATCGAGAAGCGCGCAAGCTTCCCCCTAGTCCTCGTTGGAGCCCCTCGCAAGGAATCCCTCGCAAGGGCCAAGCTCTCAGTCGGGTAACTCCATGGATAGCCTCGGGCCTTCCCCACGCGCAAGTGGGTCTCCGATGTGCCTTCTAGCAAGCCTCTCCTGGATGCTCCCCGTCGTCTTCACTATCAAGCTTCCGGCCGAAACACCATGGGCCTTGTTCCCTCCGGTACACGGTAGTGGCCACACCACAAACTCGGTTGGTGTGATCTCGCAAGACTACAAGCCCCTCCGATGTACAACAATGGTGCGCGCAAGCACCGAGTGGTAAGAGGTATGCAAACCTTACTAAACACTAGGCCTAAACCTAGAGCACGCGCATAAGCGGTGGTCTAATCAACCTAAGCACTTCGCAAAGCACCTACGCTAATCACCTAATAAAACACTAAGCACTATGCAAGTGGAGATCACTAAAATGGTGTATCAACACCCTTGGTATGTTTCCTCAGCTCCACCTTACTCAAATCGTCAGTTGGGGGTTGTATTTATAAGCTCCACTGAGAAAGTAGCCGTTGGGGACGAAATCCCGCTTTTCTGCTACTGACCGGACGCTGATCACGTCCTGACCGGACGCGTCCGGTCGTCCCAACCGTTGAAGCCGCGAACTACTGATTGGACGCAGCCAGCGTCCGGTCACCTGCCACCGGACACGTTCGGTCGCAGTTTTGCCACTCTGGAACCTCTCTGTACTTGATCGGATGCTACTGTCCTATGTCCGGTCGGTTTGCCGCCAGCGTCCGGTCGCTGCTGCTAACGCCAGTTTGTCGAGCCTCTTGATCGGAGCGTCCGGTCACTTTCCCAGCGTCCGGTCCAATGTCCGGTCACTTCTGTGAGCTTGTTTCTTCGCGATCTTGCATACGGCTTGGTTCCTATTTTCATGCTTAGACTTTGCTTGATATCTTGGGTCTTCTCTTGTGCTTCTAAGGTCTTGCTTATGGTGTTGATCATCAGATCATCACGTTGCCTTCGTCTAAGTCACGTCTTGCATCCTATTGAACTACAAAACAATCACTTACAAATTCATTAGTCCAATTTGGTTGTGTTGATCATCAAACACCAAAATCCAAGGTAAATGGGCCAAGGGTCCATTTTTCTTATAGCTAGGATCAAGTGGCGTGGCAAGTTGAGTGGCTAATCCTTTGGAAAATGTTTGTGAAAAGCTAACACTCATACACATGGTGGTGTACACTTGGTGGTGTTGGCACATTTGCAAAGGAGAAGAAGTTGGAGTTGATGAGGATCAACTCGGTGAAGAAACGGAGGTGAGAAGGTGTCACTGTGAGTGACCGGACGCTTGCCTTGGTAGGACCGGCGTGTCTGGTTAGTAGCAGCAGAGAGTGCGCAGGCGTCGGTCAAGTGACCGGACGCTGGGTGAGGAGGTGACCTGACGCACTGTGGCCACATCCGGTCAGGGTGACGTACACTGATGTGGCACGCTGAGTTGATCCAGAGGGGATCATACGCAGAGGCGAGTCCACTCACCAGGGACCGGATGCGTCCGGTCACAAAACAGAGGCTCAGGGAGCTCTATGGAAACGACCGGACTCTGAGGCTCGTGCGTCCGGTCTTAGCGCAGAGGTGCGTCCGGTCATCACTTGACCTTTGGCGTGCGGCAGCCGAGTGTTGAGATCAAGCAACTGTGGTTGAACGGGGGCGACGTGTGACGTGCATCCATTGACCGGATGCTGACCGGGTGCGTCCGATCGATCCGACCGGCGCGTCCGGTCACCCCGAGCTGTGCCCAGTGAAGGGGTACAACGGCTCTATTTTCTTGGGGGCTATAAAACCAAGCATTAGTCAGCCTTGAGCCGGTAGTTGAGCACACTAGAGCCTTGGTGGCTTATGTGGTAGTGCTTGGGAGCCCTCTAACTCACTTGAGCTTGATAGTTTCATCCGATCGAGTGAGTGAGCGATTCTAGTGCGATTGCATCGTGAGGTTGCATAGAGTGGCACTAGGTGGTCATCTTGCAAGCCGGTGGTGCTTGTTACTCTTGGAGGTTGCCACCTCCTAGATGGCATGGTGGTGGTCTCCGTCGAAGCCCGCAAAAAGCTTGTGCTGTGGTCCGGAGAAGAGCTTTGTGAGGGGCATTATGCTCGCCCTACGGGAGCCACAAAGAGCAACTCTAGTAGACCGAGACGCAAAGGGCGACAAGTGGTCTTGTCGGGTCAAGTGCTAGAGCTTGTGGTAAGCACTCCACATGGGAGAGTGTGACTTGCGGGTCACCACTAGCAAGAGGACCGGCGGCAACCTTGGAGCTTGTCTCAATGGGGACATAGCGTGTTGGCAAGCACGTGAACCTCGGGATAAAAATCACCATGTCAACATTGTTCTTCCCATTGGTTTGCAATCCCCTTATACAAGCTTGTAATTACTTTCATATACATTGTGCTTGTGTAGTTGCTCTTGTAATTAGTTAGCTTGTGTAGCTCACTAGTTACCTTCTTGCTTATGTAGCATAGAAGTAGCTCCCTTGCTGGCTAATTTGATTTGTGTAACCTTGTTAGTCACATTGCTTAGTTTGTGTAGCTAAGTATTTGCGCTCTCTAATTTGGCATTGGTTACCTTGTTATTGAGCATTGCTAGTGAGCTTAGGAGCTTTATCCTTTTGCTTACTAGAATTGTGTAGGAGCTCTCCGGTGTGTAAAATACTAGTGGCATAGGTTTATGTGACCTTGCTCCTAAAATTAGATAGGTGAGCTCTAGCTAGCCTGGCATCTTTATTGGCTAATTAGGATCTTTATAAGGTGCTTGTGAACTTCGATAGAGGGGTGTAGTCTTGGCTAGACCGATTGTTTTAATTCCGTATTTGTTTCGATTAGTCGGCGCGATTAAATTTAGAAAGGATTATTCAACCCCCCCCCTCTAGTCCGCCATCTCGACCTTTCACATGGTGCCATTCCCACCCAATTCGACCATAGGAAGTGGCACATCTCGCATCAGTGTCATCATCACTGGCTCCGACGACCTCGCCATGCTGTGCATACAAGCCGTTCAGCTCCTGTCCCAACCAGCAAGGTGTGGTGGTCAACGTTGGGCTCCAAGTTGGTGCTCCTCCCGTCGGCGCGAATGTCCGTCATGGCCACTCCATTTGTGCGCCCCTTCTACGGACGCCCGCATCCCGTTCGCTGGCGGTGGAGGTGGTGCTAGGGCCGCCCCGTGCGCATGCCCGTCAACCCACCGCCTCAAGGGAAGAGAACTCAGATCCATCTCGCCAAGGAGTGTGTGCCGCTTTAGTCAAACCATGGTGGCCTGGGTGCTGGCGAGTGGAGCCCTGACCTCGCGGCGCTGACTCCTCCTCTGCCATGAAACCGATGCGGGGGTTGCTGCCTCAATTGGCGTTGGCGACGGCGGCCCCTGGTCCGTACTCTTGAAGGAATCGGAGGGAGCGGCTGCTAACCTGGCCACGTCCCCCTTGTAACGGAACCGACCAGATCATAAGAACATAAGTACAAAAACAATCACCGAAGCGATCAAATTTCTGTACTTAAGCTCCCATAATCCCGGTAGTCCGGAAATCACGAAGGATTTCAACCAACTCTCGACATACAAACCAAGATCGTAGTGATTCAACACAACACATCATCCATTACAACATTTCACAAGTATCATTCGGATTACATCCATCAGAGTTCAAATAAAATATTACAAACCAAGTTTGAGTGTGCGGAAGCAACATAGTTTAGTACATAACTTCATAGTTTCAAATACATTGCCAGGATCAGAGTCATGTCCCACAAAAGCATTATCAGGTACGAGAACTAATAGAGACCACGCCCAACGGTCTAGTCTTCATCCCCAGCAGGGAGAAGGCAGTACTTGCAGCAACCAAAGAAGAACTGGTCATCTGCAACAGGTGGGAGATAAACCCTGAGTACGAGAAGGTACTCAGCTAGACTTACCCGACAAAACAGAAATAAAAGACACCAAGGATCATGCAAGGCTTTTCAGGTGGGCTAGCTTGACACAGTTGCATAAAAGAGCTTATGAGTATAGTAACCAATTTAAACTTATTATCAAGCTTATCATTAATTACCTGTCCACTAGATTAGCACCTGTACTAGAGCACTCACTTATTAGGAGCAAACAATATTAACCATAGCAGGTATAATAAGGCTGTCATCATCATATCATCATTTTCGAACCATTAAGTATTAAGTGTATCTACATTGGAGATAAGCCCATCAAGTTCTCACTAACCGGGAGAGACGGCGATTCGAATCGAATTACAACTCAGCTGAGGGGTATTCCTAACTCTCACCCCAGCATACTTTGCAAGGGTAGCCGTGGTCACCTTTGGAACATCTCAGGAACCAAATTCACGGGTTCGATCAGCCAAACACTCTCGTGGATTACCCTTCCGCCAGACGATCGGGACATTTAAATCACCTTGCTTGGACTCACGCCTCGGCTCCTTCCCGAGGCGCACTTTATACTTATCGACTCCCGGCCCGAGGTGAGCTACTCGGCCGTGGTCGGTCTCCTCGAGACCCGCCAACTAAGAGAGGCAGGCATGTTCAACATGAACAGAAAGGCTCCAAGAATCAGTCCTTAAGCTTAACACGACGGGAGTCACTTTGCAAACCCAAGCAAGCCTCCGTCCGGTCTTCATTTCAAATTAAGATGGGTTCTTTTCCACGATAGCAAATATAGCCAACCGTGCCACATGTATCTTCCTATATCTCGCGGTGACAGGAAATCACCCGACTTCTACCACGTTTAAGCAGGGCTAAGCACTACTCGAGCCTGAGCTACATAGGATTTAGGGTAACAATATCTGGACAAGGAATGGGTAACCAATGCAAAGAATGGTTTGCATCCAACACCTAAACTTAATGCAACAATATATATATTTAACAATAATATCAGAATCGCATTTCGGAAATTAGGAGGCTTAATATGCTCGGGCTTGCCTTTCACAAAGTTGCAAGGACGGTGGTCCGGCACTCAACGGCGACCTCGTCGGCACTTCTCCCGAAGGTCGCTCCTCCTCGAATCTCCGGTGTCGATTTCTGCTGCTGCCGCTTTCGTTCCTCGAATTCCAGCAGGTCACTCCTTCCGGTACACCTATTGCATGCCGATGCAAAAGATAAATACCATGGATGCATAAGGTATGACATGATGCTCATGATGAATGGATCGTAGTAAGTGTTTACGAACGCATTCTTCGACACTTTCGCCATTACGAGTAAGACTAACCCTATTAAAATCACTTTAAGCATATTTCTAACTTAACTGAAAGAACAAGATTAACTTACCTAACTTGCATAACCTAAGATAAAGACGCTCTTCTTGGTTAAAGGCCTAACACCTAGGAACATTACCACAACTTAGAAATAATAAAGGTATACATAATTTAACATTTAAGTTTCATATGCATACAAGTAGTCCCTTAATTAAATCACAACAAGAGTTATACAAATCCAAATGACTTGTATGAGGACATTCTGGAAAGCTTATGAAATGTTCTACAAATCAATGGTAAACAGCAAAGCATGATTCTGATGTTAACCAAATCAATTTCCAGCAAACCTAGAATCTGTCCAAAATGACAGGGTTACTAACTTAATTATTTAATGATTGTGCAAAAGCATACTTTGATCAAACCAAGTTTACCAACTTGTTTTTCATACCTAGGAAACATCAGAAAGTATAGTGCCAACTTCTAAATAAATTATTTAATATCCTTTTTCAATTTATTTAGTTAATTAGGTGATTTAAGCAATATATAGTAAAACTATTCATAAAAATCTACAAAAATTACAGTAGCTATCTCTTGCTGCACATAGACCATCATAAAAATTTCAAAGCCATAGGACCAACATAACTTGCTGTATCCAAAATAACAGATGACATGTCTAATTTGAGCATAATTAGGAAACCTTATTAAAAAGTGTCAAGCAACAGATTTCCCATTTTTCCTAGCATCTTTCTAGCATAAGAATAGCACCCATCAAATTTCACCTTCACTGGACCTATAGAAAAATTATGAAAATTCCCCCAAGATCCACCCATTAATAAAAGGAAATTCTATAACTTAAAAACTACACATGCACTAGCTCTGAAATTTTAACCAGAGCCTCTAATAAGCAATCATAGACTGCCCACAAAATTTCATAATTTTTGGACCACAGGAACTCAAGATAAAATTCAAACAAGTTTGCATGTATCCAAAAACACATTTCAAAGTCCTATTTAATTCATCCAGAATTTCTAAAACATGTGCTCATATAATATTTTTGTTAAATACTAGACAGGACCAGGAGCTTAACAAAATTAGAACCATAGCATTTGGATCTACCATCTAAGAAATACATATTTTTCAAGATGTACATAAATCTGTGAAATAAATAAACAAAACAAAATAGGAAAACAACACTCAGCCCTACTCGGGCCAGCCCAAGAAACGGCGGCCCATGAGCACACAGGCGTGGCCCAATACGCGGCCCACGCAGGGCTCCCGCCTCAGCCACGATGCTGACAGGGAGGACCCGCGCGTCAGCGAGAGGAGCAGGGGAGGCGGCCTCGGCGACGGTGGAACTCGCCGACGGCGAACCCTCCGGTGAATCGAACAGCACCGGCGTGCTTCCTAAGTCCCCACGCTTCGATTTCCCTACCAAGCCGAAGCTCTAGTGGTCCCTAAGCGCTCCGGCCACGGCGCACGGTGAATCGGCCATGGCGCACGGCGGCGCTCGGCTGTGTCCCGGCGCGGCTAGACCTACATGGTGGCTCTACGAGCTTCAGTAGGGTTCACAGAAGTCATCGCAAGGGGGAGAAAAGGATGGAAGGGGCTTGAGCAGCACGGCCACGCACGCTCTTGGCCGGCGGCGGTCATGGCGACCCGGCGGAGCCGCCTACGCGGTGATCTCTACCTGGCGCGAAAACGCGGTGATGGTGTGGTCGCGGACGGGGAGAAGCTCACTGCGGGGCTATGGCTTGGACGAATCGGGCAATGGAGCTTGGTTACGGTGGATTTTTGGCTCGGCGGCTTCGGTGATCCAGCAGAGCTACGGTGAGCAGAGGAGGCGAAGGAAGGGAGAAATGGAGCGGCGACTCGGTGAGCAGGCGCGGGGTGGCTTCAAGGCGCGGCTGCGACGCCAGGGTGCGCACGGCGCGTGGCCAGCGCGCTCAGGCGAGCGGCGACGTTTGGCGGACACGCGGCTTCAAGTTTCTGAATCGGTCGGCCATGGTGACTCTGACGGTTATCTGAAAACGTGATTCAGTTGCTAATGACAATGCCTGACAGCGAGTATTCGAAGATGATTTTCTCCTAATCCGTGATGATCTAGACTATGCCGTAGTTAACAAAGTTGCTCATCTATACTTGAACTACAACTCTTTCCACTGGAGCTCAAGCTGGTTTGGCTCGGTTAGGGAGATACATGGCTCCAAACATGGGTACACGAAACTGTACTTCACGTTAGGACTTAGAAAAATTTGCTGAGTATGAAATCAGCATGTACTTCTGACTTGTGGGCCATGTTTGAGCATGTTCTAGCCAATTTCATGAGTTGGTCATAAAACAACTTTTGTTCCTTGATAAATTAGCTACAACTTTTGTAAAGAGTGCACAGCCATGCAAAGTCTCTAGGTTGGACTTTTGAATCAGTCAAACGATGACACTCCATGGGTCAATTCAAGTCAAACTTGCACTTGAGGGCATTTTGGTCATTTTGGTCTACATGAACAATGTCCCAACAAGTAACCTAAGTATAGTTAAGGTGTAATAGACCATGATCAACCACTTTACAAAATTGTTATACCACTTCTACTGATCATATGTGATAAAGTAAAATAAGCAATTCATACATATGTTTCAATACAACGTTTCACATGTTGCATGACCTTGTTGTTATCCTATACTTGTCACATTACTACCATATTGCCATGTTTCCAAGTATGAGAGTTTCATGTTACATTCACATGTTTCCCTACTACCATTCTAAGCAATCAAGCATGAAACACATACAATTTAAAATGTTGCATATGTATGTTTCAAAGGATAATGACATGATGACATAGATAATGCACATGGTTATGAAATGACATGCAATTTAGTGGAAGCCTAAACACCTAGGGTGTTACAGCCCTCCCCCCTTAGAAAAATCTCGTCCCGAGATTTGGAAAGCGTACCATTTAGTATAGAAAGTTGGATGATTTTCCTTTAAATAATCTTCCCTGTTCCTGTGTTGCATCCTGTTCACTATGATTACTCCAAACTACCTCAGATAATTTAACCACTGTGGTATATGAGTCACTCTTTCTTGAGTATCCGAGAACTTGCACGGCTTTTCCTCATAAGAAAGATCAGATTTCAAGTTGACTTTCCTTGTTGCTATTCTTTCCTCGAATACGAAGACACTTCTTCAAATTGGGACACATGGAATACAGGAATATAGCTCCCATCTCACGGGGTAGATCGAGTTTATAGGCTACTCTTCCACTTT
The DNA here is from genome assembly GCA_904845875.1 of Miscanthus lutarioriparius. Lineage (NCBI taxonomy): Eukaryota > Viridiplantae > Streptophyta > Magnoliopsida > Poales > Poaceae > Miscanthus > Miscanthus lutarioriparius. Next base: position 48,172,435 of record CAJGYO010000011.1, on the reverse strand, counting down.
TCTCGATAATGCGGTAGGGTCCAACATATCGAGGCTCAAGCTTCCTTTGAATTCCAAAACGCTTGACTCCTTTCATAGGGGATACCTTCAGATAAACATGGTCACCTACTTCAAACTCAATAGGTTTCCTTCTCTTGTTAGCATAGCTCTTTTGTCTAGCCTGTGCGGCAGTCATATTCTTCTGTATAGTTCGGACTTGCTCTTCGGCTTCTTTTACAAAGTCAATACCATAGAATCTTCTTTCCCCGGGTTCCACCCAGTTCAAAGGAGTTCTACACTTGCTGCCATAAAGAGCTTCAAAAGGAGCCATTTTGATACTCTCTTGATAACTGTTGTTATAAGAGAATTCAGCGAGAGGTAACCAGTCTTCCCAAGAGCCTTTGCAAGAAATAAGACAAGCCCTAAGCATGTCCTCAAGAATTTGATTAACACGCTCAGTCTGTCCTGATGTTTGCGGATGATAGGCAGAACTGCGGATTAGATGAGTGCCAAGATTCTGATGTAAGCACTCCCAAAAGCGAGCCGTGAATTGCGGTCCTCTATCAGAAACAATGGATTTGGGTACGCCATGGAGACGTACCACTTGTTGGAAGTAAATCTCAGCATAATTGTGCGGGTGATATGTAGTCTTGACCGGAATAAAGTGAGCGGATTTAGTTAGACGATCTACGATTACCCAGATGGAATCACAACCCTTTTTGGTAGTGGGTAATCCAACAATAAAATCCATGCTAATCTCTTCCCACTTCCAAACGGGAATAGAGAGAGTGGTTTACATGCCAGCGATCGAGCCTTATGTGAATAGCCTTGACTCAAGAATGATTATCACACCTTGCCACGTAAGTGTGATTTCTTTCTTCATCTTGGTCCACCAATAATACAACTTGAGATCTTGATACATTTTACTACTACCAGGATGGATGGACAACTTAGAAGAATGGGCTTCAGCCATAATTTGATTTCTAAGTTCTTTATCTTTGGGTACCACAAGCCTATCATTAAACCAGAGAATTCCTTTGTCATCGATCCTAAAGTGCTTGGTCTCTTTCTCTTTCATTTTTTAGCTTGATGTGAAACACACCCACATCGCCTCTTACGGAGTTCGATAATTCGACTTCTAAGAGAGCAATCCACGGTGATATTGTGGAGTACTACAGATGAAGGAGGTGTGCGGATGAAAATCTTCACTAACTAAGGAATTGCAATGGGCCTTTCTGCTTAAGGCATCAGCAACCACATTTGCCTTACCAGGATGGTAGTGCACTTGAAGGTTGTAGTCCTTGATCAATTCTAACCATCGTCGTTGACGCATATTCAACTCGGGTTGAGTAAAAATATACTTGAGGCTTTTATGGTCAGGATAGATGTTGCACACATTACCCGACAAGTAATATCTCCAAATCTTCGTGGCATGAACAATCATGGGTAGCTCTAAGTCATGAGTAGGATAGTTGACTTCATGCTTTCGAAGCTGGCGTGAAGCATAAGCAATTACTCGGCCTTCCTGCATAAGAACACACCCCAAACCGGTGCCACATGCATCACAGTAGACATCAAAAGGCTTCTCGATGTCAGGTTGTGCCAATCAGGAGCAGAGGTTAGTAAGGTCCGCAAAGTGTGGAAAGCCTCTTCACACTTCGGAGTCCACACAAACTTCTCATCCTTTTGCAGTAGTCGAGTCATGGGCTTGGCGATCTTTGAGAAATCCAGATAAAGCGACGATAATAGCCACCAAACCGAAACTTTGGACTTCGTGACCGTAGTAGTAGGTGCCTTCCACTCAAGGACTTCTTGCACCTTAGTAGGGTCAACCGAAATTCCATCACCAGATAACACATGACCTAGAAAAGGTATTTTGTTCAACCGTAACTCGCACTTGCTTTGAACTTAGCATAAAGTCGGGTTGTCACGTAACCGAGTTAAAACAATTCTTAGATGTTCAAAGATGCTCTTCTTCATTCCGAGAATATACAAGGATATCATCAATGAACACGACGACAAACTTGTCCAATTCCGCATGAATACGAATTTATCGTGTACATAAAGTGTGCTTGGAGCATTTGTCAACCCAAATGACATGACGAGGTATTCGAACAAGCCATAACGAGTAGAGAAAGTCATCTTGGGTATATCTTCGTGGACGAATTTTGATCTGATGGTAACCGGACCTCAAATCGATCTTGGAGAATACCTTAGCTTTAGAGAGCTGATCAAATGTAATATCGATCACGAGGAAGAGGGTATTTGTTCTTGATGGTAACAACATTTAGGGGCGATAATCTACGCACATGCGCAAAGATTCGTCCTTCTTCTTCACAAAGATAGCCGGACAACCCCAAGGAGAAGAACTAGGCGAATCAACCCTTTCTTCAATAGCTCATTCAATCGACTCTTCAGATTCACCAACTCATTGGGCGGCATTCTATAGGGCCTTCGAGATATAGGAGCCGTACCTGAATGAGTTCTATCTTGAATTCTACATCACGGTCCGAAGGTAATCCGAGCAAGTCATCGGGGAAGACATCTAGAAACTCATAGACAACGGGTAGATCCTCAATGGCTTTGGCTAAGGTAGCATTGGCTATATTGTGAATAGAGATATCACGAGGTAACTGCACTAGAAAACCCTTCTTATCCACAGGATCCCTCAACATTACTACACGGGTTGACGTATCGATCAACACTCCATTCCCACTCATCCACTTCATTCCTAGGATTATATCAATTCCTACCCCCGGTAGAACTACAAGATCCGTAAGGAACTCTCGATCCCCAATTTCAAGCTTTACATCTTTTACTACTTGGTTAGTCATGATATTATTCCCAAAGAAGACTAATGCAATAACCACCCTTGACAATTATAATCACATTCATCTTATGCTTAGATGCAAAAGTAGAACTCACAAAGGAATGTGAAGCACCGAATCAAAGAGCACAAATCAGAGGGGTGATCAATAACAAGAAACTTACCAAATGGTGACCACTTCACCCGCAGGAATTTCCTCCACAGTAGTGTAGTGAACACGCCCCTGGCGGACGTTTCCTTGAGCATTCTTGGGAGGATGGGGACATCTATTTGCCCAATGACCAGCTGGTTCTGAGTTCAACACGGCCATTAGGTGGTGGGACATTGGAGCTGCCACACCTGAGGTATTCTTTGGCAAGGAAATTGTGTACCTTATGAAAACCAGTTTTAGCTTGATTCTTCTTCTCCGAGGTGGGCGATGCGGACATTAGCATTGGGTGGACGGATGCTTTGGGCCTTGGATACCATTGGTGCCTTAGACTGAGAAGCACCTGCCTCAAAGTTTCTTTTGCGGTTCTTGGAAGCGGCATATATCTTATCATTATTCTCTTGAGTCAGAGTGTCACTGATAAACTCATTGAAGGTGACACACTTGCAGTTGCCCATTGACTTCATCAATTTAGGGGACAGTCCCCTCTTGAAGCTAGCTATTCTCTTAGCGTTAGTATCGACGAACTCAGGAGCATACCTCGCCAGGTTGTTGAACGCCTGGAGGTATTCATTAAGACTCTTGTTGCCTTGGGTGAGCTTCATAAACTCAGTATGCTTAATGGCCATAAGACCAGGAGGGATAAAGTGTCCTCTGAAAGCTGCCTGAAACTGACCCCAAACTATCTCGACGTTTGCAGGAAGGTGGTCTTGTGATGTGTCCACCAGATGCCTGTAGGGCCTTGGAGCTGGTGTCCTGCATATGTGGCCTTCATACCTTCAGTCAAACGGAGCAATCCAAACCTTTGCTCTATCGTGCTCAACCATTCATCAGCTTATAATGGTTCTTCTGCCTCACGAAAGATAGGAGGCTTTGTATCCATGAAGTCCTTAAAGCTGCTGTACTGGTTCGGCTCGGGTCCTTGGCGGACATGACGATCCTCACGGTTAGCCATCTGACGCATAGCCTCAGCTAACATGCGCTGACTTTCCACAACTGTCTGCATTAGCTCAGCTGGTGTGGGCGGTGGCGGAGGTGGTTGTTCCTCATTTCCCATGCCACGACCGCGATGAAGGTTATGAGCCATCTGCAAAATGTATAGCCAATGAGCACTGACGATGTGGAAATTTTGTTGTAGATGAACCGTATAATTATTCCAAACTAAGTCCATTGGAGGGAATGCATTTATATAATCAACAGAGGCACAATCATTCATCACAACCACACAACTCATCAAGTGCGTCAATGGACACATAAATGCGATGAACTTAACCAACAACGAGATCCATAGACCGCAAAGACGAAATTTATCAAAGGCTCACATACGTGGAGCATAATACATTCGATAGGTTACATCCAAGCCATAGTGGTTCCAAACTTACATCCAAAGATAACTTATGGTTCGATATTACATCCCAACGATTACTTATTCCAAAGCTACTCGTTCATGCATGAGGATCAACAAAAGACTAGCTCTTGCGCATTAGCTAAGTAGTAAGCTAAACTACGCGCCGTCCTCGAGTCGATGATCGAAGATCTCTCCTCCATCTTCATCACTAGCAGGCTCTAACTCCTCATCTTCCTCCTCATCAGGTGGAATGTCCTTAGGTCCATTGACCTCCATGTCATCATCACCTTCAGCCATGATGACACGTAACCCATCTCATCCTCATCCTCGGTGGCGGAGAGGGTGAAGTTGATTGTGTAACAGTGAACCTCCTCATGGAGATTGTCATTGTACTCCTCGGCAATTGCCACTTGCTTTGCTCTAGCTCTACCCGTCGCGCCTCAACACATTCTCCTCGTGCTAGGCTTCATTCCGTTGGTTCATCACGTGAATCAACATGCGTTCACAGTTGCGGTGAGCAACTATCAACCTCTGAACCTCAAGGGTCTCTTGGTCCCTTTCCTGCGTTACTTGCTCCAAGCGGTGCCGAGCCGCATTCCTCTCAAAGATCACCCCGAGCTAGCTCGTCCTCACCTTTCCTCCTCGGAGGCTCGGGGCCGGGCTCACGAGGAGCTAAACGGTGACGAGGCGCCCTGCCTCCAGCGGACTTGCGAGCAGTGAGTTTTGTGCGCGCCATCTGTAGCAAAAAGTTACAACGTAAGGGGAGAATCATTTAAGGGATACGAAATTTAATTAGTCGCGATAATCAAATTTTAAGGGAGGGAATAATGCAGAATGCCATGTATGCTCGAACATGATGCATGCACGATCCGTACGTCCTCACAAACCTAGAAAAATTTAAAGGCTAGCGAAATATACGGTGGCATACATACGTTCTCTCATATACGGTAGATAGCCGATCTACAATGATGATAGTTGTTAGTGTACTGCGAGAAAAATTTCATCTCATTGATAATTTCCAAAAGCATAAAAGCATGCAGTAAACTAAATACTTTCATACATACATCCCCCGATGCATATACTCTAGTATCACAGCTACCCGTCAGAGATACCCACATTTAAGTACTCTCATAGATACATGATTGAACATGTAAGTATGCGAGCAACCACAACTACTCTCCCCTAGACCGACGGTTGGACGGTCATGCTCTCACAACTCCCACTTACCAGAGCGTAGAGGTATTTGATCCAAACATTACCACCCAAGCGGATGGCATTCATACTATAGCACGCCGTATGGACGACAAAATAGAAACAAGCGAGAACCCCAAGTTAGTACTTAATAAGCCACCTAAGAGTCCTTATTTGGGCATAAGGGATATGACCACTGACAATACTTAGTATTTAATTTAGGATTTTCACAAATACTTTTGTTTAAAATACACAAATGACATGTTTAGTGTCGAATCTTGCTTTGATACCAGCTGTAACGGAACCGACCAAATCATAAGAACGTAAGTACAAAAACAATCACCGAATCGATCAAATTTCTGTACTTAAGCTCCCATAATCCCGGTAGTCCGGAAATCACGAAGGATTTCAACCAACTCTCGACATACAAACCAAGATCGTAGTGATTCAACACAACACATCATCCGTTACAACATTTCACAAGTATCATTCGGATTACATCCATCAGAGTTCAAATAAAATATTACAAACCAAGTTTGAGTGTGTGGAAGCAACATAGTTTAGTACATAACTTCATAGTATCAAATACATTGCCAGGATCAGAGTCATGTCCCACAAAAGCATTATCAGGTACGAGAACTAGTAGAGACCGCGCCCAACGGTCTAGTCTTCATCCCCAGCAGGGAGAATGCAGTACTTGCAGCAACCAAAGAAGAACTGGTCATCTGCAACAGGTGGGAGATAAACCCTGAGTACGAGAAGGTACTCAGCTAGACTTACCCGACAAAACAGAAATAAAAGACACCAAGGATCATGCAAGGCTTTTCAGGTGGGCTAGCTTGACACAGTTGCATAAAAGAGCTTATGAGTATAGTAACCAATTTAAACTTATTATCAAGCTTATCATTAATTACCTGTCCACTAGATTAGCACCTGTACTAGAGCACTCACTTATTAGGAGCAAACAATATTAACCATAGCAGGTATAATAAGGCTGTCATCATCATATCATCATTTTCAAACCATTAAGTATTAAGTGTATCTACATTGGAGATAAGCCCGTCAAGTTCTCACTAACCGGAGAGACGGCGATTCAATCGAATTACAACTCAGGTGAGGGGTATTCCTAACTCTCACCACGGCATACTTTGCAAGGGTAGCCGTGGAGTCACCTTTGGAACATCTCAGAACCAAATTCACGGGTTCGATCAACGCCAAGCACTCTCGTGGATTACCCTTCTGCCAGACGATCGTGACATTTAAATCACCGCCTTGGACTCACGCCTCGGCTCCCTTCCGAGGCGCACTTTATACTTATCGACTCCCGGCCGAGGTGAGCTACTCGGCCGTGGTCGGTCTCGAGACCCGGCCAACTAAGAGAGAGGCATCGTTCAACATGAACAGGAAAGGCTCCAAGAATCAGTCCTTAAGCGACACGAGACGGAGTCATTGCAAACCGTCAAGCCTCCGTCCGGTCTTCATTTCAAATTAAGATCGGTTCTTTTCCACGATAGCAAATATAGCCAACCGTGCCACATGTATCTTCCTATATCTCGCAGGTGACAGAAATCACCCGACTTCTACCGCGTTTAAGCGTGGCTAAGCACTACTCGAGCTTTGAGCTACATAGGATTTAGGGTAACAATATCTGGACAAGGAATGGGTAACCAATGCAAACAATGGTTTGCATCCAACACCTAAACTTAATGCAACAATATATATATTTAACAATAATATCATAATCGCATTTTCGGAAATTAGGAGGCTTAATATGCTCCGGGCTTGCCTTTCACAAAGTTGCAAGGACGGTGGTCCGACACTCAACGGCGACCTCGTCTGGCACTTCTCCGGAAAGTCGCTCCTCCCGAATCTCCGTGTGTCGGTTCTTCTTTGCTCCGCTCGGTTCCTCGAATTCCAGCAGGTCACTCCTTCCGGTACACCTATTGCATGCCGATGCAAAAGATAAATACCATGGATGCATAAGGTATGACATGATGCTCATGATGAATGGATCGTAGTAAGTGTTTACGAACGCATTACTGGACACTCGTTTACCGAGTAAGACTAACCCTATTAAAATCACTTTAAGCATATTTCTAACTTAACTGAAAGAACAAGATTAACTTACCTAACTTGCATAACCTAAGATAAAGACGCTCATCTTCGGTTAAAGGCCTAACACCTAGGAACATTACCACAACTTAGAAATAATAAAGGTATACATAATTTAACATTTAAGTTTCATATGCATACAAGTAGTCCCTTAATTAAATCACAACAAGAGTTATACAAATCCAAATGACTTGTATGAGGACATTCTGGAAAGCTTATGAAATGTTCTACAAATCAATGGTAAACAGCAAAGCATGATTCTGATGTTAACCAAATCAATTTCCAGCAAACCTAGAATCTGTCCAAAATGACAGGGTTACTAACTTAATTATTTAATGATTGTGCAAAAGCATACTTTGATCAAACCAAGTTTACCAACTTGTTTTTCATACCTAGGAAACATCAGAAAGTATAGTGCCAACTTCTAAATAAATTATTTAATATCCTTTTTCAATTTATTTAGTTAATTAGGTGATTTAAGCAATATATAGTAAAACTATTCATAAAAATCTACAAAAATTACAGTAGCTATCTTTTGCTGCACATAGACCATCATAAAAATTTCAAAGCCATAGGACCAACATAACTTGCTGTATCCAAAATAACAGATGACATGTCTAATTTGAGCATAATTAGGAAACCTTATTAAAAAGTGTCAAGCAACAGATTTCCCATTTTTCCTAGCATCTTTCTAGCATAAGAATAGCACCCATCAAATTTCACCTTCACTGGACCTATAGAAAAATTATGAAAATTCCCCCAAGATCCACCCATTAATAAAAGGAAATTCTATAACTTAAAAACTACACATGCACTAGCTCTGAAATTTTAACCAGAGCCTCTAATAAGCAATCATAGACTGCCCACAAAATTTCATAATTTTTGGACCACAGGAACTCAAGATAAAATTCAAACAAGTTTGCATGTATCCAAAAACACATTTCAAAGTCCTATTTAATTCATCCAATTTCTAAAACATGTGCTCATATAATATTTTTGTTAAATACTAGACAGGACCAGGAGCTTAACAAAATTAGAACCATAGCATTTGGATCTACCATCTAAGAAATACATATTTTCAAGATGTACATAAATCTGTGAAATAAATAAACAAAACAAAATAGGAAAACAACACTCAGCCCTACTAAGGCCAAATTTCAAGAAAGCGGCCCATGAGCACACAAAGGCGTGGCCCAACACGCTGCCCACGAGGGCTCCCGCCTCACCACGATCTTGACAGGGAGGACCAGCAGCGTCGGCCGAGAGGAGCAGGGCGGCGGCCTCGGCGACGGTGGAACTTCGCCGACGGCGAACCCTCCGGTGAATCGAACAAAGACCGGGCGTGCTTCCTAAGTCCCCACGCTTGATTTCCCTACCAAGCCGAAGCTCTAGTGGTCCCTAAGCGCTCGGCCACGCGCCACGCGGTGAATCGGCCATGGCGCACGCGGCGGCGCTTCATTCGTGTCCCGGCTGCTGCTAGACCTACATGGTGGCTCTCGAGCTTCATGAGGGTTCACAAGTCATCGCAAGGGGGGGAGAAAAGGATGGAAGGGCTTGAGCAGCACGGCCACGCACGCTCTTTGGCCGGCGGCGGTCATGGCGACCCGGCGGAGCCGCCACGCGATGATCTCTACCGCGCGCGAAAACGCTGATGGTGTGGTCGCGGACGGGAGAAGCTCATCTTGGGGCTATGGCTTGGACGAATCGGGCAATGGAGCTTGGTTACGGTGGATTTTGGCTCGCGGCTTGGTGATCCAAACAGAGCTACGGTGAGCAGAGGAGGCGAAGGAAGGGAGAAATGGAGCGGCGACTTCGGTGAGGTAGCGGTGGCTTCAAGCGCGCAATTGCGACGCGCTGAGAGTCTTGCGCAATGGCGTGGCAGGCTGGCCTTTCAAAGCGGCGGCGACGTTTGGCGGACACGCGGCTTCAAGTTTCTGAATCGGTCGGCCATGGTGACTCTGACGGTTATCTGAAAACGTGATTCAGTTGCTAATGACAATGCCCGACAAATGAGTATTCAAGATGATTTTCTCCTAATCCGTGATGATCTAGACTATGCCGTAGTTAACAAAGTTGCTCATCTATACTTGAACTACAACTCTTTCCACTGGAGCTCAAGCTGGTTTGGCTCGGTTAGGGAGATACATGGCTCCAAACATGGGTACACGAAACTGTACTTCACGTTAGGACTTAGAAAAATTTGCTGAGTATGAAATCAGCATGTACTTCTGACTTGTGGGCCATGTTTGAGCATGTTCTAGCCAATTTCATGAGTTGGTCATAAAACAACTTTTGTTCCTTGATAAATTAGCTACAACTTTTGTAAAGAGTGCACAGCCATGCAAAGTCTCTAGGTTGGACTTTTGAATCAGTCAAACGATGACACTCCATGGGTCAATTCAAGTCAAACTTGCACTTGAGGGCATTTTGGTCATTTTGGTCTACATGAACAATGTCCCAACAAGTAACCTAAGTATAGTTAAGGTGTAATAGACCATGATCAACCACTTTACAAAATTGTTATACCACTTCTACTGATCATATGTGATAAAGTAAAATAAGCAATTCATACATATGTTTCAATACAACGTTTCACATGTTGCATGACCTTGTTGTTATCCTATACTTGTCACATTACTACCATATTGCCATGTTTCCAAGTATGAGAGTTTCATGTTACATTCACATGTTTCCCTACTACCATTCTAAGCAATCAAGCATGAAACACATACAATTTAAAATGTTGCATATGTATGTTTCAGTGATAATGACATGATGACATAGATAATGCACATGGTTATGAAATGACATGCAATTTAGTGGAAGCCTAAACACCTAGGGTGTTACAGCCCTCCCCCCTTAGAAAAATCTCGTCCCGAGATTTGGAAAGCGTACCATTTAGTATAGAAAGTTGGATGATTTTCCTTTAAATAATCTTCCTGCTCCCGAGGTTGCATCCTGTTCACTATGATTACTCCAAACTACCTCAGATAATTTTAACCACTGTCGTATACGAGTCACTCTTTCTTGAGTATCCGAACTTGCACGGGCTTTTCCTCATAAGAAAGATCAGATTTCAAGTTGACTTTCCTTGTTGCTATTCTTTCCTCGGGAATACGAAGACACTTCTTCACCGGGACACATGGAATACCGGAATATAGCTCCCATCTCACGGGGTAGATCGAGTTTATAGGCTACTCTTCCACTTTTCTCGATAATGCGGTAGGGTCCAACATATCGAGGCTCAAGCTTCCTTTGAATTCCAAAACGCTTGACTCCTTTCATAGGGGATACCTTGAGATAAACATGGTCACCTACTTCAAACTCAATAGGTTTCCTTCTCTTGTTAGCATAGCTCTTTTGTCTAGCTTTGTCTGTGATCATATTCTTCTCAGTATAGTTCGGACTTGCTCTTGACTTCTTTTACAAAGTCAATACCATAGAATCTTCTTTCCCGGGTTCCACCCAGGTTCAAAGAGTTCTACACTTGCCGCCATAAAGAGCTTCAAAAGGAGCCATTTTGATACTCTCTTGATAACTCGTTGTTATAAGAGAATTCAGCGAGAGGTAACCAGTCTTCCCAAGAGCCTTTGTAAGAAATAAGACAAGCCCTAAGCATGTCCTCAAGAATTTGATTAACACGCTTCGATCATCACGATGTTTGCGGATGATAGGCGAATCATGGATTAGATGAGTGCCAAGATTCTGATGTAAGCACTCCCAAAAGCGAGCCGTGAATTGCGGTCCTCTATCAGAAACAATGGATTTGGGTACGCCATGGAGACGTACCACTTGTTGGAAGTAAATCTCAGCATAATTGTGCGGGTGATATGTAGTCTTGACCGGAATAAAGTGAGCGGATTTAGTTAGACGATCTACGATTACCCGATGGAATCACAACCCTTTTGGTAGTGGGTAATCCAACAATAAAATCCATGCTAATCTCTTCCCACTTCCACCCCGGGAATAGAGAGTGGTTGCAACAGTCAAGACCTTATGTGAATAGCCTTGACTCTGCAATGCTTATCACACCTTGCCACGTAAGTCGATTTCTTTCTTCATCTTGGTCCACCAATAATACAACTTGAGATCTTGATACATTTTACTACTACCAGGATGGATGGACAACTTAGAAGAATGGGCTTCAGCCATAATTTGATTTCTAAGTTCTTTATCTTTGGGTACCACAAGCCTATCATTAAACCAGAGAATTCCTTTGTCATCGATCCTAAAGTGCTTGGTCTCTTTCTCTTTCATTTTTCGCTTGATGTGAAACACACCCACATCAGTCTTCTGGAGTTCGATAATTCGACTTCTAAGAGAGCAATCCACAGTGATATTGTGGAGTACTACAGGATGAAGGAGGTGTGCCAGATGAAAATCTTCACTAACTAAGGAATTGCAATGGGCCTTTCTGCTTAAGGCATCAGCAACCACATTTGCCTTACCAGGATGGTAGTGCACTTGAAGGTTGTAGTCCTTGATCAATTCTAACCATCGTCGTTGACGCATATTCAACTCGGGTTGAGTAAAAATATACTTGAGGCTTTTATGGTCAGTATAGATGTTGCACACATTACCCAGCAAGTAATATCTCCAAATCTTCAGGGCATGAACAACTGCGGGTAGCTCTAAGTCATGAGTAGGATAGTTGACTTCATGCTTTCGAAGCTGGCGTGAAGCATAAGCAATTACTCGGCCTTCCTGCATAAGAACACACCCCAAACCGGTGCCACATGCATCACAGTAGACATCAAAAGGCTTCTCGATGTCAGGTTGTGCCAATACAGGAGCAGAGGTTAGTAAGGTCCGCAAAGTGTGGAAAGCCTCTTCACACTTCGGAGTCCACACAAACTTCTCATCCTTTTGCAGTAGTCGAGTCATGGGCTTGGCGATCTTTGAGAAATCCAGGATAAAGCGACGATAATAGCCAGCCAAACCCAGGAAACTTTGGACTTCTGTGACCGTAGTAGGTGCCTTCCACTCAAGGACTTCTTGCACCTTAGTAGGGTCAACCGAAATTCCATCACCAGATAACACATGACCTAGAAAAGGTATTTTGTTCAACCAGAACTCGCACTTGCTGAACTTAGCATAAAGCTGGTTGTCACGTAACCGAGTTAAAACAATTCTTAGATGTTCAGCATGCTCTTCTTCATTCTGAGAATATACAAGGATATCATCAATGAACACGACGACAAACTTGTCCAATTCCGGCATGAATACAGAATTTATCAGGTACATAAAGTGTGCCGGAGCATTTGTCAACCCAAATGACATGACGAGGTATTCGAACAAGCCATAACGAGTAGAGAAAGCTGTCTTGGGTATATCTTCAGGACGAATTTTGATCTGATGGTAACCAGACCTCAAATCGATCTTGGAGAATACCTTAGCTTTAGAGAGCTGATCAAACAGAATATCGATGCGAGGAAGAGGGTATTTGTTCTTGATGGTAACAGCATTTAGGGGACGATAATCTACGCACATGCGCAAAGATTCGTCCTTCTTCTTCACAAAGATAGCCGGACAACCCCAAGGAGAAGAACTAGGCCGAATCAACCCTTTCTTCAATAGCTCATTCAACTGACTCTTCAGTTCAGCCAACTCATTGGGCGGCATTCTATAGGGCCTTCGAGATATAGGAGCCGTACCCAGAATGAGTTCTATCTTGAATTCTACATCACGGTCCGAAGGTAATCCAGGCAAGTCATCAGGGAAGACATCTAGAAACTCATAGACAACGGGTAGATCCTCAATGGCTTTGGCTAAGGTAGCATTGGCTATATTGTGAATAGAGATATCACGAGGTAACTGCACTAGAAAACCCTTCTTATCCACAGGATCCCTCAACATTACTACACGGGTTGACGTATCGATCAACACTCCATTCCCACTCATCCACTTCATTCCTAGGATTATATCAATTCCTACCCCCGGTAGAACTACAAGATCCGTAAGGAACTCTCGATCCCCAATTTCAAGCTTTACATCTTTTACTACTTGGTTAGTCATGATATTATTCCCAGCAGCACTAATGCAATAACCACCCTTGACAATTATAATCACATTCATCTTATGCTTAGATGCAAAAGTAGAACTCACAAAGGAATGTGAAGCACCCGAATCAAAGAGCACAACTGTAGGGTGATCAATAACAAGAAACTTACCAGCGGTGACCACTTCACCCGCAGGAATTTCCTCCACAGTAGTGTAGTGAACACGCCCCTGGCGGACGTTTCCTTGAGCATTCTTGGGAGGATGGGGACATCTATTTGCCCAATGACCGAGTGGATTCTGAGTTCCAACACGGCTTTGTTAGCTGGTGGGACATTGGAGCTGCCCTGCCCAGAGGTATTCTTTGGCAAGGAAATTGTGTACCCCTTGCGAAAACCAGTTTTAGCTTGATTCTTCTTCTGAGGTGGGCGGTACCGGACATTAGCATTGGGTGGACGGTACTGGGCCTTGGATACCATTGGTGCCTTAGACTGAGAAGCACCTGCCTCAAAGTTTCTTTTGCGGTTCTTGGAAGCGGCATATATCTTATCATTATTCTCTTGAGTCAGAGTGTCACTGATAAACTCATTGAAGGTGACACACTTGCAGTTGCCCATTGACTTCATCAATTTAGGGGACAGTCCCCTCTTGAAGCTAGCTATTCTCTTAGCGTTAGTATCGACGAACTCAGGAGCATACCTCGCCAGGTTGTTGAACGCCTGGAGGTATTCATTAAGACTCTTGTTGCCTTGGGTGAGCTTCATAAACTCAGTATGCTTAATGGCCATAAGACCAGGAGGGATAAAGTGTCCTCTGGCTGCTGGCCCGACCCCAAACTATCTCGACGTTTGCGGGAAGGTGGTCTTGTGATGTGTCCACCAGATGCCTGCAGGGCCTTGGAGCTGGTGTCCTGCATATGTGGCCTTCATACCTTCATCAAACGGAGCAATCCAAACCTTTGCTCTATCGTGCTCAACCATTCATCACTTATAATGGTTCTTACGCCTCACGAAAGATAGGAGGCTTTGTATCCATGAAGTCCTTAAAAAATCTTTGTCTTGGTTCGGCTCGGGTCCTTAAGCGGACATGACGATCCTCACGGTTAGCCATCGGACGCATAGCCTCACTAACATGCGCTGACTTTCTTTCCACAACCTGTGCGCATTAGCTCAATTTGTGTGGGCGGTGGCGGAGGTGGTTGTTCCTCATTTCCCATGCCACGACCATGATGAAGGTTATGAGCCATCTGCAAAATGTATAGCCAATGAGCACCGACGATGTGGAAATTTTGTTGTAGATGAACCGTATAATTATTCCAAACTAAGTCCATTGGAGGAATGCATTTATATAATCAACAGAGGCACAATCATTCATCACAACCACACAACTCATCAAGTCGTCAATGGACACATAAATGCGATGAACTTAACCAACAACGAGATCCATAGACCGCAAAGACGAAATTTATCAAAGGCTCACATACGTGGAGCATAATACATTCGATAGGTTACATCCAAGCCATAGTGGTTCCAAACTTACATCCAAAGATAACTTATGGTTCGATATTACATCCCAACGATTACTTATTCCAAAGCTACTCGTTCATGCATGAGGATCAACAAAAGACTAGCTCTTGCGCATTAGCTAAGTAGTAAGCTAAACTCACGATCGTCCTCGGAGTCGATGATCGAAGATCTCTCCTCCATCTTCATCACTAGCGTGCTCTAACTCCTCATCTTCCTCCTCATCGTGTGGAATGTCCTTAGGTCCATTGACCTCCATGTCATCATCACCTTCACCATGATGACACCAGAACCCATCTCATCCTCATCCTCGGTGGCGGGGAGAGGGTGAAGTTGATTGTGTAACAGTGAACCTCCTCATGGAGATTGTCATTGTACTCCTCAAAGCAATTGCCACTTGCTTTGCTCTAGCTCTACATGTCGCTCTCTCAACACATTCTCCTCGTGCTAGGCTTCATTCCGTTGGTTCATCACGTGAATCAACATGCGTTCCACAGCTTCATGGTGAGCAACTATCAACCTCTCTGAACCTCAAGGGTCTCTTGGTCCCTTTCCGTTACTTGCTCCAAGCGGTGCTGAGCCGCATTCCTCTCAAAGATCACCCGAGCTAGCTCTGTCTCTCGCCTTTCCTCCTCCTCAGGTAGGCTCGGGGCGGGCTCACTCACGAGCTAAGCAGTGACGAGGCGCCCGCCTCCAGCCGGACTTGCGAAAGCGATGAGTTTTGTCTTGCGCCATCTCAGTAGCAAAAAGTTACAACGTAAGGGGAGAATCATTTAAGGGATACGAAATTTAATTAGTCGCGATAATCAAATTTTAAGGGAGGGAATAATGCAGAATGCCATGTATGCTCGAACATGATGCATGCACGATCCGTACGTCCTCACAAACCTAGAAAAATTTAAAGGCTAGCGAAATATACGGTGGCATACATACGTTCTCTCATATACGGTAGATAGCCGATCTACAATGATACGTTGTTAGTGTACCTGCAGAAAATTTCATCTCAGCCCAGTAATTTCCAAAAGCATAAAAGCATGCAGTAAACTAAATACTTTCATACATACATCCCCCGATGCATATACTCTAGTATCACAGCTACCCGTCAGAGATACCCACATTTAAGTACTCTCATAGATACATGATTGAACATGTAAGTATGCGAGCAACCACAACTACTCTCCCCTAGACCGACGGTTGGACGGTCATGCTCTCACAACTCCCACTTACCAGAGCGTAGAGGTATTTGATCCAAACATTACCACCCAAGCGGATGGCATTCATACTATAGCACGCCGTATGGACGACAAAATAGAAACAAGCGAGAACCCCAAGTTAGTACTTAATAAGCCACCTAAGAGTCCTTATTTGGGCATAAGGGATATGACCACTGACAATACTTAGTATTTAATTTAGGATTTTCACAAATACTTTTGTTTAAAATACACAAATGACATGTTTAGTGTCGAATCTTGCTTTGATACCAGCTGTAACGGAACCGACCAAATCATAAGAACGTAAGTACAAAAACAATCACCGAATCGATCAAATTTACGTACTTAAGCTCCCATAATCCCGTGAGTCCGGAAATCACGAAGGATTTCAACCAACTCTCGACATACAAACCAAGATCGTGATGATTCAACACAACACATCATCCGTTACAACATTTCACAAGTATCATTCGGATTACATCCATCAGAGTTCAAATAAAATATTACAAACCAAGTTTGAGTGTGTGGAAGCAACATAGTTTAGTACATAACTTCATAGTATCAAATACATTGCCAGGATCAGAGTCATGTCCCACAAAAGCATTATCAGGTACGAGAACTAGTAGAGACCAGCGCCCAACGGTCTAGTCTTCATCCCAAAGAGGAGAATGCAAGATGCTTGCAGAACCAAAGAAGAACTGGTCATCGCATAGCGGTGGGAGATAAACCCCGAGTACGAGAAGGTACTCAAACTAGACTTACCCGACAAAATGAAATAAAAGACACCAAGGATCATGCAAGGCTTTTCGGGTGGGCTAGCTTGACACGAGTTGCATAAAAGAGCTTATGAGTATAGTAACCAATTTAAACTTATTATCAAGCTTATCATTAATTACATCCACTAGATTAGCACCTGTACTAGAGCACTCACTTATTAGGAGCAAACAATATTAACCATAGCGGTATAATAAAGGCATCATCATCATATCATCATTTTCAAACCATTAAGTATTAAGTGTATCTACATTGGAGATAAGCCCGTCAAGTTCTCACTAACTTGGGAGACGCAGCGATTCAATCAATTACAACTCAGGTGAGGGGTATTCCTAACTCTCACCCCAGCATACTTTGCAAGGGTAGCCGTGGGTCACCTTTGGAACATCTCAGAACCAAATTCACGGGTTCGATCAGGCGCCCGGCACTCTCGAGGATTACCCTTCCGCCAGACGATCGGGACATTTAAATCACCTGCCTTGGACTCACGCCTCGGCTCCTTCCGGCGCGCACTTTATACTTATCGACTCCGGCCCGAGGTGAGCTACTCGGCTTCGTGGTCGGTCTCCGACCCGCCAACTAAGAGAGAGGCATGCGTTCAACATGAACAGGAAAGGCTCCAAGAATCAGGTCCTTAAGCGACACAGACGGAGTCATTGCAAACCGTCAAGCCTCCGTCCGGTCTTCATTTCAAATTAAGACTGGTTCTTTTCCACGATAGCAAATATAGCCAACCGTGCCACATGTATCTTCCTATATCTCGCAGGTGACAGGAAATCACCCGACTTCTACCGCGTTTAAGCAGGGCTAAGCACTACTCGAGCCTGAGCTACATAGGATTTAGGGTAACAATATCTGGACAAGGAATGGGTAACCAATGCAGCAATGGTTTGCATCCAACACCTAAACTTAATGCAACAATATATATATTTAACAATAATATTGTAACTGCATTTCGGAAATTAGGAGGCTTAATATGCTCCGGGGCTTGCCTTTCACAAAGTTGCAAGGACGGTGGTCCGGGCACTCAACGGCGACCTCATCTGGCACTTCTTCTGAAGGCTGCTCCTCCTGAATCTCCGGTGTCGGCTGCTGCTGCTCGCTCGGTTCCTCGAATTCCAGCAGGGTCACTCCTTCCGGTACACCTATTGCATGCCGATGCAAAAGATAAATACCATGGATGCATAAGGTATGACATGATGCTCATGATGAATGGATCGTAGTAAGTGTTTACGAACGCATTCTTCGGACACTCGCTTATGAGTAAGACTAACCCTATTCAAATCACTTTAAGCATATTTCTAACTTAACTGAAAGAACAAGATTAACTTACCTAACTTGCATAACCTAAGATAAAGACGCTCATCTTCGGTTAAAGGCCTAACACCTAGGAACATTACCACAACTTAGAAATAATAAAGGTATACATAATTTAACATTTAAGTTTCATATGCATACAAGTAGTCCCTTAATTAAATCACAACAAGAGTTATACAAATCTAAATGACTTGTATGAGGATATTCTGGAAAGCTTATGAAATGTTCTACAAATCAATGGTAAACAACAAAGCATGATTCGATGTTAACCAAATCAATTTCAAAACAAACCTAGAATCATCCAAAATGACAGGGTTACTAACTTAATTATTTAATGATTGTGCAAAAGCATACTTTCATCAAACCAAGTTTACCAACTTGTTTTTCATACCTAAGAAACATCAGAAAGTATAGTGCCAACTTCTAAATAAATTATTTAATATCCTTTTTCAATTTATTTAGTTAATTAGGTGATTTAAGCAATATATAGTAAAACTATTCATAAAAATCTACAAAATTACAGTAGCTATCTCATGCTGCACATAGACCATCATAAAAATTTCAAAGCCATAGGACCAACATAACTTGCTGTATCCAAAATAACAGATGACATGTCTAATTTGAGCATAATTAGGAAACCTTATTAAAAAGTGTCAAGCAACAGATTTCCCATTTTTCCTAGCATCTTTCTAGCATAAGAATAGCACCCATCAAATTTCACCTTCACTGGACCTATAGAAAAATTATGAAAATTCCCCCAAGATCCACCCATTAATAAAAGGAAATTCTATAACTTAAAAACTACACATGCACTAGCTCTGAAATTTTAACCAGAGCTTCTAATAAGCAATCATAGACTGCCCACAAAATTTCATAATAATTTTGGACCACAGGAACTCAAGATAAAATTCAAACAAGTTTGCATGTATCCAAAACACATTTCAAAGTCCTATTTAATTCATCCAAATTTCTAAAACATGTGCTCATATAATATTTTTGTTAAATACTAGACAGGACCAGGAGCTTAACAAAATTAGAACCATAGCATTTGGATCTACCATCTAAGAGCTACATATTTTTCAAGATGTACATAAATCATGAAATAAATAAACAAAACAAAATAGGAAAACAACACTCACCCTACTCGGGCCAGCCCAAGAAATGGCGGCCCATGAGCTTTCTGGCCGCCCAATCTGCTGCCCACGCAGGCTCCCGCCTCAGCCACGATCTTGACAGGAGGACCCGCGTGTCGGCCGAAGGAGCAGGGAGGCGGCCTCGGCGACGGTGGAACTTCGCCGACGGTGAACCCTCCGTGAATCGAACAAAGACCGAGATGCTTCCCAAGTCCCCACGCTTGATTTCCCTACCAAGCCGAAGCTCTCGTGGTCCCTAAGCGCTCGGCCATGGCGCCTGGCCGAATCGGCCATGGCGCCGCGGCATGCGCCTTCGGTCGTGTCCCGTGGCAGCTAGACCTACATGGTGGCTCTCTGAGCTTGATGAGGGTTCACGTAAGTCATCGCAAGGGGAGAAAAGGATGGAAGGGCTTGAGCAAAGACGGCCACGCAGCTCTTGGCGGCGGCGGTCATGGCGACCGGTGGAGCCGCCTCTGCGATGATCTCTACCGGCGCGAAAACGCGTGATGGTGTGGTTGCGGACGGGAGAAGCTCATCGCTGGGCTATGGCTTGGACGAATCGGGCAATGGAGCTTGGTTACGGTGGATTTTTGGCTCGGCGGCTTCGGTGATCCAAACAGAGCTACGGTGAGCGTAAGAGGCGAAGGAAGGGAGAAATGGAGCGGCGACTCGGTGAGCGGTAGCGGGGGTGGCTTCAAAGCGCGGCGACGCTGACGCTTGAGAAGCGCTTGGCTGCAATGGGCTGGCCAACCAAAGCGGCGACGGGTGGTGGGACACACGCGGCTTCAAGTTTCTGAATCGGTCGGCCATGGTGACTCGACGGTTATCTGAAAACGCGATTCGATTGCTAATGACAATGCGACAAATGAGTATTCAAGATGATTTTCTCCTAATCCGTGATGATCTAGACTATGCCGTAGTTAACAAAGTTGCTCATCTATACTTGAACTACAACTCTTTCCACTGGAGCTCAAGCTGGTTTGGCTCGGTTAGGGAGATACACGGCTCCAAACATGGGTACACGAAACTGTACTTCACGTTAGGACTTAGAAAAATTTGCTGAGTATGAAATCAGCATGTACTTCTGACTTGTGGGCCATGTTTGAGCATGTTCTAGCCAATTTCATGAGTTGGTAATAAAACAACTTTTGTTCCTTGATAAATTAGCTACAATTTTTGTAAAGAGTGCACAGCCATGCAAAGTCTCTAGGTTGGACTTTTGAATCAGTCAAACGATGACACTCCATGGGTCAATTCAAGTCAAACTTGCACTTGAGGGCATTTTGGTCATTTTGGTCTACATGAACAATGTTCCAACAAGTAACCTAAGTATAGTTAAGGTGTAATAGACCATGATCAACCACTTTACAAAATTGTTATACCACTTCTACTGATCATATTTGATAAAGAAAGTAAAACAAGCAATTCATACATATGTTTCAATACAACGTTTCACATGTTGCATGACCTTGTTGTTATCCTATACTTGTCACATTACTACCATATTGCCATGTTTCCAAGTATGAGAGTTTCATGTTACATTCACATGTTTCCCTACTACCATTCTAAGCAATCAAGCATGAGACACATACAATTTAAAATGTTGCATATGTATGTTTCAGTGATAATGACATGATGACATAGATAATGCACATGGTTATGAAATGACATGCAATTTAGTGGAAGCCTAAACACCTAGGGTGTTACACCCCTGTTCTCTGTGGCGGGCCCCATCTGAATCATGGGGCCCGCCACAGCAACGTGGAGTACATGCAGCAGAGTTCATTGTCCTCCTCAGCTGTAACACGGCAACATGTGTCCTACATGACAGAGGCGCCCGGTTTCGCTGTCAAATTCATTACGGCTGCTGTGTTACTACTCAAGTAGAGTATTTTTGTGTTATTTACATATCTGCTGATGAGTCTCTCTACAGACGTGGAAGTAGAAAACTAGATATTGGTGTTCGGGTTGACCACCAACGTCAGTTGTTGTTGGTCCTCAGATTTGACACTGATGATTGCGGACCATTTTTTTGAGCCCGGTGAAGTCTCCATCCTATCTATGGCTCAAGACAACTTATCATCGAAGACACATGCCGATCAAACAGTCGAGGGGAGCGCCGACTGTGCTATCGGAGTGCGAGAACGGAGACCCTCAGTGTTTCTATCTTGACCACTTCTCGTAGTTGTTGTAAACGAAAGCAGATCAGCAGTAGTTGTTGTAAAAAAAAATCAAGCTACGGAATGCAACTGGCTGAAGGCAGGTGAGCACGCTACCTTGCAAGTACAGTTATACAAAAGGGCCATGCCGGCGCCGCGCGCTCTGCGGCGGCCGTCTGGAGCTCTATCAACAGTCCCGCAAAGAAAACAAACACACGCCGGCCGGCCAACGAGCTAGGGCCGGCCCAGCAGTAAACACTAGAATATGCCTAGGATGAAGGCCCAGTACGAGCACTCGAGCACGAGCAGGCCACGCGTGGGCACGTAAAGGTATGAATACAGAATACTCGTACTGAATACAACCAATCACCTGCGGGTGAATGGTTCAAATATCCAATCTACACATCTTTTTTTTTGCTGAAAAATCTACACATCTTATTGTGATTGTTGATTCCGTCATTCTTTGATTATATTGATCCAGACCTCACGTCACGTACTCAAGTGTGCTCTGTGCTCAGTGCTGTGCCCTATGCCCCTATGCAATTTGCAAATTTAATTCAGTAATCAGAAATTTAGAATCCAATCAATCTGCTAGGGACAAGGGACTCAAGTCCTCAAGGTAGGGTACAGGCGTACATACAGCCATATAAGAATTTATTTATTTATTTTTTTGTGAATTGTCTTGTCTAGCACACAATATTAGTTATAGTTGCTAATTGTTTTTTAAATTTCAACAAAATCATCGCATCAGCTGCTAAAAGAAGCTTTTCAAAATTAAAATTATTGAGAAACTATTTGATATCTACGATGTCTCAAGAGAGATAAATGATTTGGCAACATTATATACATTATATACGTATTGAGAAGCGATTGTTGGACGAGATCAATATTAATATCATCATCAATGATTTCACATCAAGGAACGTTAGAAGAAAATTTTAAGATAATTTAATATGGATGAATTATTTTACATAAATATTGCTTTTGCATGCAGCTAACTATTTATTGTTAATATTTCATATACCTTATATATTAAGTATTAATATTACCATTTTATATAAAGGGCCCCGAATTTTTAGTTTTGTGTTCTAGGTAAAAAAAACCCTGAGGACCGCCCCTCGCTACGGCTACAACAAGGAGCCGATGGCACGGTGTCAGAGCTTGGCGAAGTAGAACGGAGTGGAGATGAAGCCACGGTTGGCGACGTGCAAGCTAGCCTGGCAGAGCACTTCCTCGATGTCGCTCTAGCTGCTATTATCTAATTTGGTCCCACTAATAAGATAGTTGTTCTAGCTAATAATTATTAGCTAGTCTATTATCAACACCTGTTTGATTCAAAAGATGCAATTATTAGTAGATAACTACTATAAGCCGGCCTAATTTGTATAAGTATATTTTTTATTCTCTTTCTCTGCACTGCTTGTTACGTCTTCGAGTCATTTTTCTAAGGGTCCATTAGGCCGCCAGTGCTTGACTTTGGAGCGTCCTGCCCGTCCCAAACTTCAAATACCATACCTCTTGCATGCACATGAATTATCATCGCATCAAATTCATTCTCGATGCAATAATGCTCACCTATTGCATCAGATCTGCAAAACTGATGCAGCAATCTATTATATCATATTTGTGTTTGATGTAAGTTGAAACGATGCGATAGGGTCAAAAATTAGTAGTATATGTAGCAGGTTATGGAGCAGGTTGCCACCGCCCTGCATCCAACCTTCAAATACCATATCTTACGAGCTTCTTTGAGGCATCACCATGGTCCTGGTCCTCGGCGCTCTGGCTATGGAGCAGGTTGCCAACGCCCTGTGCCTCTTCTTGGTGGCTCTCCTACTCCCCGTCCTGCTCCTCAAGCTTAACTGGCATGGCGGCAGCGCCGGCCAGAGGCTGCCGCCAGGCCCGTCGCGGCTTCCGGTCATCGGCAGCCTCCACCACTTGCTGTTCACGCGCATCCCGCTAGCGCACCGCGCCATGGCCGAGCTGTCACGGCGTCACGGCGCGCCGCTCATGTACCTGAGGCTCGGTGAGGTGGGGCTGGTGGTGGCCTCGTCCCCGGCCGCGGCGCAGGAGATCATGCGGGCGCACGACGTGGCGTTCGCGTCGCGGCCCTGGATCCCCAGCGTGCGTCCTGCCATGGAGCGGGGCGCCGTGGGCCTGGTGTTCGGGCGCTACGGCGCCCTGTGGCGGCAGCTCCGCAGGATCAGCGTGCTGGAGCTGCTCAGCGCCAAGCGCGTGCGCTCGTTCCGCCGGGTCCGCGAGGACGAGACCCGCCGCCTCGTCGCCGCCTTTGCGCTCGCGGCGGCCACGCCGGGCGAGGCCGTTAACGTTGGCAAGCGGGTCGCCGCGCTCACCGCCGATGCCACGATGCGCGCCATGGTCGGCGACCAGTTCGAGTGGCGGGAGGAGTTCCTGCGGGCGATCGAGGAAGGGAGCAGGCTCGTGTCGGGGTTCAGCCTCGGCGACCTGTTCCCGACGTCGAGGCTTGCCAGCTTCTTCAGCAGGACGGCGGGTCAGGTGACGGCGGTCCAGCGGAAGACGATGGAGCTCATGGACCGCGCCGTCAGGCAGCACGAGGAGCGGCGCCGCGCGGGCACGACGGTGGATGACGACGAGGACATCCTTGACGTGCTCCTGAGGGTACACAAGGAAGGTGGCCTCGAGGTGCCCCTCACCATGGACATCATCAAATCTCTCGTTATTGTAAGTAATAACAACTAGCTAGTACCCAAAAAAAAGTTTGCTGGTGAAGGACATAGATGTACAACGGTCATGGCGTTGAAATTTGGCAGGACCTCTTCAGCGGAGGGAGCGACACGTCAGCGGCCACGCTGGGATGGGCCATGTCAGAGCTGATGAGGAACCCAGGAGCAATGGAGAAAGCGCAGGCCGAGGTGCGCAGCAGGCTCCAAGGGAAGCCAGCGGTGACGGAGGACGACCTACACAACCTCAGGTACCTGAAGCTCGTCATCAAGGAGACTCTGAGGCTGCACCCGCCGCTGCCGCTGCTGCTGCCGAGAGAGTGCATGGAGGACCGCAAGGTGATGGGCTACGACGTGCCGAAGGGCACCATGGTGCTGGTGAACGCATGGGCGATCGCCACGGACCCAGAGCACTGGGACGACGCCGATGCGTTCAAGCCGGAGAGGTTCGAGGATGGCCGGATCGACTTCAAGGGCACCGATTTCGAGTTCATACCGTTCGGGGCCGGGCGAAGAATGTGCCCCGGCGCGACATTCGCGCTGGCCACCGTGGAGCTCGTGCTCGCTTCCTTGCTCTACCACTTCGACTGGGAGCTCCCGGGCGGCGTGATGCCCGGCGAATTGGACATGGATGAGAGGATGGGCATGTCGGTCATGAGGAAGAATGATCTTTGCCTATGCCATGTTGTTCGTGTGCCGCCATATGTGTAGCCATAACCATTATTACCCCCGTACCATCAGCATGTGTGCTGCTTGCATTGTTGCTGCGCCTGTCTGTCATATGTATTTCTAATAAAACTATATTTCGGCACAAATCTGTTTCAAATATTCAAACCGGACATCTAAAGTTGAGTAATATGCGATAACAAAAGTCACTAGTTTCAGAGTGCTTTTGCCCGGCTATGCAGCAAAATTGCATTAGCCTGGAAGAAGAGATAAACAGAGACGAATATAGGTACATGAATTTCTCACGAAACATCAGGTTTCAGCTCTGTCCACATTTGAGTTCAACACGCCACAGGCTGCGCTGCACTCTGCACATCAATGAACCCATGCAGCTGCTGAGTTTCAGGCCGCACTGAGAGTGGCAGACGGCCGCACGACACGGGGGGATACACAACACAGCAGCTGAGGTGAGCTAGTCGATAAGGATCGGGGTGGACGAGGTGTACCCGCCGGCGCGCTCCCGGATCTCCTCGGGGATGTCGGCGCGGAGCACCTGCACCCTGAACACCACGCCCTCCGCCTTGCCGTCGAGCAGCTCGAAGACGCACCCGTCGCCGAGCTTGAGGTCATTGTCCAGCGCGAAGCCCCGCCACCCGGCCTCCAGGCGCTGGATCTGCCGGGCACCCGTGAACCGCATCTCCCAGGACCGGCCGTGCCATGTCACCTTCGCTGGCACCGTGGTCGCCGGGAGGAACGGCGCCAGCGACCTGGGGACCACCTGCAGACAGGCACCAAAGGAGTTTGATCATTGCAGGCCGTAAATAAAGCCTCTTGCATTTCAGTTTAGAAGAGATAACAGCAGAGAAGGAGAGAAGGAGACTAGTGTTTCAGAAAATGCAAGCAGAGCATGAGCCGCAACAGTACCACTTGAAACGGCTGGTGGACATGAGACTTGCAGAGGATGCATGTGAAGTATGGCCTCCCGAGAAGAGGGAGGACCCCGGGCTGCATGGCACACGGCGTCTCCGACATGGACCGCGGATCAGCTCCGTCTGCAGGGCTCTCGCCGCCGCTGTGTCCGGAGGAGGACATCATCGTCACTGATTTGCCTTTGATCATGACAACTGCATTCGCAAGCCATGCTGTTACTTTAAGGAAGATCTAAATCAGCCAGAGAATCACATCTTGCAGAGATTGGGTTTGGTCTTTGGTGGACATCTTTTTTACCTTTACTGGATGGACGACGGAGGGACTTGGAGGACTCTGGTGTCAGGTGAGGACTGAGGACTGAGGACGGATGCGAGGAGGAAGAAACGCACACACGTTAGCTCACGAGATCATTGTAGCCAGAACAATCCGTCCGCTCAGCCCGGCCGGTGGTGGGCCCAGCTGTTAGAACTCCCAGCAGGCCAGCACGCGAAACAACACGGCATTTGTTGGTTTGTTTAGGGACGGAAAATGAAAATGGATATCCTAATTACCCGACATCGGTATCCGCTAAAACTAGTGACATGGATATATTTATTTGCATCCGTTTCTAATATGTATACTAAATTGAGTTCTCTATCCGATTCTAGCCCCCCTGAAAGTATCGTTGGCTAATTTATGGTGAGAGAAAAATACTGTTCGTTGGCTGAAAAAATACGATTTATAAGCCAAGCGAACAAGACGTAGATCCATATTCGACAATATCCGACAATCGGCCTGTTCGCTTGGTCATAAACGATCGTAAATTTTCAGCCAGAACAGTATTTTTCTCGCACACCAAACCAGCCAGCAGTAATAACCCACGATCGTTTCAGCCCCAGCCGAACAGGTTGAATATTCGTATCTGCAAAGAAAACCAGGTATCATGAATCTATTTAAAAGTTCTCTCCATAACTAGTGACCAATTATATAATTTTATAATTATTAATGATGTATTGAAACCATTTAATAGTATATCTATAAATAACTTTAAGTATTAATTCAAAATTACTAATGATACTTAAATATTAAATTAATTTTAGCATTTGCCTAATTTAGTTTAAACCTCACATATTTGTTGTTGTAAATTGTTTTAATGCTTTAGTTTATTGATTTATTGATGTTAATTATTTTATATAATTTACATTTCATGCTAAATATTTGTATAAATATAATATTGACTGATTAATTTATATATTTAATTATTAAATATTTATTTATAACTCTATTATTTTTATGAGCTATACTTGTGTATGTTATATACACAAACATTTTAATCTCTACTTGTGTAATAATTTTGTAATCCCAAAAATATTGATAAAGCAAAATGACCACTTGTTTTCTACCATTTTTATTTGAATTTCACTTGACATTTTATTTCATTAAATATTATCCATTATAATTTAGTTTACTTCTACATTGGAGATTTTGTTTGCAATATGATATTGAAGATTATTAGAAGTGTACTTTCGTTTAGTTCACTTTGGTTACCGATGAACTTAGTAGTAAAATTTTATTCATGCATGTTAAATTTAACGATATATACTTTGAGTTAAATTAAGTAAATATCTGAATAGCATTTTAAATCCGGGACATCCGTTTTGTATTCTTATTTGAAAATATCCGTATCCATATTCGAATTAAAATAAGGTAATATCCGTATCTGATTCCATGCGTATTCGATCCTCAGCAAGAGTACCATCCCCGGCGCGTCGTTGGCGCGCTTAAGGCTGGGCAAAAATAACCGAGAACCGAGAACCGAACCGAAAGAACCGGAACCGAAAGAACCAGAACCGAAAATTTCGGTTCCTTATTCGGTTCCTGATATTGAAGAACCGAAATAACCGAAGAAAATTCGATTCCTACTCTCGGTTAACCGAATTAACCGAAAGAACCGAATTACATGAATTATACTTCACTTACTTGTATTTTGTAGGATTATGTGTAGTGTTTTATATTTGAACTGCTATATATTTGTGTTACTATATTGCTATTGTTTTCTTATATATTATTATTATTAAAAATGAATATAGTGTTGCATAAATTTGTCTTAGAACAAGTATATTTATTATTGTCTTGAGGTCTTCTGAAAAAATTCGGTTAGTTCGGTTAGAACCGGAACCGAACCGAAATAACCGAGAACCGAAATGCTCGGTTCCTAAAATTTTTTGGAACCGATCGATTCCCGTTTTCTGGAAACCGAATTTCTTCGATAACCGAACGAACCGAACCGAAACCGAACCGAGAACCGAACGCCCACCTTGAGGCGCGCTGGATCTCTGAGCGGGCCGGGCCGGGGCGCGGTCGCCACGGACCTTGCCACCGCTTCTGTTCTCCGCCGCCGATGAGCGTCAGCTGGGCCTAATGTGGTAATCCCAAATCAAGCCCAACTGCCGAACAGCGCGCGTCGCGGCGGGAAAAGCAGGTCTTTTTCCCGCCAAAGCGCCCCAAACTTTCCTTGCTCCCGCCGCCGCCCGGCCCCTGGCTCTCCTACACTTAATCCCCGCAACAAACCGCCTCCCGCCCGCGCCTCGTAGTCTCCGACGACGCCAGCGCACCGTCCGCAGACGCCGGCCCCGGCCGCACGAGGATCCTACTCCGCGCTCCGGACCCGCTGACCGCGCAGCCCCCCGACGCCCCATGGAGATCGTGCGCTCCCATCGGCAGGTCGCCGCCGCAGCTGCCGCAGCCGGCGGCGGCGGTGGCGCGGGGGCCCTGCCTACCTACAAGGCGGCACCGCAGCTCGAGGTGCGGCTGGAGGAGTTTGAGCTCTTTGCCATCGACCGCCTCCGAGGTGCGGCCTCCTGCCTCTTCCTATCCCGCGTGGCTTCCCTTCGTTACTTCCTCAATCTGGCTAACGGTTGCAGTGCGACGCGTTTCATTGCACTGTGATGGGCAGTTCTCAAGGGGATTTCGGATGGACTTTCGCGGGGGAAGAGGCCCGAGGAGATGGAGAAACTGGTGAGCGATTCTTGCCTTTGCTTTTCATGATCTTGGGGGGAAATTGTAGGAGGGAACTATATTTGGAGCATATTTCTGGCGGAAAATTTGGATTTTGCCAGCAGGAGGCTAAGGTTTCGGTGATTGCAGTCTTGTGTATGTGTAGGATCGAACTCTTTGTCTGAGTTGGATTTTCGCTAGTGAATGTGAGGAGACCCTAACTTAGGCCCTTTTGGATGTTACCGTGGTACTACTATCTGAAATTCCAAATTTAATTTGACTATCATTCATGCTTATGGGCTTAGCTATGGTCTCAGTTTTGTAGCTAGAATTGTTGCTCTCTCCTCAGAATCATATTGAAGTAAGATAACATGGAAGGTTTTGGAACCCTAGCTATGGACTTAGCATCACACTCTGGCATTTGTCTAAATTTTGTTTTAAATAGAAATGCCTTATTCTGTTCTGCACTTCAGGTCAGTGAATTGTGGAAGACACACATGAGGCACCAGGATCCAGCAGAGACTTTGAACAAGGATATAATATCACACTTTGTGCTTCGCCTAGTCTACTGCAGAACGTAAGCTTAATATCCGTATGTTTATATTAGCTACATATAT
Source organism: Miscanthus lutarioriparius (assembly GCA_904845875.1). Classification (NCBI taxonomy): domain Eukaryota; kingdom Viridiplantae; phylum Streptophyta; class Magnoliopsida; order Poales; family Poaceae; genus Miscanthus; species Miscanthus lutarioriparius. The sequence continues at coordinate 48,142,825 of CAJGYO010000011.1, read as the reverse complement.
TAACTATGGTGGTTCACTGGTGGTTCTTTTGACCAACTAAATGGAAAGCTGTATTTGATACAACACACAGGGAAGAATTGCGAAAGTGGTTTCTCTCCATGGAGACTACACTTTTTCGGTATCGCTTTCGGCTTGAGAGTCCTGAATCACAGGTGACTTCCTATCCATTTACCATATTACTGACAAAGGAAAATAATATGCATTTATACTTTAACTGTTGTTTGTTGCACAACATATGTTTCAGAGGATGCTTATGACTGAGTTTCAACTGCCATACAAAGCACTGCCACACTCAGAGTTTGAGGTATAGACTTTGGCCTCTAATATAACTGCTGAGGACTTGGATCTTTCTTAACACTGTACAACTGCAGTGTTTAGCTTTTTCCAGTTTGCTTTGCGAAGTGATTTTCGTTTTCATATTTTAGGCTGTGAAAGACAAGTTGAGCCAAGTAGCGCGTTCCATCGGTCAATCTGCAAATGGTATGCATCATTTGATATTGCCACTATCTTTCACTCATTTTTTATTGCAGAATTCTGTTCAAAACTGGTTGTTAGTATCAGATACAGAATAGGATGCTTCTCTATGATTCGTATTTTTGTGCATCATGTAAGCAGTTATTATAAGGTAGCTTTTATTTTTTCTGTCGTTTCCCTTAAGTCAGCTGGATAGCTCAAAACTTTGTAATAAAAGCAGGCTGTGTGCAATTGAAGAAGCCGGAGATTACTCGGTTTTCTAAAAAAAATCTAAGCAGTTAACATACTGAAACAGCAGATTTACCATTGTGACTGAAATTCAGGTTAAAGGAAATGTATTGCAATTTACAATGTATAGAACAACCATTTGAAACATTTACTGTGTTAAACCTTGTCATCAACTTTCTTCTGTTCTTTTTCTTTCATTATCTGCTTTTGTCTTCTTTTACCGGAAGCTAAGTTCTTTCTGTACATTTTCATTTTTGGCAGTTGAGCATGTGTTCTTCAAGGTACATACACTTACATGTTTGAGCTCTTTATCCCTTTTCCATTTAAATCTTTTCTTCTGTGCAAAAATTAATTCCAAGTAAATCATATTGTGATCCAATTAAGGTACCTTTTGAAGAAGTTCCTGATCTTGTTGCCAGCCGCCGGGTATTTCTTTCAAAAGGCTATGCTTATGTGGCGATGAGCCAGGTTTGCTGTTAACATGAGAATAAAAATTTCAATTGTTGTTTTGGTTGGTGGCCTTTATGAACATAGCTATGTAATTCTGTAGGTGGTTTCGCTAGTGGTTACTCAATTCCGCTGCAATATCTCAAAGGCACTTGCTTTAACAAACAGGTACATGGTACACTAGTTTTACTTTGTTCAGTACCTATGGAACATGTTTTGGAAGCCTTCTTACTTAATTCTCTGCAGGAAATCTCTTGTGGCTTTAGATATAGTACCTACGCTATCTTTTGTTTGGAAATAATCAAATAATTTATCACATACTTGCAGAAAGATCGTACTTTGAAAGTTTCCAGTTCTTTCTTACTATGACATTTATGAGAAGCAGTTGGCATTAAGATCTAAACTGAGTGCTCACTGGTCATATTAAGCTAAGATATGTGTAATTGCTTAATGTACAGAAAATGGACAGCAACCATTAAAGAACAAGAAAAAGACAGGTTGACTCCTGTGAGTACCAGAGTACCACTTCCCTACCTTTTCTTTCAGAATCTTTTTTTATATAGATATCTAATTTTATCATGACAGATTGTCGAAGCATTAAGCAATGCGTATTTTGGACCTGATTACTCTCAGGTATGCTGTCTCACCTGTGCAGTTACGCTTGACTTTCCTGAGATTTAACTATGTTTCCCTCTAGTGCTGTTGCCAGCTGAATCGCTTGACTTGTTTTCACACAGCCAAAGGATGCTGTTGACATATCTCTAAAGGATATTGACCAACTGGCTAAAAGTTCTTTCCCTCTTTGTATGCGGCATATGCTAGATAAGGTGAGGTACCTTAAATGTTCCTGTAGATATACATACCTTGCAACCAGGTGTCTCACTGTTTTCATTTATTTTGCAGTTGAGAGAAAACCACCATCTGAAGCATGGGGGTAGAATGCAGTTTGGTCTTTTTCTTAAGGTAATAGTTTTATAGTTGAATGAATTAGAGAAAAACTTTGATATATAGGTACCTAAAATTATGTCACACTAATTTACTTCTGGAAATTATGATCCAGGGTGCTGGACTAAAGTTGGAAGATGCTCTTGCATTTTGGAGGGCGGAATTTTCTCAGAAGGTACATATACTTTTTTTACATGTACTGTATCATGCAAACATTTAACAGAAGCACGTTACAACATCATTGCCTCTATATATTAGCAGTGCACACTGAGCTAATATGTTCAAAGATATGCAAAATTAAGCAGTTCTTTTTTCTCAAGGAAATTAAACAGTAAATTTTCCCTGAGTTGAACACGCAAGTAATCACAATTTCTGTTGCCTCACTTATGTTGTATCTTTGGATAAGATTGGTTCTGAGCGGTTCGACAAGGAATATGCCTATACCATCAGACATAACTACGGAAAAGAAGGAAAACGGACAGTAAGTCCCTCCTCCATGTGTAACTTGAAATTGCACCAGAATTATTACTTACTGTCACACATGCTGCTCCAGGATTACACTCCATATTCATGTCAAAAGATCATTTCTGCAACACCTGGTGTTGGAGATCACCATGGATGCCCGTTTCGACATTTTGGGTACAATTTCACCCTTAGTCTCCTATAGACGATTACTATGTGCTTATTATTTAGATGGGTGCTCTGAACTTTCTGTTAGCAGTATCAGTTTGTATTTCCGATCTTCCCTTTTTTTCTCTAGATTACTCCTGAACTTTGAGGTCGAAGTAAGATGACATTTGGAAACCAGAAAATCTGAATGGAGCAAGAGGTCTCTAACTTCCAGTTTTTCTGATTAAAAAAATGACACCCAACAAAAAAAAAGCTTAATGTACCAAAAAGAAACCATAGGTAATTATGAACGAGAAGTTAATATTTTGTTTACTCACATGTATCCAGGTCGAACCAAATAGTACAATACTAAACTACCAAGCAGAGCAATGACACATTTTGCCCTAATTCCTGCCAATATTGTTTCATCTAGTCTCATCCATACTTTTCTATTGTATAGTTTCTTACTCGATTATGGTCACAGCAGCTTCTGTTGTGATGTCACATGGCATGTCAGTTTGTGATGTTTCAAGATAAACATGATTCTACCTTGCTTTGTACCTGATGTTTGCTCCATGCATTTGTTTCTGCTTTACTGTATCTGCAGCGAAGAAAATTTGCGGGCAGCACTTAACAAAATGGGCGTTGGTGGGCATGCATTGGAAGAGATAATGGATAAAGTGAAGAACAGGCATTACCAGGTTCTGTACTTCATTGCCATTGGCTTAACCGAGTAATATGATATCCCTGAACTGACTGGTTTATCTGGCATAATGAAATATACAGCTAGCTTGCACATTAACCTTTGAGACCACACACGGTGTCTCCTGTGATTCTGGAATTAACCATCCAAATCAATATTTCAGTGAAAGCCAGAAAGTTCTGCGAGCCAAAGTGAGTGCAGTAGTTTAATATACACTTGACCTTTTTCCTTATGTTCTGCTGGTTTCACCAACATGAGTTAATGTTCCAATTTAACATGTGTGGCTCAATGTGCAGAACCAAACAATGGAGAGCCAATCACAATCAGCAACCTAAATTGTATCGCAGCTGGAGAAACTATCCATTTTCAAAAACTTACCAGGTCTTGACACCACCCAGCTTTTGCTCTACATTTTCTCTATGTTACCCACAACTTGTTCATGACTTGATGCATTTCTAATGTGCAATGATGAATAGAAGACATGCTGCGCTCCATTTTCTGTTTATGGCATATGTGATTTATACCTCTGCTGAATTCTCTTTTGACTACCAACATCTTGCGAGTTACACTGGTTAGACCGTTCAAGTCCTGGGGTCAAAGAAAACCCCGTCACCAGTCTGTGTTCAAAGCCTGGCATTCTTCTTAGTGCTATGTCGGGGGCATCTTTTCCCCTTATCTGGTTTCTTTTAATTCCCTTCTCACTTCCAACAGTTCTATTAGATATTTTCTATCACATGTTTTATTGGAACCATGCCACATCCATTTGACAAAATTCAGTTTCTGAATGATTGAAACTGCCCCCGAATAGTGTACTTATTTTATGTGTGATATTTTGTTTTGCCCCATCCAAGGTTGCCCTTTATTACTGAATTTTCTTATATTAAACGCATACAGCTCTGAACTTTAAGGGGACTTTTATTAAATGCCTGTGACCTTGTGCCCCTGTCAGTTTTTAACTGATTTGCTGGCTAAAACAGTGTAATTTCTGTACATCCATCTTTTTTATTAAACATGTGATTTGGCGCATCACGTGAGATTCATCACCTCAATTTTCATTCATAAACTTCCAGATTTTCTACACTAGATACTATAAGCCCACTAATAATCTTCTGGTCAAACAGCAGGTAAGCACTGAAGCAAAATTCATCCCTTTCCAAATTCCAGCTGCTGGCTTGGCCTAAAAAGAAAACCTCCAGGCTCCAGCTGCTTGCTATCATACCCTACAAGTGATGGCATCACACTCACACTAGAAGTAGGAAGTGTTTCCTGGTACTGCGAACCAACAGTAGCAGGTCAAGACGTCTGTACATGTAATTCTCGAAAGAACCAAGAGTGAATATTCTGAATTTAATGTAGGATCAGCTGTGCTGTTATGTTATTGTCAAACTCTTTGAGTAGAAGAGAATCCTTTACTTCTGATTCTGCCCATGTACTATTTTTTTAAATGACTACAAAAGCTTTGCCGTAATTTATTCGAAAAAAAGGAGGGGTTGGTCCAGTTTCTAAGAGAAAACTGTACCTAAAAATCTTACAACTATGAGATGAAAAACTACTCAACAGACAACTAAAAACAACTCAACACATGTTAGCAATCAACTAGATAACACAACTAAAACTTTTTAGAAAACATTAAGCGTGTGTTTGGTTTTGGAATGATGTGGGATAGGTTGGATCTATTTTACTTTTGAGGGTTGGGTTGGACTCATCTCATGTTTGTTTCGAGGGTTAGAGTCATTCCAATTTTTTGTTTGGTTCGAGGGATGGAGTGGGTTGAGGTGGATGACATTTTACACACCCTTAGTTGCTGGTCAACATGTGGCCCAGATGTCGTCGCGGGGCCCACGTTGTCAGCCACTTCTATTGCTCTTCCTCCTTTGTCAATAGGACTCGTGCGCCTCAACTGAGCCGCCCCGCACTGCTGTGGTCGGAGCTCGCCCCATGCCATGGCTGGGGCCGAAGCTCGGCCCCGCGCCATGGCCGGGAGCTGGAGGTTGCGTCGCGCCGCCATGGCTGGGCGCCGGAGCTTGCCCGCGCCAGCGATGGAGAAACCCTGAGTAGTCCCTGCGCTTGCGCTCATCCACGGAGAAGTGACGACATCCATTTGGATCGAAATGGTTTCTCTGATGGAATATTCCCTGTGCGGGATGAACCCAACCCACCAATCCTGGAATCAAACACTCTAGAAAATGGGTTCGACCCATCCCAACCCACTTGGACCCTTGAACCAAACACGTGCTAACATCACTGGCAAAACCACCGTACTTTAGATTACTGCTATTAAGGAACTAAGGAGAGATACTACCACCTCTGAGTTTTGGGTAACATAGATAGTCCGCCAGCTCATGTGGATGGTCTCTTAGTGCCACATTGAGCCACCAACACTCTACACTACCTTGTCCCTGGTCTAATGGACCGTACACTTGTTCACGGATCGTCCATGAGAGCACTCAGAACCACAAACCTCTGCATAGTCTTGGTCTAGCGGACTGTCTACACTCATTGACAGACCACCCGTCTAAGGATAACTTGAGTGTGTAAACACCTATGTAATTGACGCGTAGACCCCCCGTCATTCTGGACTATCTGCATGCCTCTACATGACTTCCCCAAGTATAAATGTAGGCTTTAGTTGGAACCATACCCTACCAATATCGAACCTTATCAACCTACACATTGTGAAAAGTCTACATCAGCCCTTTCTCTTAATGATCCAACTTAGGATGTGATCCAACTTATCTAAGTTAATCATGCACACCTAGCTCTAAGGACCTCTTATGCATATCCAACCCCCTAACATTTATTGCCCTCCATCATATCCCCCCTCAACCTATGCATGACTTACCATTGACTCCTGTAGGGAGAGACGTGAAATGTTCACCTCCTTTTGTGGGTTCCCTGGTGTTAAGCATCACTAAAACTTCATGATGTCATCATCAAGCATGTTAATCATCTATAGTAGCTCACCATGCTTTGCATTCACTGAAATCAATATTTATTTATTAGTATTGCAATGCATTTGTGTTGGTTTGTGCTTAGACTCAAAAATCCTTTTAAGGTACTTTGCGGCCTTCTATTTTTGAATTTCACTAAAATACTTGAAATTATGCCCTAATAAATTTTGAGTGTAAAGTAGGTGCTTTACACTAGTGTCAAGTATGGGGTGTGAATTCAAGTCCAAACCCTTAAAACTTGAGCTCCAAATTTGAATTCAAACTTGAGTTTCAATACTCATTTTGGCTGTGCTGGATTTCAGTATTGGATTCAATTTTGGGGAATTTATTTAAAGGAATTTCATGAATAAACTTGTTCAAACAATAGCATCATTTTGAAGTATTAAATGTGTACTTTACAATGGTGGTATTGGTTGATGTGTTTGCTTATTAATTAATCACCAATTAATTCACCAAAGTTGATAAACTAACTGTTTTTGCCAAACCCTAACTGCTGAAACTGAAGGTTTAAGGTTTCAGTTCATCTTGCCTATGTTCTTGATCCTTTATCTTCTAATCTGGTTTGAATTAGATGTTCTTGCTTAAAGCAAAGTTGGACTTCGAAGTATGATGAACAACTTTTGTTCTTGGAGATTTTCATGTTGCTACATGAAATCAAGAGAAAAAAAGAGGAAGAGGGCTGTTTCAGTCGCTACAGTGTCGCCGGTGACTTGCTTGCTTGCCGCCGCCGCCGACTGCCTTCCACCGCCTAAAGCGCGTGCGACGCGCAGCTGCTGGACGCCCAGAAGCTGCGCCAACGCCCTTAGGTCGCTGAGCCGGTCGTCGAGTCCATCTTCTCCTTTTCCCGCCGCCATTGAGCACCTCCAGTTCGTCGGTCGATTTCACCGCCACCGCACCACCTTCTCGCAGTTCACCTCGCCCTCAGCTTCGCCACATCCTTGCCTATTGAACCAACTCGTGTTAGCTCTACCCGCCGGAGCTGACCGAACGCCATCGTCTTCCCTGGTATCAAACAAAGTGCTGTCGTGAGCCCCTCACCGTGGCCAGGCCACTGTGGCGCACCTCCGCCTCATCTAGCTCGTGTTTCTGTTCCATCTTATCACCCTGTTGCTCACTAGCCCTTTGGTTTTCACAATGGAGCCCTTGACGAGTCGGAATGCCGCTGTGTCCGTGAACTGCGCCACCGCCTTTGTCCTCAACGGCGAAGACCTAGTTCCGACACCTCCCCGTTCTAACCAGTCGTCGTTCCGAAGTCGCGGTGAGCTCCTGATGCTAACGCCGCTATCTGTTTTACCTCTACCGAGCCCTTATGGCCGAATCGCCGCCGTGTCGGCGTGCTCTGCTTTGCCGACCCACCGCGTCCGCGCACACTTGACAGACCCCTCGAGTGTGTGCGCAAGAGGGAGTTGAGTATGCCGGAGGCCTTCGTGTCGCCGGAGAGCTTGTCGTTGGCTGTAGCCGTGTTGCCGGAGCTCCATCGTGCCGCCATGGCCGCCGGCGTGCATGCTGTCGTGTTTTAGCTTGTCTTGTGTCGATGTCCGTGAGTTCGTGAGGTCGAGGAGGACGTGTAGGAGTAGCTCTCGTCTTAGAAGTCGCCGTCGTCGACCATCGCCACCTCGTCGGAGAATCACCGAGCCGCTGGAGTTGCCGTCGTGGTCGCTGTCATGCACCATCTGATCAACCGGTAGTACTGGGAGGTGCGCGAGGTCGAGGAGAGTCTAGCGGGGTAGGTCTCACCGCCGGCGGGATACCTGCCGGTCAACGACCCCAGTGCTGTGGTCAGCGCAGGCGTGCCCCTAGGCCCTGTTGTCAGTGAGAGGGTGAGGGAGGGTTAAGTGAGAAAAGGATTTTTATCCTTTTTCATTTTTTCAGAAAATACTAATTAAGGCTGAACCTTGTTTAATTCATAACTAAATAATTAGAAGTGATAAAATTATGAAATTAATTCTGTGACTTTGTTATGATATGCTTAATCATGGAAAAATATAAGTTTGTCAAAATCAGTACTTTTGCTAGGTTAAAAAATATCTCTTTTAATTAATAAATGGACATTCCATGATTTTTATAGACTAAAATAATTATCCTAAAATCATGAAACTTTGTGTATATGCTTTTTATGCTTAGACTACTCTTCATAAAAAGTTTGGCTCTGTTTTGATGAAAATAAATTGTCCACTTAATTTAGATGTCTTTTTATGGATTAATAAAAATACCAAAATGCTTTCTATAAAATCATTAAATGGTTTGGTGTAATTTTGGAGTTGATTGTGGACCATGAACACTAACACCTTGCTGTTCCTTGGCAATTACATTACATGATTGTGTACTCAAATTCAACTGGTTAATAATAATAACAATACTTGTTTTGTGAGTAATTAACCTAATTGCTTAGTGAAGGAAAGTTGTATTCAAGTAGTTAACCTTGTCTAAGTCATCTTAATCCATGTTTCACCATCCATGTGTTGTGTTATGCATCATCATCCTAAAGCATACATCTTTATTTACGTCTAGTGAACGAGGGTGGTGACCCGATAGTTGAGCAAGCTTCTGAGGCGGGTTTTCACTCAGAAGAGGTTGGGGTTTATAGCTGTGGTGTTTCTGAAGTATCTGACAACCCCGACACCGCAGGCAAGCCCCAGAGCATATAACCATTTTCTTGTGTTTTATAAAAGTTATTCACATAAGTCTTATGCTTGTTGCATCAAGTAAACTAGGAGTTGGGTGAATACCATCTGATGCATGACTACCTTGTTATTCTAAATACCATTCCTTGTTACCCTTTGTAGTATAATAGGTTAGCTATGCTTAGCCCTGCTTAGTGATAAGAGTCGGGTGATGATTTCATCATTCACAATGGTTCTATACTCAGGAATTGACCTGAAAGGTTATTAATGAATATGCTTTAATTAGAGACCGGACAGGACATGGGATATGTCTCTGGTCGTTAAGCCGACATGGTTGCCTGGTCGTGCTCGTCCCGTCTGTGTCGATTAAGGACTGATTGTTGTAGGGCCGCTTGTGATCATGACTTGTAGTACTGGCCACATACTCCGGTAAGTTTGATACCTCAGCTATTCCATTATGTGAAAGTCCAACCGCGCACTGGGAGTGGAGAGATGGCGAGAGTAGCGTGTACACATCCTATGAATCCGCCAGGAGTGGTGCAGGGAGGTAGAGTACTATACTCTTGGGTAGCTGAACCCGTTCATGTTTTGGGGATATGAGTGAAGGTTGATATATGTGGGTTCGGGACCGGACCTAGACCTGCATATGTCGTGTGGTAAGGAAACCACAGCTGGGCTAAATCAATTCGAATCGCCGCTGCTTCTCGGAGAAGAAAACTCGATCAACTGAACTGCATCGTAGTTAATTAATGAAACAATAGTACTTATGATCATGAGATGGATTGGTTAATGAAGTGAATGAATTAGAATAGGTGCAAAATGGAGACTTGTAATGACTTAACTTGAGCTAAAACTTTGAAAGTAAGGATCAATCATTAGTAAGCTTTTCTGCAAAAGTTATTCTTGATTCTTGCTACAGACTTACCTTGGTTCCTGTAAGCCTACATATCCTTGGAGTCTTTCCTTTTCGTCGGTTAAGTCTTGTTGAATACCTTTGTACTCAGGGTTTGTTAAACCCTGGTTGCAGGTGAGCCTCATGAGCAGTTAGGCTTTTGCCCCTACTGCATGACGGTTCAGGAGGAGGAGTCCCAGCAGTAGATGTTGTGCACCCTTGGGCAGGGTGACTCTCTTTTATGTGATGTGTTATAAGTGGTACCTGTTTTGCTACCCCACTGCCTAGATAGCTAAAACTTATGGTTTGTAATAACTTAACGAATGGTTTGTAAAACTTATGGTTTGTAAGACTTCCTCTATTTACTCCGAAGTAATATATTTGTATATTTGTACAACTGTTGTATTACTGCAATGCTTTCTGTAATGTATCCTGCTCGGAAGGAAAAACATGGATGATTCGGGGTTCCCCAAGGACACCCGACAGACTACCGGAGTTGTCTGGCTCCCATGTGCGACTATCAGAAGTCTGGAAGACAATGATGGGCACATGTGGGCCATATAACTTGGGCGGTTCTACCACACCTTACAAATGCAAAATGGATCCTGATGCACACAAGAGAAACTAAAAGTTGAAAGAAAAGAAGAATAAAAAATCTCCAATGTCGACTAAAAATCGAAAGAAAAGAAGATTACAACTTGCAAGCTCCAGCTCAAATCATACTTTATGGCTTACTTCATAATGTCAACTCCAAATGCACGATCTTGGTCCCAATTTGGGTGATAGACGAAGTGGTATGTCATTGAAGATAGGGCAACCCAGTCCTATTCCACCTATGATTGTGCCATGCAAGCATCTCTACAGTTCCCTTGCAACACTGCGACATCGCTACCAAGTGGAGTCATCAATGTGGCATGCTTTCCCCATGATGCACTGGGAACTGTCTTGACAGATGTGGAAGTCCTAGATCTAGATGTGATAGGGACCTTATGATAGAAAAATATTGAAGGAAGAAGACTTCGCGAGAAGTAGGAAAAGGGACTTTGGCCAAAGGAGACTTCGTGGAAGACTTTGCCGGCCAGGGACGTGAAGCTTTCGAGCATCGAGTGAAGTCTTGGGCACAGTCTCGACCGACTGGAGAGACCATTCCAGAATGAAGTCCCGTGTTGGCAACAGCTGCCTGCGAAGCCTTCATGAAAAAATTATTATGCCCTAGAATATTATATTCTAGACATTTGTACAAAACCTTATAAGGGGAGGGGTAAAAATGTAAAAGTTATTACCTAATATAAATATCCCTCCCCTGCACAGGGCGAGTGATAATGAAATAGAGACGACATGATGCCATTTTAATCCTTAGTTATCACTCTATTTTTAATTTGAGTTTTCATAACTTAACAATCAACAATGTGGCATGCTTTCTCCATGATGTAGCTAAATAGATCCATTTGAGAAACGTCTTAACAGATGTGAGAGCCCTAGATCTAGATGTGATAGAGTTCTAGTAATGAAATGGAGCCCACGATGCCATTTTAAACCTTCGTTATCATTCCATTTATGTTGAGTTTTCATAACTCAACAATTATCAGTGTGGCATGCTATGCATGCTTTTTCATGATGCAACTAAATAGGTCTATCAGAGGACCGTCCTAATATAACATACAGACATGGAATCTCTAGATCTAAATATGATGGAGTTAGATCTGTATGTCCTGACTTAGGGTTAAGAGTCTCCGCCATCCAGCACAAAAGCTATTATGAGCCTTGTAAAGGGAAAAGGGCGACAACCTTGAAAAAGGAGAAGGGGGACGAGGATGAAGGAAAGAAACACCTCGTCCCCATCACCTCACCACTCATAACTGCCAAGTGGACCGCCTTGCTCTAGCATGGTAAAACTATAAGGCATGGCGTGATAACCGAGGCTGTCATGTCAGGCTTTGTTGTTGGTAACTATGACAAATCTAGATAAAACTTTATGAAATTCTCTCTCTCTTCATAATTAACCTACCTAGTCATCAAATCCGTTGATGTGTTACAGTATTAAATACAAATGAAACTCAAAAAAAAATCTCCACTGAAACCGTCCTGATTTTTGCTCTAGAAATTTGAAGTTGCCATATAAAACATATAACGCATTATAGGTAGTACATGAAGTGTACATACATCATACACACACCGAGAAAGTAACTACATAACCCATGGATTAGTAAGTACTATTGGTATATATTTAATTTAATATATTTAACTAACTGGGCACAGCCGATCTTGCTCCGGGATCATGCAGCTAGCAGCGCAGCTTGGTCAGTAGTACACCCGCCAGTCCTCGGCCATGCGCTCGCGCCGAAGCCGCTCCTGCACCCTGGATATGTACAAGGCCGCCCGGCTGTCGACGTCGGCGTCGCTGCCGACATCGCCACCGCCGGGCACCATGCCGCCGACAACCTCCATGGCGACCACGGTCGACGGCGGTGGTGCCGGCATCGACCACACCGTGGTGGTGGAGGGCTGTTTCGCCTTGCTGACGGCCTGCTGCGCCGGCGCGGCGGGTGCCACCTGCGCCGGTTTCCGGGGGTACAAGGGCATCGTCGTCGCCTTGTGCTTGATGCCCCTGACACGCTTGTAGAAGCCGATGTCCATTGCACTGCACACGGGAGCGAGCTGCTGGTGTTTGCTAGGATGTGTGTGAGAGGCACTGAGGTGGTGTGTGTGTGTGTAGGCTCCGGGCATCATGTTCCTGACTATTTATAGCACTTTCGTTCTACTAGTACCTTGGAAATGGTCTGTGCACACAGAGCGTGCCACGTCTACCATGGACATGTCGCTCACAGAGTCGAGGTAGCTAGTAGGCCGGCCGGGCTCCATGGGATAGGGAATAGTGGCCAGTCCAGGACCAATATAATTATGAATCCTGTTGATCTATATTCCATATATCTGATGCTCCCATCTTTTAGCTAGTGCTGTACATATCCAGCAAAACTTTGTGAAATGGTGCGGAGAATTTCATGCATATAATAAGATAGGCCCTCTACATTTATAAAAGGATTATTCCAAATGTTACTAATGTACTCATGTATGTTGATGATCGTTGATCGATGATGCACGCAGGCAACCAGTGGCAGATCTACAGGGGGAGCTGCCGGGGCTACAGCCCCCCTAAGCTGTCTTAATCCTTCATTAATTACTGTAGCTTAGTATGAATTCACCTTTAATTTTTAGCTTTAGTCCTAAATCTTCTTTGTTCAGCCCCTCCTTTGTCCCAATCCTAGATCCGCCACTGTAGGCAACCTACGAGCTCAGCTCTTGGGGTGGCCTTTTGGCATATTGATCTCTTGTGAAGGCCATGTGTGTGTATATGCAGCTCATGTGTGGCTGGTTTATGCTCTGACATGGATGACCTGTGTATATGCAACTGTACAAGATGCTGCCAAGAATAGTCAAGGTCTTGTGTATCATAGTGTGTGTATGCTGAAATAATGTCTATATATTCTCTTGAGGTGTGCACCTGTGCAGGTTCCATGCCACATGCACCCTGGACTCCATGAAGCCATTCACAGGCTCAGAGGCTCATGACTATTTGCATCAACATTCCAAGGATGGACCATATTGCAAGAGCACCGGGAGGGTTCTCACGCAACACATACTTGCAAGTTTTAATGTACTATACAAATAACTAAATAAGTTATTTCTTCATCTCAAATACATCCTACTCTCGATCGATCAAAATTTCGTTTCCAATCCTAAATGTTTAACATAATATATGTAAATTTTAGGAGCGACAATACACAGATTGAACTATACATATTAGTCACCAGCCTTCATATAGATTCAAAGTACTCACAAAAAACAACCCAAAGTAATCTGAAGATCAAAACAATAAAATATAACTAGCAAAGGTGACCCGCGTAAATACCGTGGGTAGTTAGTTTTTTTTTCCATTGTAGCATATATGTTTTTTTACTTGAAAAGACATTTGCAAGTACATTTATTTATTTGATTGGAATTTGTCCTCTCTCTGTGCACCCACCACATTCATTGGCACAAACTTTATATAACTATCGTTGAACAATTCATTGGCTTGAAGTTATTGTTGTCTCTCTTCTATTCCTTTTTCTCACTCCTATCTCGTGGCTATATAATTTCTGCTAGGGACAATCAAGGAAGCCTTAAGTTTTCTCTTGGTGAACTCCATTTCTTGAGAAAAAGCTCTCGCAAATTGTTCAGTTCCTTAGCTCTTTTTAAATTTGAATTTTTGAATGTTGGAGAGATCTATAGTTTTTTTTTTCACTAAAATATCACATAGCTATTACAATGTTGCTTAAGTCTGCTACAGCCATCGCTGTCTCATCAAGCATGCACTGGCTGGCCCTGTCATTGCGGCGACATCCATAGACATCTTAAGGCTTTCAGAAAAACTGTGGAACCATCACTGATGCCAATGAGCTGTTGGTCTAAGACCTATTACCCATACCACTATCGCATTATTATCGATCATGCTATGACCATTTTCTCTTGTGACTAGCTTCTTGCAAAGAAAAAAGGCGAACAATATTCGTTGCGCTGATCGCGAGCCTTCCGTGCTTGCGCATTGGGAATTGATGGACCAGTTGCACGTACAACATCAAAAGCCAATATGCTTTCATGATTTTATTATAATCACGGCCGCCGAAACATATGTACTCCCATAGATCAAGTCATCAAAGCCGTCAGGATTTAAGCTATGATTTTATCACAATAGATCCCAGTGTTTTAGAATCATTCTTAATCCTACCATTTGCAGACTTTGCTTTATATACTCTAATTTAGATAAGTACGTATAGTCCGTGCGACCAACAAGTGTCATCCCGTTCTTCATCCATATCACCCTGTCTAGCTAACTAATCATTTACTTCAAGAATCAAGAGTTATATATTTGGGACATGCATGCCTGCAGAAAGAAGCTTCATATATAGATAAGATTGATGTCCTTGTAGGCAGAGAATAAAGGGGGCCGCAGACTGATATTATAGGAGCAATAACTCCTCAAGTTGATGTCTTTCTGCCTAAAGGAAGCTCTCGACAAAACAACAGCATCATTCCCACCCAAACGTGGCATCTACCTCGTCGCAATCTCTATTATTTCCGAATGTGCCAAAGGGGGAGAATCCAGTAAAGGAAAAGCCAGCAAGTGTTGCATATCCTATCCTGCATGTTGGCGTGTCCATGGTATATTTTTTGAGGACTGGCTGGATATGGAGGTACTTGAGTTGCATGCATGGCCAAATACTTGCAATAAATGAATTTGGCATGATTTTGAATCGAAGGCTACGAATATTACAAACCTGCCAGTGGAATAATCTGTTCCTGTGCTGTCGCTATATATCCAAGATTTTACACGCCGCACATTCTTCCTCACCCGTCGTGCCTTCATTCCCCTCTGAACCTCATCCTAGATCAATCCTCGCCTCCAACTGTGACAACTGCTCCAAGACGGTCGCCACCCCCCGTCTCCCGCCTGCACCGCTGAGTAGTGCTCCTCTTCCCTCTTAGATCTTGTTTGGTTACAACTTACACTCATATCTATCTCAATCTACATGTGTCGGGGTAACCTTAATCTACCTTATTAGCACATGTGAAACGAGGTGGATATGACTGCACAAACAAGGCCTCACTTGGCTTTCTTTCATGTGCTATTGTCATGCCATATCTGCGGGCTTTGCTGATCATTAATCAGATAGAGATGTGAGCAGGACTATACATATAGACTATTAAGGCCTCGTTTGTTTGGCCAGGATTGAAGCTGCGGGGTTTGCTAATCAATGTTAATACAAACAATAAGCCTATCATTCCAGTTGAAACAGTTTCAGAGGACGTTCGTAAATGAACGAGCCTTAAATATGATTTGTAGGCCTAGGTTTGGCAATAAATGAATTTGGCAATGATTTTGAATCGAATGCTAGGAATATTACAAACCTACCAGTGGAATCTGTTCGTGTGTGGCTGTTGTAACACCCTAGTGTTAAGCATGCATTTGGCACTTGCATTTCATGAGCACAAGCATCATCCAAGCATTCATGAGCATGAGCATATGGAATTTCATCTTATTCTTACATATTATCACAAGTGATGTTGATTATATACATGCATATGCTTGTGATCATGTGTTACCAATGCAAGAGATGATTGTGAGGTCATGAAAACACCTTAGACATGTCTAGAATGGTAAATAGAACAATGTTTGTATTCATGGCATGGGCCAAATTTGCTTCTAAGTCATAGTTTACTCAAAGCTTCAATTTTCATAATACTACTTTGACTAGAGTTGAACTATAGTCTAGAGTGTTTGCATGACAGTGCATCCTTAATAAAAGTTGTAGTTCTTGACATGGGTAATAAACTTTATTTAAGGGTCATGAGCTAATTCAGTGACTAACATAGTCAAAAACAGCTCCAAAGTAGCAATCAAATGCTGTTTAGGGACTTAGAAATTTTGCTAAGTCTCAAGCTGGTTTTCAGTTTCAAAGTAGCCTACTTTGGAGCATTATAGTTTGAAAACCATTGTGAATTAGACAAAACTCTTTTAAGCAAAGTTGTAGTTATTATGTATCTCTACAATTCCTAGTAATGATGTTTTTGCTAAATCGCCATGGATTAGGAGATCTAGGAGCTCAAAGTCGCCCTGTCAGTCGACTGAATCTGGCCTAATGGCCAATTTCAAACGGCCTCGGTGACCGACCGTGCGTAGGCCAGGCGCGCCATCTGGCGGCCGTATGCCGGCGCCGAGCCGCGCTGCCAGGCCAAAGGGAGGGCAAGCCTCGCGCGCACCCTCTCTCACTCTCACTCGAGCTCTCCTGTCTCTCTCTCTCGCTGTCGCATAGCGCCGAAGCAGAGGAGCACCATGCCGTCGCCGCCACTGAGCTTTGCTGGCATAGCTTGCCACCATGCCGCACCACCACACAATCGCTCGCGTACACAGAGCCGCCACGCCATCCTCTTCACCCCTAACCTGCTTGTGTCGCCGTTCGAACCATGGTGAGGGCCCTTGGGCCAATGCCATCGCTGCCGTTGCCATGTCCATCAGAGCGCCGCCGAGCTCGGGCCCGCCATGGCTAAGACAACTCACGGCTGCTCTCCCTCTTCTCTCCTCCATGTTGTAGCTGCTATGGTTCGCGCTTGCTCGAGCCATCGGCCGTTAGCCAATGCCGGCCTCGCCGGAGGCGAACGCCGCCGAGCCGCCACGCACGCGGCCATGCCTCACCGGCGCCACCGTGAAGCCCTACCTTAACCCTAGATCTCCGCTAGGTCACAACGAAGCTATAGCCATGCTCGCCCGAGCACGCCATGGCCAGGGATGGCTGGAGCGCCGCCGCCGTAGCCAACTACCATTAGAGGTCCAATGACCTACCTCATTTGATGCGAGATGTTGAGGGGAACACGACGGTGGTGACGCTACCGCCGGAGACCTCACCGTCGACGAGCTTTTCACGGTCAAAGCGCTGCCTCTGCTTCGGTTGACTGACGCATGGGGTCGGTTGATCGAGGGGGCCTAGTGGTAGTCTGTAGGATCTTTGGTACACCTAGAGGGGGGGTGAATAGGCCTGTAAAAATTCAACTCAAACCAAAGTCAAATTCACCCACGGCACTGCCGCTCTGTAGCGCGTCACTATCGTACCTGCAGGAGAGATTAGTTCACAGTTCAAAATCTACCCAATGAATTTTAGATCGGGTATATTTCTTAGCTTCCTGCAGGGTAGTAGATCACAGATCGACAGCTGAAAGTGGTGGAAACACCACACACAAGTAGATCAGCCTCAATCCTAGAAATCACCTCAACAACCACAAGAACACAATCACAAGCACAAGATGACACAAGGATTTATCCCGTGGTTTAGCTCACCACCAAAGCTTGCCTAAGTCCACGTTGTTGAGGTATACCACTAAGGCTTAGGGATTTGCAACCCTATCTCGTTCTCAAGTCAGGAGAGTGAACTCTTGAGATGAGGGGTGATTTTACTCGCTGCAACAGGTGGTTATAAACCTCCTGGGCTGCCACATAAGTTGGCAAGCTCTACAAATGATGCTCTAGCTGGCTAGGAGCCAAGCTCCAAGAGTAACAAACACAACCACCAACTAAATTGTGAACCAAGTGCTCTTTAGAGTTTTGGAATCAATGGAGATGCTCTCTAATCAAGTTTTGAACCCTTTTTCCCTCAAGGATTGATGGGAAAATCAATGGATTTGCTTGGGGGCTTTAGGTCAAGAATGGAGTGAGAGAGAGAGAGAGAGCTCCTGCTCTGTTTTGGGCATGCTAAAGTTAGGAAGAAGCGAGCTAGTTACCGTTGGGGAGGAAGGGGAAATGTATATATACCCCCTAGCCCCCAACGGTCACTTAAATCGCAGATAGCCGTTGGTGAGGAAAGGGAAAGGTATATATACCCCCAGCCCATAATGGACACCACACCCAAGGGGTTGGGCGAGACAAAGCCCGTGGCCTCAAGGTTAGGCGAGACGAAGCCCACGACCAAGGGATCGGTCGAGCCGGAGCCCACAACCAAGGGGTCGGGTGAGACGGAGCTCGCACCCAAGGGGTCGGGCGAGCTGGATCCCGCGACCAAGGGGTCGGTCGAGCTGGAGCCCGAAACCAATGGGTCAGATGAGATGGAGCTCGCACCCAAAGGGGTAGGGCGAGACGGAGGTCGCACCACGCAAGACAACAAGGGTAATAGTGAAGTGTAGACTATCTTGGCTGTGAATCTGAGGATGCATGTGGTTGTTTGAGCACTTGGTAGCACATATTAGCTTAAGCATTGTGCCCCCTTTATAGTATGACTTTTCCTATACTAAATTCAATATATAAAAGAATTTAAACCTCATTTGAGTTTGAAGCCATCTACATTTATAATTGGGGGCTCCTCCGTTTCGTGTAGCATCCTCGAATATAAATTCCCTGCTTGTTATCTTGATAAATCTCATTAGTTCTCTAATTGCGTGGTCATTATCACCAAAACCCATACTTAAGGCTTGATTGCACTTTCAATCTCCCCCTTTTTGGTGATTGATGATAACCCAATTAGAGCTTACAAAAGATATAAAATAAATACTGAGACTTTCGAGCCATGGGTGTAGAGCCTCCCCCTAAGTATGTGAATAGAGAATTGAATTCTCAAATTGGCATAAGAGGCCAAGATTCATATTTTAGTGAAAGTGATGGTGCTCCCCCTACATCCATGCTCCTGTGGGGTGCTGCATACTGTGTCAGGTATGTAAAACATGATGCAAATGACAGTTTATGCAGAACATAATTTGCTATTGCAGCTGGGTGCGGCACTGCTGCACTTGTAGTAACGGCATAGATCAGAACAGACACCACACAACATGTGATACATATAAAAATATATATTCTAGCACAATTGTATTACAAGTGACAACATAGATTAATATATGTCCATATCCCACACAAAGAGTCAAATTATAGCATTATTTCATAATTTAGAGTTTTGAGCGACCCTCAAACTTTTCACCTAGCAAAGACTAACACTCATCGAATAGGACATGAAGTGCAGTTGCTGACCATGGCGTCGAAAAGCTGTTGACCCCTCTAAAGTTGTTGACCCCTCTAATTTTCTCCCCCTTTGGCATAAAGCACCAAAAAGAGAAGAAAAGAAGAAAGATCAACACCTACTCGTCATCTCCCTGGATGTCTGTCCAATCAATATCATCACCTCTTGCAGCCCTAGTACCTCCTGTAGCAGTCCCAGCACCAACATCACAATCATCGTCGTCGCAGTCAATACATGCACAACCCTGACGGTGAGTAGTGGTGGTGTAGCGAGTGGAACGAGTGGAATGCCTCGGCTCCTGTCTCTGACGGTATCCCTCTAGGGTCTCATCCCAATCTGCTACTCATCCCTGCTCCTCCTCCTCATCCATCATCATCTGAATCTGTGTTGGAGAGACTCGGAAGTTCATACTATGGAGGAGGTGGAATAGGAGGAAGTGGTGGAAGGTCCTGTCCACGCTGCTGATGTTGCTTAAGCTGTGTCTCATACGCTCTGTTAGCTGCATAGGTGCACTTGCCGAAGATTGCCTTCAACCACTTGCCAAACTTCTTCATCTTGCATCCTCTATGAGACCTAGAGTGGGAAGACTCAGGGATATCTACATGAGCATGAGAGCTCCCTGTTCCCTAAGTAGCTGCAGCTGGTTGGGTCTTCTTAATTTTGTAGATGGTGTGCATCCCATCCTTCGGAAAATAAAATCCAGTGACCCTCTCAATCATGAACATGAGGTAAGGGGCATAGGGCAGCCCCCTCCTCCCATCCTCCACTACAAATCTCAACTCAGTCCACATGAATCTAGGGACATTGAACCTGTTCCCACCTGAAGCAAATCTAGACAACACATTTCTCACATAGGCATTAATATTTGAGGCTGCTCCATCCATTGGGTTGAAGGTTGTCGGGGACCTAATACCGGGGTACCCAATGAGGTGGAACTAATAACCATCGAACGCCGACACTTTCGGTCAGACAAGAGCACTACTGCGCTTCTTGCCCGAACGACGGAAGATTAGTTCCGCCTCGCCCAACCACCGAGGGCTAGGCTCTACCTCGTCCGATGGCTAAGGCGGGCTCCGCGTCACCCGACCACCGAGGGCTAGGCTCCGCGTCGCCCAATGGCTAAGGGCGGGCTCTGCGTTGCCCGGCGTCCGAGGGCTAAGCTCCGCCTCGCCCGAGGGCTAAAGACGGGCTCCGCCTTGCTCGACGTTCGAGGGCGGGCTCCACCTCGCCCGACGTCCAAGGGCTAGGCGTCGCCTCGCCCGATGGCTTAACGATGGGCCCAACGTCCGAGGGCTAGGCTCCGCCTCGCTCGATGGCTAAAGATGGGCTCCGCCTCGCCCGACGCCCGGGGGCGCTTCGTCTCGCCCGATGGCTAGGAGCGGGCTTCGCCTCGCCGACGCCCGAGGGCAGGCTCGACCTCGCCCGGCGACTGAGGGCTAGCTCCGCCTCACCCGATGACTACACCCTGAATCCTTCGTGAAAATGAGCGCAGGGTACGATAGGACATTCGAGTCAACCGTAGTATCAAGGGCCGTGCCCTGCGCGCCTGCAGGAAGGCACCATCATGATACTATGGGATGGGCGCTTTAAGCCCTTTCCGACATAACAGTGCCCAAATAGTGTTGTAGGTGCCGACTTTTGTCCCACAGTATAGTAGGTGCCGCCCTCAGCCCTCGGGCGCGGATACTAACACAGGCATACGACAACCGCTACAATCCAAGGAAAAACTCACATCATCTACAATAACAGGTGTATAGTCGTCTCCCCGTCCGCTCCCCATAGAGTTAGAGTCATGGCTCGACGGCCTGACACCTCGCACCTTCTGTCAGGGAGGATGGGACGTAACTACTCGTTGAAGCAAGGCCAGGGCGTGGCCTTGTCAGGGGCAGCGAACGTGCCATCTCTGACATGGTCTGCCATGACAGCGGTACAGGCTCAAGGGAAAAGGAAAGCTTAGCACCTTTGAAGGGAGACCTCCACCTTAGGTTTTTTCCTCTTTCTCCCATATAAAACCCCTGCTCCCCCCTTGGTCTATAAAAGGGAGGGCAGGGCTCCCCTACCGGGAGGAGTTCAACACACAACACATCACGCATACGACCAAGCAGTGACCGAGCTCTTGGCATCCTTTCGACCATTCCATCAGAGACTTGGGACCTTTCCCTCTCTCGACCATTTTGTACCCCCTACTACGAACCTTTTTTGGTACTAATAACACGAAGCAGCAGCAGACTGGACGTAGGGACATTCAGCCCAAACCAGTATAAACTTTGTGTTCTTTAGTGCACCATCCGGGCCTAACGCGCAATAATTATAAATTTACTAGCCGGTGTTTGTCGAAACACTGATAGTTGGCATGCCATGTAGGGGCCTTTGCGCGTTCCAAATCAAACCTCGGATGGCTAACCACGCGATTGGCTGGGTCTCGGGCGCACACGTGCATTTTGGTGACCTAGACTTCATCGTCACGATGGGAGGAGAGTTGGCGTTGGCTCATCTCGCCATCCAGTCTCTCCCCTCCATAGGCTCCGGCTACAGGAGGCCTGAGACCCAGCCCGACGTCTCCCTCGGACCCTAGCCGCCCAGGGAGGACCCGTGCTGCCTCACCCTCTCTCTAGAATACTCTGCACAGAGCGCCCTGACGACGTTTCCGTTCGGTCTCCGCAATGCCACGGCGACCGCTAGCCACCTGATGGCATAGCGCGCGATCCCGTCCCCCATGAACAATACCCCATGAACAATGAGTTCGTGGGGATGATCAAAAGTGTCACAGAATCCCTCCACGACCTCCTCGCAGAAGGCTTGGGGTTAGACTCTAGCTGGGGGAGCCATCATCCCTCCCGGGAATGTTTCATGGCGAAACCTCTGAGGGACACGTCGAAAGCATCTCCGCGGAGGAGACTACCTCGGCGGGCATCCTCGGTGGTGCAACCAAAAGGAGGATAGCATAGGGGTGGAGCAGCTGAGAGCCCGGAAGCGGGAAATAGACGAAGCCGGACAATAGCTTGTTTGGGAGTACGAGAAGGTCGACGAGGAGATCAAACGCCGCGGAGATGGCGGGCACGCACGTGTCGTGGCCCATGATGTAAACCAAAGGATCATCGCCGATGGTGAAAACCTTCCTCACTTTGCTCGGGCAAGCCAGAACATCGCCGCCACCACGGCTTTGCTCCATGGCCTTCTAGAGGCCGCAACACCCGAGGATCGTCGGGCCCACCGTGAAATTCGCATGCTACTTGAGTGTGCGGCGGCGCAGCAGGCGGAGAGCTCGTTGTCTCGGCGATGAGAGCTCGACACCTACCAGCGTACGCCCTCGATGTGCCCCGCCAGGGACGCATTAGTCCACCAAGCCCCATAAGGTGGCGGGCAGCGCGCTGCGGCCCCGATACATCTACGTCTCGGCCACAACTACGACGCACGTAGCACCCTCGACGCCCGCAGGCGCACCTACAGAGACCCGAGGGAAGGAGCTCGCCGTGGCTATCATCCTCGACACGGTGGATGCTATGATAGCGGCAAGGACTAGAGCCCGAGCCCCGGCCTACCAGGGCCTTAGGCCTTCGGCCATCACATCCTCAACGCTGCATTCCCGCCAAGGTATCGAGCACCTACCAATATCCCTAAATACTCTTGGGAGACTAACCCTAGACTTTGGCTTGAAGACTATCGGCTTGCTTGCCAAGCCGGTGGTACGGATAATGATGACTTCATTATCCGCAACCTTCCACTGTTCTTAGCCGATTCAGCCCGGGCATGGTTGGAACACCTGTCGTCCAATGCGATCCAGAGTTGGGCGGATCTGAAGGAGATCTTTGTGGGAAACTTCTAGGGCACGTACAAATGCCCTAGGAACCCATGGGACCTCAAGAACTGCCGTCAGAAGGTCGGTGAGACCCTCAGTGGGTACATCCGGCGCTTCTCCCGGTAGTGCAACGAGCTCCCTAACGTCGCCGACACCGACGTGATAGGAGCCTTCCTATCCGGGATGACCTGTGAGTCCTTGGTTCATAAGCTAGGACGCAAGGGCCCATGAACCACCAAGGAACTCCTAGACATCACCACCAGCCATGCCTTAGGAGAAGAGGTGGTCGGAGCAATCTTCGATCACCTCGAGGGCAAGGCAAGGCGAGACGAGGGTACCGGTGAGGCACCTCCAATCGTCCTGCCAAAAGAAAAATAAGAAGCAATGGTGCGAGGACTCGCTTGTGGCCACTGCCGACCGCAAGGGTGGTCGGAAGCCCACGGAGGGCACTCCGAACCACTTCAAAAAAATGCTCGTGGGGCCGTGCCTGAACCACGCCTTTCCCGTAAAGCATCTGCTTAAGGACTGCGGCCTCATGCGGAAGTTCTTGTCTAGAAACTCCAACAAAGGAGAGTAGGGGAAAGAACCTACCCCCACTACGGACGACATCGAGGGGAAGGACGATGGCTTCCCAACACCAAATGGCTGCCTCAAGATCTTTGGAGGATCGGCGGCCTACGACTCCAAACGCCATCGGAAGGTCGCGCACCGTGAGGTCTACACTGCCCAACCGGCCACACCTCCCATCCTCCGTTGGTCGGAGTCCGCCATAACCTTTGATCGGACCGATCATCCGGATACCATCCCACACCGGGGTGGTATCCGCTTGTCGTCGACCCAATCGTCGGTCCAAAGCGGCTCACCAAAGTACTAATGGACGGAGGCAGCGGCCTCAACATCATGTACGCAAAGATTCTCGACGAGATGGGCGTTGACCGGACGAACCTCCGCCCAACCAGAGCGCCTTTCCACGGCATCATGCCCGGGAAATAGGCCATGCCACTAGGACAGATCGATCTGCCCATCACCTTGAGGATCAGTTCAATTATAGGACTGAGACCCTCACCTTCGAGGTGGTCGGGTTCCCCGGAACCTTCCACGCCATCTTGGGACGACCATGTTACACGAAGTTCATGGCCGTCCCCAACTACACATACCTCAAGCTAAAGATGTCAGGCCCCCACAGGGTCATCACCGTCGGCACGTCCTTCCAGCGGGCCTACGAGTGCGAGGTCGAGTGCTGCGGCCATGCCACAGCAATCGTCGCCTCTGGAAATCGCTGTCCTCAAGGAGGAGGTCACCGAAGGAACGCCGACGCGAAGAAATCAACCGGGTCGTTCAAATCGACCGAGGGCTCCAAGGAGGTCCTCATAGATCCCAGCAGCTCCAAGGGCAAAATGGTACGCATTGGTACCACGCTTTCCTCTAAATAGGAAAGCACGCTCGTCGACTTCCTCCGCGGCAACAAAGACATCTTTGCGTGGAAACCCTTGGATATGCCAGGCATTCCGAGGGAGGTCACCGAGCATACCTTGAAAATCCATCCATGCTCCAAACCGGTGAAGCAATGCCTGCGTCGCTTCGATGAGAAAAAAAACATAGGGCCATTGGTGAAGAGATAGCAAAACTGTCGGCCATCGGATTCATTAGAGAAGTACACCACCCGGAGTGGTTAGCAAATCCCGTTCTTTTATGAAAGAAGAGCGGAAATGGAGGATGTGTGTTGACTATATGGGTTTCAACAAGGCATGCCCAAAGGATCCATTTTCTTTGCCACGCGTAGACCAAATAGTCGACTCTACCTCAGGGTGCGAAACCCTCTGCTTCCTTGATGCGTACTCCGGCTACCATCAAATTGCGATGAAAGAGTCCGACCAGCTCATGACATCTTTCATCACCCCCTTCAGATCATACTGCTATGTCTCAATGCCGTTCGGTCTAAAGAACGCTAGGGCAACGTACCAGCGATGTATGCTCAGATGCTTCGGGGACCTCATCGGGCGAACCGTTGAGGCCTACGTTGACGACATCGTAGTTAAGTCCAAACGGGTTGACCACCTCATTGCCGATCTTGGGCAAACCTTATGAAACTCCGGGCAAATGGCATCAAACTCAATCCCGAGTAATGTGTTTTCGGGGTCCCAAGGGGCATGCTGCTTGGCTTCATCATCTCCGAGCGTGGCATCGAAGCCAACCCAGAGAAAATCTCAGCCATCACAAGGATGGGCCCGATTCAGCCTCACCGCCCTCAGCCGATTCATGTCGTGCCTCGGTGAATGAGGACTCTCCCTTTATCGGCTCTTAAAGAAAGCTGATCGCTTTGAGTGGACATCCGAGGCCTAGGAGGCGCTTGACATGGTTAAACTACTTCTAACAAGGCCCCCGATCCTAGTTCCTCCAAGCAACGGAGAATCCCTCCTGCTATACCTAGCGGCCACCATGCAAAGAGGTCAGCACCGCCCTGGTAGTGGAGTGGGAGGAAGAGGGACATGCCCTCAAGGTGCAGCGCCCTGTGTACTTCATCAGTGATGTACTATCCGACACCAAAACCCGCTACTCCCAAATCTAGAAGCTCCTTTACGCCGTCCTCATCACCAAGAGGAAGCTACGCCACTACTTTGAGTCACATCCCGTGATGGTTGTGATGTCGTTCCCCCTCGACGAGGTTGTCTAGAGCCAGGATGCCACGGGAAGAACTGCAAAGTGGGCACTCGAGCTAATGGATCAAGGAATCACATATGCCTCTCGAATGGCGATCAAATCCTAGGTATTGGCTGACTTCATCACCGAGTGGATCGAGGTCTAGACACCACCGGCGGTCGTCGATCAAGAGTATTGGACGATGTACTTCGATGGATCACTGATGAAAAAGGGCGCCGGTGTAGGGCTAGTCTTCGTATCACCCCTCGGGGTCCGCATGAGGTACATGGTTTGGCTCCACTTCCCCTCATCAAATAATGTGGCCGAATACGAGGCACTCATCAACGGCCTATGCATCACCATCGAGTTGGGCATCCGACGCCTCGACATTCGGGGTGACTCTCGGCTAGTCGTTAACCAAGTCATGAAGGAGTCCGGCTGCCACGACGTCAAGATGGCTGCGTACTGCTAAGAAGTCCGACGGCTGGAGGACAAGTTCGATGGCCTCAAACTCAATCACATCCCAAGACGCCTCAACGAGGTGGCCGACGCACTTGCGAAGGTGGCGTCTAGTCGAGAACCGGTGCCAACGGGCATCTTCGCCAGCGACCAGCACAAACCCTCAGTGCGCTATGAAGGGTCTGAGCGGGCCAACGATGGCTCATCTGATCCAGCCCCGGGGGCTGACCAACCGATGGCTTCGCCCGGTCCTATTGTCATGGAGCTTGAAGAGGGTCCAGCAATAGAGCCTGACCCTCTAGACGACTAGAGAACGCTCTACCTCAACTACCTCCTCTGCGACACGCTGCCGACAGACAAGACGGTGGCTCGACGACTCGCACATCGCGCCAAATCCTTCATTCTTGTAGAGGGCGAACTTTACAAACGGAGCCACACCGGGATCCTGCAGCTTTGTATCCCCATCGAATAGGGAAGACTTCTGCTGAGCGACATCCATGGTGGGGTCTACGGTCACCATGCCGTGCCGAGAACATTGGTTGGGAATGCATTCTGACAAGGCTTCTACTGGCCCACTACAGTAGCTGACGCCGAGCAAATCGTATGCACCTGCGAAGGGTGTCAGTACTACGCTCGGCAGACTCACCTCTCGGCCCAGGCACTCTAGATGATCCCCATCACATGGCCCTTCGTGGTCTGGGGGCTCGACCTGGTTGGGCCTCTCAAAAAGGTGCCCAGAGGCTTCACCCACTTACTTGTCACCATAGACAAGTTTATGAAATGGATCGAAGCTCGACCGATCTCTGTGATCAAGTCTAAGCAAGCTGTGCTGTTCTTCCTCGACATCATCCATCACTTTGGAGTACCAAACTCCATCATCACAGACAACGACACGTAGTTCACCGGCAAGAAGTTCATTCGATTCTACGATGAACAACACATCCGGGTCGATTGGGCCGCCGTCGCGCACCCCCAAATGAACAAGCAGGTCGAGCACGCAAACGGCATGCTCCTATAGGGCCTCAAGCCCAGGATCTTCAACCGGTTGAACAAATTTGGTGCACGCTGGGTTGCTAAGCTCCCTGCAGTGCTCTGGAGTCTAAGGACAACTCCCAGCCAGGCCACCGGCTACACACCTTTCTTCATGGTCTATGGTTCCGAGGCCATCCTCCCGACGGACCTCGACTATGGAGCGCCAAGAGTCAGAGCGTACGATGAACAGGGAGCCGTGGCATCCCACGAAGATGCCATGGAACAACTAGACAAAGCCCGCAACATCGCCCTCCTCCATTCGGCCAAGTATCGGTAGGCGTTGCGATGGTACCATGACCAATAGGTGCGGGACCGAGCCTTCAATGTCGGGGACCTTGTTCTCTTCCTCGTGTAGAGCAACAAGGACCACCACAAGCTCTCCCCACCCTAGGAGGGGCCGTACATTGTAGCACGGAAGTACTTCGGCTAGGTGCCTACAAGTTGAAAACCATCGACGGCGAGGTCTTCACCAACACCTACAACATCGAGCAGCTACGTCGCTTTTACCCTTAAATAAGCGCATACTTTTTTATATCAGTTTTCTCTTCAGAAATCCCCAATCTTTAGCGACCTCTAGCCCCTGCAAATTGTGAGGGGTCACACCTCACTCGGGGGCTGATATAAATACATTTATCTGACAAAACACTCTCTATGTTATCTTTGCGAACCTTCTCTAAGCCTTCCCTCTTTTCTCATGGCAAGTCCTGAAAACTAGGATTTCGGGAAACAAAATCTGAGCCTAACTGGTAGGACTACAGGAAGCCCATGCCCAGGGACTATGGCCTCCTTGCTCACCGGCATAATCAAATTGGCTCGCCCACACTCCTAGTTTTTTTGTAACTTTAACTATGAGAAGGGTCGGAAGGCACCAAAATCTCTTTTACAAAAAGAGGAAGCGGAAAAGCTGGTTGCCGTATGTAAGGAAAATGGACCCTTAGCCCATTTACTTTGGATTTTGGTGTTTGATGACCAACACAACCAAATTAGACTAATAAATTTGCAAGTGATTGTTTTGTAGTTCAATAGGATGCAAGACGTGACTTGAAGAAGGTGACGTGATGATCCGATGATCAACACCATAAGCAAGACCTTAGAAGCATAAGAGAAGACCCAAGATATCAAGCAAAGTCTAAGCACGAAGATAGGAACCAAGCCGTACGCAAGATCATGAAGAAACGAGCTCAAAGAGGTGACCGGATGCTGGACTGAACGCTGAAGGAAAGCAACCGGACGCTCCAATCAAGTAGCTCGACAACAAGCGTCAGCAGCAGCGACCGGATGCTGGCGGCAAATTGACCGGACGTAGGATAGTAGAGTCCGGTCGAGTACAGAGAGGTACCAGAGCGGTGAAACTGCAACCGAACGCATCCGGTGGCAGGTGACCGGACGCTGGCAGCGTCCGATCAGTCGATCGTGGCTCCAACGGTCGAGACGACCGGACGCGTTCGGTCAGGACATGATCAGCATCCGGTCAGTAGCAGAAAAGCGGGATTTTGTCCCCAATGGCTACTTTCTCAGTGGGGCTTATAAATAGACCCCCCAACCAGCCATTTGACAAGTGTGGAGCTAAGGAAACATATCAAGAGTGTTGGTACACCATTTTAGTGATCTCCAGTTGCATAGTGCTTAGTGATTCATCAGGTGATTATATGCGCTTGCTCTAGGTTTAGGCCTAGTGTTTAGTGAGGTTTACATACCTCTTACCACTCGGTGCTTGCGCGCACCATTGTTGTACATAGGAGGGGCTTGTAGTCTTGCGAGATCACACCAACCGTGTTTGTGGTGTGGCCACCACCGTGTACCAGAGGGAACAAGGCCCGCGGTGTTTCGGCCGGAAGCTTGATAGTGAAGACCGCGGGGAGGATCCGGGAGAGGCTTGCCGGAAGGCACATCAGAGACCCACTTGCACGTGGGGAAGGCCCAAGGCTATCCACGGAGTTACCCGATCGGGAGCTTGGCCCTTGCGAGGGGCTCCAACGAGGACTAGGGTGAAGCTTGCACGCTTCTCGATACCTCGATAAAAATACCGGAGTCATCGATGTGAGTTTGCATATCTCTACCTTGCTCTTTATCTTCCGCATTTACATTGATTACATTACTCCTTTTGCAGTAGACATAGCAATACACTAGCAAAACCGTAGTTGCACATTTAGATAGTTTATCTTTTGCAAAGGTTTTGCTAGGGTTAGAAAAAGAGGCCATAGTTTAGAGTTAGAATTTTAAGTTGCCTAATTCACCCCCCCTCTTAGGCGTCACGGTCCCCTTCAATTGGTATCAGAGCCGGTTGGCTCAATTTGGACCTTTGGCTTAACCACCGTTGAGCCGACGCTATCTAGAGTGGTTGGGATGGATACCTCTAGGTCTCCGCACTTTGACGGCACTAACTTCCCCTATTATAAAGCTAGAATGGCTTGCTACCTTGAAGCGGTTGATTTGGGAGTTTGGAGAGTCACTCGTGACGGGATGAAACCCATTAAGAATCCTGAAAAACCCATAAAGAGTGATGAAAAAGAAATGCATTTCAATGCTAGAGCTAAGAATTGCTTGTTTGAATCTTTTAGCATGGATGTGTTTAACCAAGTGTTCACTTTAAATACGGCACATGAAATTTGGTTAAAACTCCAAGAGCTCCATGACGGCACATCTAATGTCTGTGAGCAAAAACATTGTCTAGCTAAACAAAATTACGATTCCTTTACAATGAATGATGATGAGCTTGTTCGTGATATGTATTCTTGTTTGAATCTAATTATCAATGAGCTCCATTCAATAGGATTAACAAAGCTAGATGATGAAAACATCGTGAGGAAGATCATCTCCGTGCTACCACAAAAGAAATATGCAAGCATCATCACCATCCTTCACAACATAGAGAACTTGAGCACCATGACCCCGACCATAGTCATTGGTAAGATAGTGGCATTTGAAATGTCACGCAAGATGGGTCAAGAAGAAGCCTCTTCATCAAGCAAAGGCAAAGCTCTCGCATGTAGCGAGAAAAAGAAGACGAAGGGAAAGCAAGTTGAGACAAGCTCAAGCTCAAGCTCCTCAAGTGAAGATGAAGAAGAAGATGAGGATGATGATGATGAAGAATCAAGTGATGATGATCAATCTTCCTCCTCCACCTCCGACATTGATGAAGAATCAATCAAACTTATCAACAAGGTGGAGAAGATGATTCAAAGGCTCAATGTCAAGGGTGTGCCCATCCAAATCTAAGATCTCATTTTCACCAATCAAAGAAATGAGCAAAGAAAGAGAGGATGCTATGGATGCGGCGAGTTGGGGCACTTTGTGGAAGGTTGTCCAAACAAGCCCACACCCAAGACAAAGAAGAAGGCGTGCAAGAATCAAGCCCTCACATCAATAAGGTCATGGGATGATTCTTCAAGTGAAGAACACCATCACAAGAGGCGAGGCCGCAAGCACTCATCATCAAGCTCTTCTCGTGTGTGCCTTATGGCACAAGGTAACGAAAGCTCATGTTCTAGTGAGAGTGATAGTGATGATGAAATGCCTTCTTATGATGAAATTGTGCAACAAAATCTTAATTATGCTAAAGTTTGCACTAGTCAGCAAAAGAAGCTCGAAAAATTAAAAGTAAAGCTAGATAGTTCACAAGAAGCATACAAAACTTTGCTTGAACAATATGAGAACTTTGCTAATCTCAATGTTGAACTATCTACCAAAATTGAGCAACTCAAGGCTAGTGCAACAACAAATGCATGCACAATCAATGATGAGCAACTTGTAAAGAAAAATGAAAAATTAAAAGAAAAGTTAGCTAGCTCACAAGATGCTTATAAAAGTTTGCTTGCTGAAATGGAAACCATGTGCAAACATTGTGATGAGGTAACTAATAAAGTTGCTAATCTTGAAGCCGTTAGTTCAACCCCCACCAAGGCATCTAGAAAGAAAAGCTCTATCTTTAACATGTCTAAAAAAGGATGCCTCTACTTCTTGTAATGATTTATGTTTAGACTCATCTTTGTGCAACCAAGTTTGTGTTGAGAAAGTTGTTGTAGATACATGCACACAAGAGGTTGCAAAGGAGAATGAGCAACTCAAGCAAGAAGTAGCTCGCCTCACCAAGGACTTGACTCAAGTAAAAGGCAAGGCGAAGCAAGCCCTACTTCATCAAGATAACACCATCAAGGGAGTGAAGAAGCTTGATGAAGGACAAACCGTGGTTGCTACATGTGCCACAAGGAAGGTCACAAGTCCTATGAGTGCAAGGTGAAGAATGGCGGAGTAGCAAAGAAGAAAGAGAAACACAAAAAGCAAACAAGCAAGCTCTCCAACACCTACACCAACAAGGTGGACAAGAAGGCCTCCACACCTTATCTCTTGAAGAAGAAGAAGAATGACAAGGTGGTGGCCATCAAGGTGAACAAGCAAGCCAACAATGGGGTCAAACGCTTTTGGGTGCCAAAGGAAATCATATCAAATATAAAGAGCACCAAGAAGGTTTGGATCCCGAAAGGGAAGTAAGAAGTCCGTTGGACTTCGGGGAATTTGGACACTTGGCAAAGTATGGGTGCATTTCATGGGGTGCATCATGATGAATAAAATCATTGCTAAGTAGGTTAGTGAATACTATGGACCCAAATTCCCCTTCCCATGTTAGATAACTAGATGTTATTACTTTCAAATTGGTATCTTGTAGCACTTAGTTATTTTTATGCCTATGTTTGCATTTACTTTCTTATATCTTTTGTCATGCATACACTAGGTACATCTTATGGTAGGCTTGCTTGGTTTCATTCTTGAACCTTGGAGCAAACCTACATGGTTTAAAATTTTTAGAAGCACATCACATAGCTTGCATTACAATTGTTCATCTAATATGTGCTAAAGTCCAAATTGTAGATAATTTCTCCCGAATATCATCTTCAAAAATGATTCTCACATTCATGAGATGCCATCTTTCAAGTGGTATTATTGATTCTAAAATCAATGTGCATGTTCTCTACATGTATTCCACACTTGTGTGCACAAATTTAGGGGGAGGTTACTCTACAAGTTGGATGCTTTGAGACTAACACCTTTTTCAAGCTTATCATGTGTGTAGTAGTCTCATTGCAAGGAAAATGGAGTCCCCGGAGTTAAGCATCATACTTCAAATATCCACCACCTATTGCAAGTGGTAGAAATCAAATTGATTTCCACATGTGGTATTTCTAAATCGATATCATCATGTTGATTTCATTTTGATATTTATATGCTTTCTCCATGCATTATATAGACTAAATTCCCTTGAGCAATAATTTGCCAAATATGCATATGCCTTGCCTTCTACCATATGTATGCATATATTTAGGGGGAGCTTAATCTATATAATGTGAGAGTCAAATTTTGTGACCTATTCCACCCTCCACATAAAGGATCACAAAGTTTGACCCTCCCTTGTGCTACTAATGTCTTCCTTTTCGGTGTTTGATTCCAAAGGGGGAGAATTTAGAGGACCAAAAGCAAGCATTAGTAATTTACAAGTGGTAATGGTCCGAGAAAGGGTGGATAGTGGATTATGGATTGCCTATGTAATGGAGAGAATTTGTAGGAAGCAAGGCTTAAATCCATAATACCACATTGGGACATTTGCAAGGGCAAGATAAGTGTTCAAATGGTATCTTCTAGTATTACAAGTAGTATCTTTTAGCATCAATAATCTTTCTCCTTGCATTGCATCCTAGCAAGTAGATAGTTTTTAAATTCCAAATTTTTATTATTTGCTTGCTTTGGTCGTGTTGTCATCAATCACCAAAAAGGGGGAGATTGTAAGGAAAATGGACCCTTGGCCCATTTACTTTGGATTTTGGTGTTTGATGACCAACACAACCAAATTGGACTAATAAATTTGCAAGTGATTGTTTTGTAGTTCAATAGGATGCAAGACGTGACTTGGATGAAGGCGACATAATGATCTGATGATCAACACCATAAGCAAGACCTTAGAAGCACAAGAGAAGACCCAAGATATCAAGAAAAGTCCAAGCATGAAGATAGGAACCAAGCCATACGCAAGATCGTGAAGAAACGAGCTCACAGAGGTGACCGGACACTGGACCGGACGCTGGAGGAAAGCAACCGGACGCACCAATCAAGTAGCTCAACAATAGGCGTCAGCAGCAGCGACCGGACGCTGGACCGGACGCTGACGGCAAATCGATCGGACGTAGGATAGTAGAGTCCGGTCGAGTATAGAGAGGTTCCAGAGCAGCGAAACTACGATCGGACGCGTCCGGTGGTAGGTGACCGGACGCTGGCAGTGTCCGATCAGTCGATCATGGCTCCAATAGTCGGGACGACCAAACATGTCCGGTCAGGACGTGATCAGCGTCCGGTCAGTAGCAAAAAGCAGGATTTCGTCCCCAATGGCTACTTTCTCAGTGGGGCTTATAAATAGACCCTCCAACCGGCCATTTGACAAGTGTGGAGCTAAGGAAACATATCAAGAGTGTTGGTACACCATTTTAGTGATCTCCACTTGTATAGTGCTTAGTGATTCATCAGGTGATAAGCATAGGTGCTTTGTGAAGTGCTTAGGTTGATTAGACCACCGCTTATGCGCTTGCTCTAGGTTTAGGCCAAGTGTTTAGTGAGGTTTGCATACCTCTTACCACTCGGTGCTTGCGCGCACCATTGTTGTACATCAGAGGGGCTTGTAGTCTTGCGAGATCACACCAACCGCGTTTGTGGTGTGGCCGCCACCATGTACCGGAGAGAACATGGCCCACGGTGTTTCGACCGGAAGCTTGATAGTGAAGACGGCGGGGAGCATCCGGGAGAGGCTTGCCGGAAGGCACATCGGAGACCCACTTGCGTGTGGAGAAGGACCGAGGCTATCCACGGAGTTACCCGACTGGGAGCTTGGCCCTTGCGAGGGATTCCTTGTGAGTGGCTCCAACGAGGACTAGGGAGAAGCTTGCACGCTTCTCGATACCTCTGTAAAAATACCAGAGTCGTCGACGGGAGTTTGCATATCTCTACCTTGCTCTTTATCTTCCGCATTTACATTGATTACATTACTCCTTTTGCGGTAGAGATAGCAATACACTAGCAAAATCATAGTTCCACATTTAGATAGTTTATCTTTTGCATAGGTTTTGCTAGGGTTAGAAAAAGAGGCCATAGTTTAGAGTTAGAATTTTAAGTTGCCTAATTCACCCCCCCTCTTAGGCGTCATGGTCCCCTTCACCGTAACAAAAGATGAAAATGTGTTCATTTTTTGCACAAATTCACCGCTTATAAAGTGATTTCATCACAAAAAGGACTAATGTATTCATAAATACAAAAAACTATTCACCCGGGGGCTCCCCCACAACTTATTTGACTACAGCTTCTGCCCAGCTCTACCGTGAGAACTGCTACGGTCGCCGCGCTACGCTCTCCATCGGCGATGTCCTACCGCTATGCGGATCCTCAAGGGCGCTGTCATCTGCAACGTCAAGCACCACGCTGGCGACTGTGGTGCCTCCGCCAGGCGCCCTAGGGACTACACCATCATCATCAGCCGCAACCCTGACAACGGCGCCTCCGCCGGGCCCCTAGGGACTACGCTATCGTTATCAACCGCAACCCTGACAACGGCACCTCCACCGGGCGTCTAGGGACTACGCCATCGTGATCAGCCACAACCCCAACAACGGCGCTCGGGCGGGGGCGTTCCCCGCCGAAGAAAGGCCACCACGGACGACGGCAAAACCAACGACGCTCGACACCCTCCAGTGCACCTCCTCCTTTGGTAGAGGTGGCCTCTTCTCGGCGAAGGCCGACATCACCATCTCATCTACGTTGGATGACCTCCAGCTCAACATCGCACACTAGATTCACGAGTGGATCTGTGAGTTCTCCTCCCCCTCGCATTACCCTCTCTCACTTAGGAATCACCGCGACATACGAATACACTCAGCGAGAAGGACAAAGGAGGAAAGGTAGCAGACCAAGAACATGCGAGGGAATGGGATGAGAACTCCCCTTCCCCTCCCTATTTAAGGAAGAGGCACAGTGGCTGAGGAAAGGCAAAAGGTTGGGGCAAAAAACTCTCTTCCTTCCCTTATTCAATGCAGATGGGAAATCAATGCCGACGGGAACCCAAGGAGACACGCTGGAACCGACGGGACGCGCTCAGGTCGATGAGACATCGCCTGGTCAAACAGGACGTTGCCTAGGTGTGGCCCACCACTAATGCGCACCGGGCACAAGAACCAGGGCACACCCGCATGCAGGTGACTCTCTGCTTCCCTAGGCAGGACCATGGAATGACCCGACGACGGAACCCCCATCCAGGGTGGCCCAACGGGCCTCCTAGGTCGATCGACGGCCCAGGCAAAACGACGAACGAACGGCCCGCTGAAAGATAAGCACCTCTGTTTTCTTACTTTGCGTGTTAACTTCATTACCGAGTTTCCAACCCCATCAACGATAGGGGCATGGACATCGCTCGGGGGCTGCCAAGAGTGTCTACCTGTTTAGACATCCTCTTCACCCGACCCTCCTTACGTCTAAAACCGAAGCACGGTGTGTGGGTATGAAACTTTGAATACAACTAGGATGAACCACCAGACCCTACGCCCCGATGGCTACAGTGTTTCTGTTTACTAGCATAATCGAATTCACAGTTCCCCGCACCACAAGCTTTAGCTCTCGCCTTCTCGAGAAGGGTTCACAGGGGTCCTCCTATAGAATCTCCTTCGAGGAGAAGCTGTCAGGTCGCCTAAATCAATCGAGTAGCTCGAATCACCACTGAGAGATGGAAACAAAAATTGCGACACTCGTGCAGGTCACGCTGGCCCCATCGCAAACGTCAAACTCGAACCCCGCACGGACATGCCCGGTAAGAGCTCCTCATCGCTCACGCCACCGAGGTAACAATACCGACCCCCGCTTTTGTTTCAATTAAATCACACATTAATCCCATCATCCAAACATTGCATATGCAAATCGCTGCATCTCAATGCTTCGTGTCGCGTCACGAAGCGGTAGCCGCCTCATTCGATATGAGCGGCGACTGACCGAGGTTCGAAGGCCAGCCCACGAAGGGCTCGAGGCCGCCTCGCATCAAACAGAGCTAGGGGAGAAAAATCGAGATGAGCCCCAGCAGCCTTACCCGAC
This sequence comes from Miscanthus lutarioriparius, assembly GCA_904845875.1. Lineage (NCBI taxonomy): Eukaryota > Viridiplantae > Streptophyta > Magnoliopsida > Poales > Poaceae > Miscanthus > Miscanthus lutarioriparius. Next base: position 48,106,372 of record CAJGYO010000011.1, on the reverse strand, counting down.
CCCGCTCAGAGGCGAACAGGGACATCTTGACCTTTCTCGTTCGATTCTAACCCCGAGCCATACCCACAGAATCCCCGTCGAGGGGAGGCAAATGGGCCACCTAAGCCTATTGAACGGCTCGGGCATCTGCCGAGAGGTGGGTGAAGAAGTAGTGAAATGCCACAAGAGGGCTCTGCCGACCCCGTCAACGAATGATGGACCCGGATTTCACACGAACATACCCATTAGCGAGCTCATTGAGCGCGACACTCGAGCTGCCGAGGCAAGTGTCGCCAACTCAGCCCCTCCGGTTGTGGAAACCGAGGATGGGGTGACACGCAAAACACGACCGACCCCTATCAGACCCTAAGGGGCTCGGGGGCTCGAGCCGCTCGATCCAAAATCAAGAGGTCGAGGTTCAAAGGGTGACCCACGAAGGGTCCGGAGCCGCCTCACGTCGAACAAGAGCCAGGGGAGAAAACGCAGATGAGCCTCAACGGCCTTCGCCCATCCCGCATTGAGGCGGATAGGGTCATCTCAACCTTCTAGTTCAATCTAGCCTCTAGCCAAGCCCATAGAATCCCCATTGAGGGAGAATCTATTGGAAGGCGAGTCAAGGAGCAACGGAGCACCACCGAGGGCTTTACCGACCCTATCGCAAAAACAACGGATCGATTCCCGTCCGAACATCCCCATTAGCGAGCTCATAAAGTGCGTCACTCAAGCCGCCAAGGCAAGTGACATCGCCTTAACCCCTCCAGTTATGAAAACCATGGATGGGACGACAATCACAAAATGAGCCGACCCTTGACCAAATACCCACCACGCGTAGGGGCTCGAGGAAGGCCGGGCCAGCGATAGGACCAAATGCACGGTCACGCAGCGATCGCCATAATCCTAAGAGGTACGTGAGAATACAAGAGTAAGCTTACTACCCTCGCTCCGATCTCCAGTAACATTAGGCCCCAGCGACCGCAAGGGGTCGGATCTCACTCGGGGGCTGATAAAGGTATGAATACCTCCTTTCTTTTTTCAAAATAGTCATTACATCAGACCTTTTACTCGCGTCGAGACTAGCGGCAAGGTTTGGGGGGAGCAGATCGTTAAGACTACAAAAAGCCCACGCCCAGATGGCTATATTGCTCACCAGCACGACCAAAATTTCCCTCTAAACACCTCGGGCCCTATGTTCTTAACGAATGGAAAGATCAGATCACATAAACCTTTTTCCGAATGCAAAAGGGAAAAAAGTAAGCTCAAACGAACGAAACAAAATTGCAAAATGAAATCACGAATCTATTTTCGGACACGAAAGTACCGACACTTGTCCACATATTACAGATAAATGTTTATCAAACTTGTTCAACTAACTATTTCCTCGAAGGGAGAACCATGTCTTTCAGCCTGTTCACCAGGTTCCGTGTGAGGGGAGTCACCGCCTTCTCAATCTCATCCAGCTCAGAGTCCTCATAGCCGAGCGCGAAGCTGAGGCTCATTACCTCCAAGTTGATCTCCCGATCATAGTGAGAGAGGGCAATAGTGAAGGCTTGGGTGATCCCGGCCTGGAAGGCGTCCTCCTCAAGTTGGCCCACCCGCGCCATGATAACCGCGGCACGAGCCATGAGCGAGCTGGTTTCCTCTGGCTACGCCACCCTTAGGTCATCGAAGACCACCCCGACAGCGGCGCGTATAAGATCGTGCTCATCACTCTTGGCCTAAAGGATCCCACGCACTTCGGCAAGCTCCTTGCCCAGCCCGGCAGAGATGCTCTCGGCTTCCAACCTTCAGGTCACCGCAGCTCTAAGATCTGCCCGGAGGGAGTTGACCACCTGATACGCCTCGTCGTGCTCTCAAACAGCCCGGTCACACTCCTCGCGGACCATGCTGCGCTCTGAGCGAAGCCTTTCTATAGTCTAGAGCAGCTCGTCTCGCTCCCTGCGTAGCCGAGCAATCTCCTCGGCATCCTGATCCGCCCTCAGCTGCAGCGCCGTGGACCTTTCCTCGGCCTTCAGCATGAGATCCTGCTCCATCTCTAGCTCCGCCAGAAGCTCGATGGCTTGCTGGCGGGCATCGACGTCCTTCTGGAGTAGCTCATCCCACTCCTTTCAGACCTGGGCGGCTGCCTCCTCATCCTGCTTCACCCTCGCGGATAGGTCCTCGAACATCTAGTGGATCTCCTCCATGTCCCGACACGCCTTGGCTTCCCGGCTGGCTGGGTGGCAAGCTGCGCGCCCACATCTCCTTGCAGCCAGGCCTCCTTGGTATGGCGGTCCCATTTCACCTTTTGCTTGTGGAGGACCCGGATTTGTCTCAGCTATGAGCAATGAGAGACTGAAAAGAAGACCGGTATCAAAAATACGAAAACACAAAAATACGTGAAGAAAGAAGAAAGCGTGGGAGAAGATCAAACGGATACCTGGCCAGTGGGAACGATGACTTCGTGCAGGATGCCCCTAGCCTGGCTCAAGGCATCCATCATAGCTAAGAACCCAATGTCAAGATTCTCCGCTCCATGCTCTCGACAGCATCGTTGAGCGAGAAGAAAGCCGACGTTGGGTCTTGAGGAGCCATCCACTAGAGCGGCGGCTCACCCCGTGCGGGGGAGCGGCTGCCCCCCAACATCAGGGCCAAGGGCGACCCCTACTAGTCCTCTCCACCACCACCACGGCGCCCGAGGACCCTCCGGCCGTGTCCCCCTCCGTCCGGCCCACCTCGGGCTCCATCGCCTGGGCCACCGAAGGCACGGATTGCCGCCCCCTCAGACACCACTATGGCTATGTCCGGCTGCTCCTGAACTAGCACGGTCGTGGCCATCTCCACCTGGGCCACCAGAGGCGCGAATTGCGCCGCCCCCTCGGACACCACCGTGGCTGTGCCCGGCTGCTCTTGACCTGGTGCGGTCGCGACCACCTCCGCTTGCGACGCCGGGGCCTTGACTTGCAGCGCCACACCCACCGCAGAGGGTGCCACAAGCATGGGTGGTAGCCCCATCCGCTCTAATGTGGGCAGCGGTGTCACCTCCGCCGTCGCCTGCTTGGTGAGCCCCAAGGGCATTTCTTCAGCCCCAGCGCCTGCTTGACCAGCCGAGGGCACGGGCGTCACCGCAGGCGGCACCTAACTAGCCGACGAGGGCGCAACATCAGCGCCACTCCTACCCAAAAGCAGCGATGTCAGGCAACGGTGCCCATCCCGCCTGAAGGGCGAGGCTCTTCTTGGGCGCCAGCCACAGAGAGCGGCACCATCGTAAGAGTCTGTAAGAGGTAAAAGGCACAAGGTCAAAATAGAAAAATAAAAGGGGGGAAAAACAAGGGAATCAATGACCTACTCTGGTGCCTTTGGGTGGCGGGTATGTTTTGGGGATGAACCCCTGGACCCCTGCTCCAACTCGTCCGGGTGGGACCATTTTGAGCTTTCCCCCTGCTCCCGGGCAGGGGGCTCGTCTCCCTTGTCTCCGAGGGCACGGCACAGGGCCACCCCCCCTCCATCAGCACCTCGGGGGCGGCGGCAGATCCATCTCCTCCCATCCACCGATCTTCCGCCGGCACCCCGAGTGTGGCGGCGGATCCACTAGCTCCCACCGGATCCAAGGATGAGCCCAGCTCCGCCAGCCTCATGGACTCACTTCCCCTGCGTGAAATGGGAAGGGTCCCTGCGTGGACAATTGGGTGCCTGACAGCGAATCCTCACCCTCCAGGACACCCCACTCCATGTCCGGCTGCTACCTCATCAAACTCGTAGTCGTTGTCTCTGTCGTTGTCACTGCCTGTCTCCTCTCCTTGATCTCGTGCTTGCTGCTTCTAAATCATCTCCTTCTTCCTGAGCTCCCTCATCCTTTTGTCCCACTCGGCCGCGATGCGATTTGCTTTTGCTAGGGTCCGATCCTTCGGCAATGGAGCCGGGTTATCCTTGAAGAATAGTGCCCTCGGCTGGTCCTGCCATCCCAAGGTCGGAACTTCAAGTAAAAAAAAGGGGAGTACGGAGAAAGAAAACTTACAAAGTCAATAAACCCCAGTTCTGGCCGCATTGGGGGATGCCCCAGCATCGGAAACACAAAATCAAGGATGACGCCAGCGGTGTCCTTCGAAGGCTCCATCACCTCCTTGATGCGCTGCGCCACTTCGGAGGGAGGGAGCGCTTCATCGACAAGCACCGTCCCTTCAAACGATGCTCCAGGCACCATCTAGTGCAGGGGAAGCGCACGCACCATCAGCGGCGCCACCCTCCTCGCGTGGTAGGCGCCGATGATCCCCGATCCCTTCACACCCCTGTCCTTCAAAGTTTGGAGGGCAGCAAGAAGGTCATTGATGTTCTTCTTTTCCTTGACCGGGACGCCCCACTTCCATGACCCCGGGGCCACCACGATGAAGCGCCGGAGAAAACTGGCATGGGGGGTGGGCGTCATCCTTGATATAGAACCATTGCAAATGCCTCCCCTTGTTGGAGGTCAATAGACGCATTAACGGTATGCTTCTGCCTGGTTGTTGCAAAGGTGGATGCCGGCGCATCCCACCAACGCGTGGAGCTCTTGCTTCCCGACCCACTTCTTCAGAAGATTGACGGCGAAGAGATGTCACCACAGGTCAAAGTGGGGACTAATCCCTAGGAACCCCTCGCACAGGGCGACGAATGCCGCAATGTGCTGGATCCCATTGGGGATAAGGTGCTGTAGCTCCACCTGGTAGTAATCCAATAGCCCCCGAAGGAACTGATGGGCAGGTATGGTGAATCCCCGCTCGTGGAAGTGAGTGAAGGACACGACATACCCTTCGGGCGGCAACGGCTCATCCTCATCATTGGGCAGCCGCCACTCCTCGGCGGCGGTCAGCGGGTGGAGGAGGCCATGGTGAATGAGGCCCTCTAGGCACTGAGGGGAGATGTTGGATCTGCACCATGGCTCCATTGAAACGGTGGGAAAGAAGGTGGCTGTGAGCTTGACGGCGGTGGCAATACGGGTGCGGGAGGCTCAAACGATTGGCGGCGAGGATGTGGATACAAAGGCGAGAGGTGAAGTATGGAACCCTGTGGGCGAACCCTGTTGGTTTATAGGGGCGACGGATGCGATAAGGGCAACCGTCCGCCTAGATCTCCGAGCCTACCATGACACACCGCCGCGTCACATCGCGGGATACGCGCCCGCGATCCCTATCCTTTACCACCAAAATCACGCTGGACGGTTCGACTTCCCTAGGTAGACCGAGACTCTTTTCCCACCAAGGGAATACGGGTCAAAGGGCCCTTTCTTCGCCCACTGGGCCCAGAAGTCCAAGGACCGGCCCAACAGTCTCAACAGCTGTCCCAACGAGGGATGGGCTCGCAAGCAACCAGGACTCAAGAACACAAGCATCAGCAGGACCTTGACCCATAGTTGAGCCCCAAACAGGCTGACCCTAGGATGAGATCCCCACGAATGGGATACCAGGGTTCCCTTAAAACTATCCGGTTGACAAAAACTAAATCTCACGGCCTTACCAGCTGAAGGGTCCGAAACTACCCCCGGGCGATTCTGCCCAAATCACCCGGGGGCTCGGGGCTACACCCGACGGGTGCGCTCGCGCACACCCTCTGGCGAATCAAAATACCCCCAAGGTGATTCTGCCTGAATCACCCGGGGGCTCAGGGGCTACACCCGTTGGGTGCGCTCACGTGCACCCTCTGGCGAATTAACTCCGGCAAGTCAAAACACCCCCCGGGCGATTCTGTCCAAATCACCCAAGGGCTCAGGGGCTACTGTTGGGGACCTAATACCGGGGTATCCAATGAGGTGGAACTAATAACCATCGAACACCGACACTTCCAGTCAGGCAAGAGCACTACTGTGCTTCTTGCCTGAATGACGGAAGATTAGTTCTGCCTCGCCCGACCACCGAGGGCTAGGCTCCACCTCGTCCGATGGCTAAGGCGGGCTCCACGTCGCCCGACCACCGAGGGCTAGGCTCCGCCTCGCCCGATGGCTAAGGACGGGCTCCGCGTCTCCTGACGTCCAAGGGCTAAAGACGGGCTCCGCCTCGCCCGACGCCCGAGGGCGGGCTCCGCGTCGCCCGACGTCCGAGGGCTAGGCTCTGCTTTGCCCGATGGCTAAGGGTGGGCTCCACCTCACCCGACATCCGAGGGCTAGGCTCCGCCTCGCCCGATGGCTAAACGACGGGCCCGATGTCCGAGGGCTAGGCTCCGCCTCACTCGCCGATGGCTAGGCGGCTCACCTCACCGATCCTTCACATCCGAGAAAAGCTCCGCCTCACCCGATGACTACACCCCGATCCTTCGGACATTTGAGTCAATAGACACATTCGAGGTCAACCGTAGTATCAAGGGACATGCCCTATGAGCCTATAGGAAGGCACCATCAGGATATGATGGGACGGGCGCTTTAAGCCCTTTCCGACATAACAGTGCCCGAATAGTGTTGTAGGCGTCGACTTTTGTCCCATAGTATAGTAGGCGCCGCCTTCAGCCCTCGGGCATGGATACTAACACAGGCATACGACAACCGCTACAATCCAAGGAAAAACTCACATCACCTACAATAACAGGCGTACAGTCATCTCCCCGTCCGCTCCCCGTAGAGTCAGAGTCATGGCTCGACGCCCTGACACCCCGCACCGTCTGTCGGGGAGGAGGGACATAACCACTCGCTAAAGTAGGGCCAGGGCATAGCCCTGTCAGGGGCAGTGAATGTGCCATCTCTGGCACGGTCTGCCATGACAGCGGTATAGGCTCAAGGGAAAAGGAAAGCTCGACATCTTCGAAGGGAGACCTCCACCTTAGGTTTTTTCCTCTTTCTTCCGTCTATAAACCCCCTGCTCCCCCCTTGGTCTATAAAAGGGAGGGCAGGGCTCCCCTACCGGGGAGGAGTTCAACACACAACACATCACACATACGGCCAAGCAGCGACCGAGCTCTTGGCGTCCTTTTGACCATTCCATCAGAGACTTGGGACCTTTCTCTCTCTCGACCATTTTGTACCCCCTACTATGAACCTTTTTTGGTACTAATAACACGAGCAGCAGCAGACTGGACGTAGGGACATTCAGCCCGAACCAGTATAAACCTTTTGTCCTTTAGTGCACCATCCGGGCCTAACGTGCAATAATTATAAATTTACTAGCCGGTGTTTGTTCGAAACACCGACAATGGCTCTCCTGATGAGGTTGTTGAGGATGTAATAGAAGCTATGTAGACCACTCCTCTTGCCATCTGCAATCCTTCTATCTCTCCACATGTAACTAATGTCACGGATCTCAGCACGAGACTCATCATGAATGTAAGTGTAACCTCTGTGCTCCTCCCCAAAGCCAAAAATCCAGCTGAAAGTGACAAACTCTACTTGGTAGTGCCGACCATCAGTCATCCAGTGAATCTCATCAGAGGTCTGGTCATAGAAGTATGTGGCATGAAACTGTGCAAGGACCTCCTCATTCTAGTTATACTGGAAACTCATGATGTCTGAAAGCTGGTGATGAGGACATCACTCCTTCGGATGTACCAGCTGATCCTCCAACCGTCATGCAAGGTCCAATGACCCGGGCTCGAATGCGTCAACTCAATTTAGAGGTGAGCTCGTTCTTAAGCGATCCCTTTTCATACTTTTGAGAATAGACTACTACATAATGATGTTATCTTGCTTAGGAACATTGGAGAGGGTCAAGAGGGACTAAGAGGACGTGGAGGAGGTGATGATGACCAGCAAGGACGTCCAACACGAACCGGAGGCCCAGTCCAACATGATTTTGAGTCTGCCTCGGCCTCCAGGACCAGTCTGCCTTAAACTGGTCACCCAGGACGCATCCGGACTCCGTTTTTGACAATCCACCTATGGATGGAAAGATAATTTGATAAGGAAGCTAACCCAAGTGGTATCACGTCAAAATTTCTTTGGAATCAACGGGAATCGTCGAAACAAGTCAGCATCCAGAATCTGCCAGGGTGCTGCGACACCGTCTTTTGGTCCGTTGGACCGTGTATCATGTTTGGGCCCATTAGGGGGCGCATCCAGGGTAGGCGACGACCCTAAGACCTTTATAATCATACGCCACCACCGTCGTTAGGTTTTGGGTTTTGCTTAGATTATTCTGTCAAGAACAGTTTCGCCGTTCATCGGTTTGTGAGACCCCAACTTCGAGAGATAATCATTCATCTACAATTTGGTTGCGTTCTTTCTTGTTCTTGCTTATGTTCTTCGTTGCGCAGGCAGGGATTAGCCTTCTTGGTGAGGTCAACCTCGTCCGTGACTTGGTTGATAACCAGAGAAGCTGTGGTGCTAAGATTGCAGGGTTCGATCTTTCGATCTGAAGCTGGATCGGTGTATCATTCTCCGCCACAATGATAGTTACCATCACCTGATAAAAGATCGGGATCCCCGTCTCTAACAAGTGGTAATCAGAGCTAAGGTATACTGTCAGGTTCACTTTTATTCCCTAGTTTGAGTGTTTCGCATTCGTCCCATAGTCCAGTGCCATACTTGTTTTTCCTTTCCTAGAACCTTCCGCGCCATAGCCTTTGCATATTTCAGTTTCAGAGTCCGTCGTGTTGAGTTTGTGTCCTGGTCAAGGTCTTGTTGCTGGTTAGGTCGTGTTAGAGTCTAGTTTGTGTGTTTTCCCTCATTGTTTCCATCAAATCTTGGCTGTTGTGACCAATTTTGCACATATTGTTCTCATTTTGTCCTCTAATTCGGAGCCAATTCTTAAAACTGGTCTAGTTTTCGCATACGAACTCTGTTTTCGATGTTCCATATATGCAAATCGATCAGAATTTTTTTTTGGATCTGTCCATTCCCGTGTTTTTGGGGTCGGAGATTTTTAAATTGGTCAAAAAGTGGTCACAAGATCCTCTTTTCGTGGTCACAAGGTTTTTGTCGATTTTGATCCAGTTTTCTAAAAATTCCACAGGCCACGTCTTTCACTTGTTTGAGCTCATATTTTCTGTGGTTACTTATTTTGTGCTCCTAAGTAATGGAAAAATATAAAAAAAATAAAATAAAAAAGTTGAAATTTTCCAAAAAAACAACGACAGCCCAAAAAATAGAAAAAAAGAGAGGGGCAAAAGAGGAACAATATTTAGAGGAGCACATAGAGAAGACCAAAGTGAGCTGTGTTAGCGTGTGTTGTCTGGTTCCTTGTTTGTGTTGCTGTCTCCATCTACCATACTTGTTTTTCTCACACCTATCACCTTGCTATCTACCATACTTTTGTCACACACCTGATACTTGCAACACTTTAGACCAGCAACGAGAACAAGTACTTTGGACTATAATTTAGCATTACTTTCTGTTACTGACTTGTGTGCCAGATATATATATTACTCTTTGTTTTCCTTCCAAGCTCCACAAATTCTTTAGATCAGTACAGACAAAGGGCTTTGCAATCTCGGTACCACTGCCTCACAGGTATCACGAACCAGCCGCCGGTTGTACCGTCCACTGCTTGCATTGGTAAGAAGTTTGTAAGAGCTTGGTAAGACGCTTCCACTTACTGTGAAAAGTGACACCACTACAACCACATAGTCATTTGGTAGGGATAACTTTCACCGTTTGTTCCTGTTTTTGTGTTTACAATGGCAGGAGGTGAACAGACTGGAGATAACAATCCTAAGGGTTTCAACGAGTGTGTCAGTCAAGAGCAACTACAAGCTATTGTAGAGGATGCCCAAAAAAGGATGAATGAGGCCATCAGGAAGGCCGTCACTAATGCACTCATTCAACTCAACATTGGCAACAACATGGAGAGATTGGACAAAAGAATTTCCACGCTAATCGACAAGGTTACTAAGTTGGAAACATTGGTGGCGGTCAACAACAATGACGTCTCTGGCAGCAACACCGATGGTCTCTTGTAGGAAGACATGGTGCATGATGCCGCTAGGAAACATGGATCAAGCAGCCTTCCGACAAGCGAGATTACGATGACGTCTTTGTCGCCACACGACAGGTATGGGTGGTGTCCACCACCATCAAGGTAATAATCACCGTGTACCCGATGAACCTTATGCTAAGATTAAGTTCACAATACCATCTTTTTCGGGTCATTACGATGCTGAGGGATATCTTGATTGGGAGATGATAGTAGAACAAAAGTTTAGTGCCCACCTTGTGCCTGAGCATCATAGAGTTCGTCAAGCTACTAGTGAGTTTAAGGATTCTGCCATTATTTGGTGGAATGGGCTAGCTGCACTGGATGCTTTACCTGGTACATGGGAAGAACTTAAGGTAGCTATGCGTGATCATTTTGTCCCTCCTTATCATAGAGACTTGCATAAGAAATTGATGCGTTTAGAACAAGGAGATAAATCTATACAGGATTACTATGGTAAGCTCCAAAAGGGATTGATGCGCTGTAGTGTTGTGGAGGGGAACAAAGATGCCATTTCTCATTTTTATTTGGGTTTGAGGTTTGAGATTCAGGACATTGTTGATTATAAAGAATTTAACACTGTCAACCAGTTGTTTCATTTTGCTATGCTTGCAGAAAAGGAATTGTAGGGGCGTGAACAGGAGGCAAGAGCAAGGTCAGCATCACATACATGTCACGCTCGGCACCATCATCGGGGCTGACCAAGGCAACCACCTTTCGGCCATCTCCTCCAGCGAGCAAGCGACCAACAACATTTGGAGTTTCCGCTACACCTAAGGCACCTCCCGCACGACTTTCAGATTCAGGTAAAAATTCTTTGTAGGTGCCTACCAAGAGTTCCTCATCCGTTGCATCGACGGGACGCACTTCAGGCATTCAGTGCCACCGCTGCCATGGCATTGGCCATGTGCAGAAGGACTGCCCAAGTTAGCGGGCATATATTGCTAAAGAAGATGGTTACATCAACACCTCTGACATTGAGGATGAAGAAGACCAAGATGCAGATGAGGAGGATGGCGAAGTCCTTGGTGACGAGGCCACGACGGCCTATAGGAGCATCATTGTACAGTGGGTGCTCAGCTCACAAGTCCAGCAACCTGAGAAGCTACAACGCCATAACTTGTTCCAGATTTTCTTCGTCATCAGCGATCGTCGTGCATGTGTCATTATTGACGGAGGTAGCTGCAACAATTTGGTGAGTTCTGATTTGGTCAAGAAGCTTGGCTTGACCACACGCCCACACCCACGTCCATACCATATTCAGTGGTTAAATGACTCAGGTAAAGCAAAGGTAACACAAACTTGCAGAGTTTCATTTTCCATTGGTTCTTATGCTGATTCTGTTGATTGTGATATGGTACCTATGCAAGCTTGTTCACTCTTATTGGGTCGTCCTTGGGAACATGATAATGATGCTACACACCATGGTAGAAGTAATAAATACACTTTTGTGCATAAAGGAAAGAAAATTACTTTGGTACCTTTGACCCCTGCTCAAATTGTACAAGTTGATAGAGAACGCGCTGCTAGTTTGAATAATGTCTAATCTGAAAATTAGCAAGTTGCTAATTCTATTTTCCCACCTAAAAAGGATAAGTCTACATCTATTTCTAAGGCTGAGGGGATCAAATTGAAGGGTGGTGTTATGCTTGCAACAAAATGTGACTTTGTTGAAATTTCTGATGATGATATTTGCTATGCTTTGGTATGCAAACGAGCTATGTTTTTGCTTGATGATATTGTTATCTCGGTGCCTCCTGCTGTCACTAACCTTTTGCAGGAGTATGAGGACATTTTTCTAGCTGAGATACCCTTGGGGCTGCCACCTATGAGAGGGATAGAGCATCAAATCGATTTGATTCCGGGAGCAACCTTGCCCAACCGTGCTGCTTATCGAACCAATCCTGAGGAGACTAAGGAAATTCAGCGACAAGTCCAAGACCTTTTGGACCACGGGTATGTACGTGAAAGCCTTAGTCCTTGTGCCATTCCTATACTTTTGGTTCCTAAGAAAGATGGAAGTTGGCGTATGTGTGTTGATTGTAGAGCCATCAATAATATTACTACTTGGTATCGTCATCCTATTCCTAGGCTAGACGACATGCTTGATGAGTTGTGTGGTTCTATAATTTTCACTAAGATTGACTTGCAAAGTGGCTACCACCAAATTAGAATGAAACTTGGAGATGAATGGAAAACCATGTTTAAAACCAAATTTGTGTTGTATGAGTGGTTAGTAATGCTTTTGGTTTGATAAATGCACCTAGCACTTTCATGCGCTTAATGAATGAGGTTTTAAGAGCTTTTATTGGACATTTTGTGGTAGTTTACTTTGATGATATATTGATTTACAACAAGTCTTTTGATGAACATATGGATCACTTACGTGCATGTTTTTAATGCTTTACATGACGCACGTTTATTTGGTAACCTTGAGAAGTGCATCTTTTGCACGGATCGAGTTTCTTTTCTTGGCTATGTTGTAACTCCACAGGGAATTGAGGTGGATGAGATGAAATTTGAAGCCATTAAGGGCTGGCTGGTTCCCCAAACCGTCATACAGGTGAGGAGTTTTCTTGGTCTTATAGGATTCTATCGCCGCTTCGTCAAAGATTTTAGCACCATTGCTGCCCCCATTGCATGAGTTGACGAAGAAAGGGGTGGTGTTTCATTGGGGAGAGGCACAAGAGGAGTCCTTTGACACTTTGAAGGACAAGCTCACACACGCACCATTGCTGCAACTTCCAAATTTTGGTAAGACTTTCGAGCTAGAATGTGATGCTAGTGGAGTTGGCATTAGTGGTGTTTTGATGCAAGATGGTAAACCTGTTGCTTACTTTAGTGAAAAATTGCATGGTCCTGTTCTTAATTATTCCATGTATGATAAAGAATTGTATGCACTTGTTCGTTCTTTAGAGATGTGGCATCATTATTTGTGGCCTAAAGAATTTGTTATTCATTCTGATCATGAATCACTTAAGTATCTTCGTTCTCAAAATAATCTGAATCGTAGGCATGCTAAATGGGTTGAATTTATTGAATCTTTTCCTTATATTATCAAACATAAGAAAGGGAAGGATAATGTCATTGCTGATGCTTTGTCTAGAAGATATACATAGTTGTCCCAACTTGATTGTCGGATTTTTGGTCTTCAATTAATAAAAGAACAATATGCGCTTGATCCTGATTTTAAGGATGTGTTGCTTAATTGTAGAGAGGGACGTACATGGAATAAGTTTATGATCAATGATGGGTTTTTGTTTAGAGCTAACCGCCTATGCATTCCAATTGGTTCCGTTTGTCTTTTGTTGTTGCAGGAGGCACATGGAGGCGGATTGATGGGACATTTTGGTGCCAAGAAGATGGAGGAGGTGCTGTCCACACACTTCTTTTGGCCTAGGATGAGGCGTGATGTGGAGCGGTACGTGGCTCAGTGCACCACATGTCAAAAAGCTAAGTCGCGGTTGAACCCACATGGTTTGTATATGCCTCTTCATGTTCCTTCTACTCCTTGGGCTGATATATCTATGGACTTTGTATTGGGTTTGCCAAGGACTAAGAGGGGGAGGGATAGTATTTTTGTGGTGGTTGATCGTTTTTCTAAGATGGCACATTTTATTCCTTGTCATAAGAGCGACGATGCTATTCATATTGCTGACCTTTTCTTTCAAGAAATCATTCGCTTGCATGGTATGCCTTCTACTATTGTTTTAGATCGCGATGCAAAATTTTTGAGTCATTTTTGGCGCACGTTGTGGAATAAATTGGGGACCAAGCTGCTGTTTTCTACAACATGTCATCCCCAAACTGATGGGCAAACTGAGGTTGTGAATAGAACATTGTCTACCATGTTGAGAGCAATTTTGAAGCGCAATTTGAAGATGTGGGAAGAGTGTTTGCCGCATGTGGAGTTTGCATATAATAGGGCGAAACATTCAACCACCAAGGTAAGTCCTTTTCAGGTAGTGTATGGTTTTAACCCCCGTGCTCCTATTGATCTTTTGCCTTTACCTACCACTGAGAGAATACATAGTGATGCTAGAGAGGGTGCTAATTTTATTCATAAGTTGCATGAAACAACTAAAGTAAATATTGAAAGAATGAATGAAAAGTATAGAATTGCTGGTAGTAAAGGTAGAAAAGAGATTAAACTAGAACCGGGTGATTTGGTTTGGTTACATTTGAGAAAAGATAGATTTCCTGAGCTGCGTAAGTCTAAATTAATGCCAAGAGCAGCTGGTTCTTATAAGATTATTGAGAAAATAAATGATAATGCATACAAACTTGAGTTGCCACCCGAGTTTGGGGTTAGTCCCATACTTAACATTGCAGATTTGAAACCTTATTTGGGAGAAGAAGATGAGCTTGAGTCGAGGATGACTCCAATTCAAGAAGGGGAGGATGATGAGGACATCACTCCTTCGGATGTACCAGCTGATCCTCCAACCGTCATGCAAGGTCCAATGACCCGGGCTCGAATGCGTCATCTCAATTTAGAGGTGAGCTCGTTCTTAAGCGATCCTTTTCATACTTTTGAGAATAGACTACTACCTAATGATGTTATCTTGCTTAGGAACATTGGAGAGGGTCAAGAGGGACTAAGAGGTCATGGAGGAGGTGATGATAACCAGCAAGGACGTCCAACACGAACCGGAGGCCCAGTCCAACATGATTTCGAGTGTGCCTCGGCCTCCAGGACTAGTCTGCCTTAAACTGGTCACTCAGGACGCATCCGGACTCCGTTTTTGATGATCCACATATGGATGGAAAGCTAATTTGATAAGGAAGCTAACTCAAGTGGTCTCACATCAAAATCTCTTTGGAATCAATGGGAATCATCAAAACAAGTCAGCATCCAGAATCTGCCAGGGTGCTATGACACCGTCTTTTGGTCCATTGGACCATGTATCATGTTTGGGCCCATTAGGGGGCGCATCTAGGGTAGGCGACGACCCTAAGACCTTTATAATCATACTCCACCGCCGTTGTTAGGTTTTGGGTTTTGCTTAGATTATTCTGTCAAGAACAGTTTCACCGTTCATCGGTTTGTGAGACCCCAACTTCGAGAGATAATCATTCATCTGCAATTTGGTTGCGTTCTTTCTTGTTCTTGCTTGTGTTCTTCATTGCGCAGGCAGGGATTAGCCTTCTTAGTGAGGTCAACCTGGTTCGTGACTTGGTTGATAACCAGAGGAGCTGTGGTGCTAAAATTGCAGGGTTCGATCTTTCGATCGAAGCTAGATCGGTGTGTCATTCTCCGCCACAACGATAGTTACCATCACCTGACGGAAGATCGGGATCCCCATCTCCATCAGCTAGAACCTGTCATAAATTTTGATTAGTTTGTCAAACTCAGACTCCTCCTTCTCCTACATCTCATCCCAATCAATATATTGCATCTTGATGATCTTGGTTTTCTTGGATGCAAGAATGGCAGTGGCATAAAAGTTGGAATAAAACTCATTCTAGAATCTGTAATCAATGCCCAAATCCTTGCACACTGTATAGGGATTGATCCCCCTTGCCTCTTCCACTAGCTTCCAACTCTTGGAATAGTTGACAACTACATGCTGGTGGGAGTCATCTAGAGGTCTCATGATGATCTCACCCTCAAAATCTCTCATGTATCTGCCATCAAACTTAGAGAGATGTTGTGGGGTGTCAGGAATGGCATCAGTGGTACAACCTGTCATCTCAAGCCTCTCCTCATCTTCAATGTCTTGCTCATGTGTCCCCCTATCACCAAGTCCCCTTGGAGCTACACTACTGTCTACTGCTGTTGACCTTCCTCGACCATGGCGAGATGGATCCTTGTCTCTTTGCTCATTCATCTTCCTTTTCCCCTTCGATCAATATCTCCATGCTCCATCTTCTCAAACAAGGAGAGGAGAGGAGAGGAGAGGAAAGAAATTGCTTGGGCAAGGGGCAGTAGCAGCCATCAGCGACATTGAGGGACGGCTGGCAGCTGCCATGGCACTGCCAGAGACCGGCAACGTGTGGCCAAGCGACGGCGACGGCGTAGGCACGAGATGAGGGAGAGGTGCGGGCGTCGGCGTCGAGAAGAAGAGAGAGGAAAAGAAGTTACTGCAGACCTGAGGATAAGAGGAAGAATAAATGGACCCCGCAGTAAAACTGTTTGGGCCAAATCTCAATTGAGATTCAAAGTGCGGCACTGCCGCATGCCTAGCTCGGCACTACCGCACGGCAGGTGCGGCACTGCCGTACTCCCCAAAACAGAGGGAGTTAGCTATAATCTATATGACTCTCTGTATAAGATATGGACACATATCACCTATATACCATGACTAGAAACAAATAAACAATACATACCATGATCATGATACATAAGTTGCCTTTTATAAATCATTTTCATGCAAAATATGAAAATTTTCAACTCTTTTGCCTAGATACTAGTTTATCAAACATAGACATGCTAAAATTCAAACCACGTTACGAGAATCAAGTATATTTAGCTTACTACGCAAAGCACAAAACCTTGACTCGTCGAGGGGCTTTGTGAAGATATCAGCTAGTTGCTTTTTGGTGCTCATATGGCGAATTTCGATATCTCCTTTGGTTTCGTGGTCTCTCAAGAAATGATGTCGGATGTCTATGTGCTTAGTTCTAGAGTGGCTTACAGGATTGTTTGCAAGCTTAATGGCACTCTCATTGTCACATAATAATGGGATTTTGGTAAAAATGACATCCGAAATCACAAAGAGTTTGCCTCATCCAAAGTAGTTGTGCACAACATGCACCGGCCATAACGTACTCGGCCTCGGTAGTGGAAAGGACTACACAATTTTGCTTTTTAGAACTCCAAGGCACTAGGGATCGTCCAAGGAATTGACATGTCCCCGAAGTGCTTTTTCGATCTACTTTGCAACCAACGTAATCGGTATCCAAATACCCAAGTAGATCAAACTTAGAGCCCTTAGGATACCACAAACCAAGGTTAGGAGTGCATACTAAATATCTCAAGATTCTCTTAACGGCCATCAAGTGACACTCTTTCAGGTTAGCTAGAAATCTAGCACACATGCACACACTAAGCATAACATCGGGCCTAGATGCGCACAAATAAAGTATAGAGCTGATCATGGAACGATATACATTGGTATCCACGACTTTCCCTTCAATGTTGAGATCAAGATGTCCATTGGTTGGCATGGGAGTTTTGATAGGCTTGGCATTCACCATGTCAAACTTCTTAAGCATATCATGGGTGTACTTCATTTGACTAATAAAAGTTCCATCCTTCACTTGCTTGATTTGAAATCCAAGGAAGAACTTCAACTCACCAATCATGGACATCTCAAATCTCTTTGTCATGATCCTACTAAATTCCTCACAAAAAGTATGATTAGTACTACCAAATATTATGTCATCGACATATATTTGGCACATAAATATATCTTTACCAACTTTGTGAGTGAAAAGGGTAGGGTCGGCATTGCCTATTTCAAAGCCTTGTTTAATCAAGAATTCCTTAAGGCATTCATACCATGCTCTTGATGCTTGCTTAAGCCCATGGAGTGCCTTTTGGAGTTTGTAGACATGGTTGGGGAACTTAGGATCTTCAAAACCCGATGGTTGCTCAACATAGACAAGTTCTTGAATGAGGCCATTAAGGAATGCACTCTTCATGTCCATTTGATATAGCTTGAAATTGTGATGAGTGGCACAGGCTAGAAGCATTCGGATTGCTTCAAGTCTTGCCACCAGTGCATATGTTTCCTTAAAGTCCAAGCCCTCTACTTGAGTGAAACCTTGAGCAACCAATCTTGCTTTGTTTCTTGTCACCACGCCATTCTCATCTTGCTTGTTGCGGATGACCCACTTGGTGCCAATGATATTGGACTTGGGTCTCTCCCCCAAGGTCCACACTTGATTTCTCTCGAAATTGTTGAGCTCATCTTACATGGCCATCATCCAATCTAGATCACCAAGTGCTTGCTCAACCTTAAGAGGTTCCAAAGAGGAAACAAACAAGTAATATTGGCAAAAGTTTGCTAAATGTGAATGAGTTGTTACCCCCTTTTGAAGACTCCTAAAGATGTTGTCAATGGGATGATCCTGTTGTATTTTTGCCTTAGCCTTGGATGATCAATGGCCTCTTGTCCATCTTCTGTATCCTCATTATCTTCTTGCTGCTGCTATCAGAGGGAGTGCGGCACTGCCACTCTTATGTGTGGCACTATCGCTCTGCTGATTTGTAGCAGGGGTCGGTTCCCCCTCAACATCAGGTACGCCAGCAAAACTTTGTTGATCAGCAGCTTGAGGAACCTCCACTTTAGTGACTTCATCTTTTTGTGGTCTTATATCACCAATAGCCAATTGCTTTACATGTGGATCCTCCTTTCCTACAACACTTGAATCAACTTGCTCCACTTGAGAGCCATTAGATTCATCAAATGTCACATCTATCGCTATTTCAACTCTCCGGGGTTTTGTTGAAAACACGATAGGCAAGCTCATTTGATCCATAACCAAGAAGAAAACCTTCATCAACTTTAGGTGCAAACTTAGAGGTTTTGGGTTTCTTATTAAGTATGAAACACTTGCACCCAAACACTCTAAAGTAGGACACCTTTGGTTTGTTACCGGTTAGAAGCTCATATAAAGTTTTCTTCAACTTCTTGTGTAGGTAGAGGCGATTGATAGCATGGCAAGCGGTGTTGATGGCTTCGCACCAAAAGAGGTCTGGCATCTTGTACTCATCTAGAATTGTCCTTGCCATGTCAATTAGTGTACGATTCTTCCTCTCTACTATACCATTTTGTTGAGGGGTGTATGGAGTTGAGAATTCATGCTTGATGCCTTCTTCATCTAGAAACTCCTCAACTTGGGTGTTCTTGAATTCGGTCCCATTGTCGCTTCTCATTTTCTTGATGGAGAGACCGAACTCTTTTTGAGCTCTTCTAACAAAAGTCTTCACTTTGTCTCTAACTTGACACTTATCAAACAAGAAAAATACCCAAGTGAAACGAGAATAATCATCAACAATAACCAGACCATATTTGTTACCCCCAATACTTAGGTAGGCGACCGATCCAAAGAGATCCATGTGTATGAGCTCCAATGGTTGCGTCGTGGTCATGATGATCTTTGGTGGGTGAGATACGCCAACTTGCTTTCTGGCTTGACAAGCGCTACATATCCTATCTTTCTCAAAGTGAACATTTGTTAGTCCAAGAATGTGTTTGTCCTTTTGAAGTTTGGCCAAGTTCCTCATCCCAACATGGGCTAGTCGGTGATGCCAAAGCCACCCCATGCTAGATTTTGCCACTAAACAAGTCTCAATATTAGCTTTACTTTTGTTGAAATCAACTAGGTAAAGCTTGTTCTTTAAATGATCCGTAAAGACAATAGAGGAATCCTCTCTTCTAAAGACTTCCACACTCTTATTCATAAAGAGACAATTGAAGCCCATCTCACATAATTGAGAGATGGACAACAAATTGTAACCTAATGAATCAACATGTAAAATATTTGTAATTGAATGCTCAAGGGTTATAGCAACTTTACCTATATGTGTTGGCTTCCTTAGAGTTGTCTCCAAAGAGAATATTTTCATTTGAGTCCATCTTCAGGGTATATGATGAGAACATACTCCTTTCTCTGGTCATATGATTTGTACATCCACTATCAAGCACCCAACTTGACCCACCAGAGGAGTATGCCTGCAAAACTAGATTTAGTTGCTTGATTTAGGTCCCTAATTTGACTTGGGGCCTTGCATGTTAGTCACAAAAAATTTAGGAACCCAAATAGAAGTATTCCTATATGTGTTGGCTTCCTTTCCAACATATTTGGCAACCACTTTTCCACTGTTGTTGTTCCTTAAAACAAAACACGAAGTCAAGCTTTGTCGAGGTGGTTGAAACTTTGATTGGTAGGCATACTTGTTCATAGTGCCCCACACTGATTCCTTTGGCTTCTGCTAAACCTATTTCTATTGGGACACCTTCTTCTTGAGCTTAGTTTGATCAGAAGAAGAATTGGTAGCCTTCGCATTTTTGTGGGAAGTGGCATAGCCAGCCTTCACTGTGGCACTCAAACTTGACTGATTTGTACACAAAATTTAGGAACCCAAATAGAAGTATTCCTGCCGCTGTCTATGCACGCTGATCTGTACTAACTCTTTCCTTCCTCTCAAACTTGACACACTCATAGCCATTTATGATCTTTCTTCCATTTGTCTTGGCTCCTGCAGTGTGCCCAAGCCCATGCTTGATTGAGGGGTGTCTCCCTTGCTTGAATTGAGGCACTTTTGAATCATTTGCCTTCTTGTCACTTGCTTGAGCTTTACCACTCAAGCAACCCTTGCCAATAATCTCATTAAGTCTAGTAATTTTTTTCTCATTGCCTCCATGTTTGCAAGGTTAGTGGAATAAATATTCAAATCAATATTATAACATTTTCCACAACCTTGACTAGTGGAGGAAGAGGCATCCTTTGCCTTAGAGGGATGTGAGTTGCCATCCCAAAGACTGTTATATTGCAGCTCAAGTTCTTTGTGCTTTTCATCTAAGTCACAATACTTTTTCTTGAGAGCAATATTTTCTTTCTTTGTGATAGCATGGTCCCCTTGTTCTTTGGCCAAGGCTTTGCGTAAGGATTCCACCTCACTTCTCTCTAATGCAAGAGCTTCCTTGCTAGCAATGTAGAGATCCTCTTGTTGGATAAGAGTTTTCTCTCTAGATTCTAGCTCTGCTTGGACACTATCTAAGTCCTCCATTAGTTTAGTGATGAATAGTTTGGTCTTTCCATCTAAGTTCTTAGTTAATTTATCAATTTCTTCATCACTAGATTCATCATCACTGGAGCTATCACTAATATCACTACTAGAGATATCACTAGGAGGTGGAGGTGGAGGAGCTTTGGCCTTGGATTTAGATTTTACCTTCTCACCCTTTGCCATAAGACAAATGTGAGGGGACTAGTAGTCATCATCGGACATGTTGGTGAAGAGTCTTGGTGAAGAAGATGGCTCATGGATAGCAATAGTTGCAACTTTCTCATCTTCTTCACTTGAGCTTTCAATAGATGAATCCCATTCATGCCTAATGTGAGCTTCTCCCATGTTTTTCTTCCTTTTTCTTCGGTCGGCCTTGTCCTTCTTCTTCTCTTTCTTATACTTGTTCTCCTTGATCTCATGTGGGCACTTGGCAATGAAATGATCGGTGCTTCCACAATTGTAGCATGTCCTCTTCTTCTTGTTTGAAAACTTCCTCTTTACTACCTTGTACTCTTGCTTTTTCAACCCTTTGTGAAACCTCCTCATAAACAGAGCAACATCATCCACTTTCTTATATTGGTCATCATCATGTTCACTCTCACTAGAGGATTAGGTGGTCTCTACTCTTTCTTGAACTTGCTTGATTGCTTTGGGCTTGCTAATTGAAGCTTGCTTATTGGTCTTGGACTTACTAGTAGAGCCTTGCTTGCTTGATTTGTTGGCCTTGAGAGCTACATCCTTGTTGATCTTGATGCCTTCTAGCTTTGCTTGTAATTCTCCAAGCTTCTTCCTCTCATTTGCTTCTTCTCTTTGCATGTCAAAGGTCAAGATCCTCCCAAGTACATCATTTGGTGTGAAGTACTCAAACTTCTTCTTGTCTCTAATTAGAGTTACTACGGTCTCATTTCTTGGTGAATAAGCTTCCAACATAATCTTGACAACTTTGTGATCATCTAGCTTATCACAACTATGGCCTCTAATTTTGTCCACCATGGTCATCAACCTATCAAACATCTCTTGTAGCCCTTCTCCATCCAAGATAACAAATCGGTTGAGCTTGAACATCAACAAATCAATTCTTGCTTTTCTCACTTTGTCAACCCCTTCATGTGCAAGATGTAAAGTATCCTAAATTTGCTTGGCAACATCCACACCAATCACTCTATTGTACTCATCACCATCCAAGGCACTAAGTAGCACAATAGTAGCTTGACCGTTGAGGTGGATGATTATAATTTCTTCCATGGTTGGATTCTTGGGATCAACCAGTGGCTCAAATCCATTACAAACAACCTCCCAAATACCGGGATGAAGACCTATAAGATAGGCTCTCATCAAGTGCTTCCACTTGGCAAAGTTAGTCACAGCGAAATGAGGTAACTTGCCCGTGAGCACATTGATGAAAGACTTGCGATCATGGTTAGTCATACACATAGAAGAATAGTTAAAGGATATAGTGACATATTTGTTGTCGTCATTCTTCTTGCCCTTTCCTTTCTTGTCCTTCTTGCTATGCACTTGGTAGGACTCATCATCAACACCATCTTCGGAGCTGCTAGATAGCTCACTTGAAGATGCATTTGAGGCTTTTGCTTCTTGTTCCTTCTTTCTTGCTTCTCTTCTTTTTCTTCTAGCTTCTCTCTTGAGTCTTCTTTCTTCTTTTCTTGCTTTCTTCTCTTCTAAACGTTGCTGCTCCTTCTTCTCTCTCTCTGCTACTCTTTTCTCTTTTCTAGCTGCCCTTCTTCTTATTCTTCTTTCTTCTTCATTTTGAGCTTTTTTCGACATTGGTTGCCTCTAGCTGCGGGAGCGTGGAGTTGCTTGTTGTAGAGGCGCTAAGCTCACTGTTGTCGGTGTCATGCAGCCCAACGTCCTCCGAATCGATGTTAATGGGTTCACAACACCGGATCCTCCCTCGGGCTCCATACCTCACGCGGTGAAGCGCACATGAGGTAACCGAGCTCTGATACTACTTGTAGGATCTCTTGTATGCCTAGAAGGGGGATGAATAGGCTATAAAAATTCAACTCAAACCGAAGTCAAATTTACCCACAGCACTGGCACCTATAGGAGAGATTAGTTCACAGTTCAAAATCTACCCAACAAATTTTAGATCAGTATATTTCTTAGCTTCCTGTAGGGAAGTAGATCATAGATCGATAGCTGAAAGTAGTGGGAACACCACACACGAGTAGATCAGCCTCAATCCTAGAAATCACCTCAACAACAACAAGAACACAATCACAAGCACAAGATGACACAAGGATTTATCCCATGGTTCAGCCCACCACCAAGGCTTGCCTAAGTCCACATTGTTGAGGTATACCACTAAGGCTTAGGGATTTGCAATCCTATCTCATTCTCAAGTCAAGAGAGTGAACTCTTGAGATGAGGGGTGATTTTACTCGCTGCAAGAGGTGGTTACAAACCTCTCGAGGTTGCCACACAAGTTGGCAAGCTCCATAGGCGACGCTCTAGCTTGCTAGGAGCCAAGCTCCAAGAGTAACAAACACAACCGTCGACTAAAATGTGAACCAAATGCTCTTTAGAGTTTTAGAATCAATGGAGATGCTCTCTAATCAATTTTTAGACCCTTTTTCCCTCAAGGATTGATGGGGAAATCAATGGATTTGCTTGGGGGCTTGAGGTCAACAATGGAGTGAGAGAGAGAGAGAGAGAGAGCTCCTGCTCTATTTTGGGCATGCGGAAGTTAGAAACAAGAGAGCTGGTTACTATTGGGGAGGAAGGGGAAAGGTATATATACCCCCAACCCCCAATGGTCACTTAAATCATAGATAGCCATTGGTGAGGAAAGGGAAAGGTATATATACCCTCAGCCCACAACAGACACCGCACCCAAGGGGTCAGGCGAGACGAAGCCCATGGCCTCGAGGTCGGGCGAGACAAAGCCTGTGGCCAAGGGGTCGGTCGAGCCGGAGCCCGCAACTAAGGGGTTAGGTGAGACGGAGCTCGCACCCAAGGGGTTGGGCGAGCCAGATCCCGTGACCAAGGGGTCGGTCGAGCTGGAGCCCGCAACCAATGGGTCGGACGAGATGGAGCTCGCACCCAAAGGGGTCGGGCAAGACGGAGCTCGCACCACGCAAGACAACAAGGGTAATAGTGAAGTGTAGACTGTCTTGGCTATGAATCTGAGGATGCATGTGGTTATTTGAGCACTTGTTAGCACATATTAGCTTAAGCATTGTGCCCCCATTTATAGTATAGCTTTTCCTATACTAAAATTAAATATATAAAAGAATTTAAACCTCCTTTGAGTTTGAAGCCTTCTACATTTATAATTTGGGGCTCCTCCGTTTCGTGTAGCATCATCAAATATAAATTCCCTGCTTGTTATCTCGATAAATCTCATTAGTTCTCTAATTGTGTGGTCATTATCACCAAAACCCATAATTAAGGCTTGATTGCACTTTCACAGTCACAGGGTGTGGGTTGGTTTTTGGGTGTACCTAGCACCTTAACCCGATTTTGTGTTTTTCTTTAATTGATTTTCTAGAAATGCTAACAAAATTTAAAAATTCATATCTTGAGCTAGGATTGTCTAATTTGGGTGAACCAAATTTTGTTCGATTCATCCTGTAGTGTAGTATTTGATAAAAATATGAAATCTACCGTGTGGGGTATTTTTCTAGGGTAATTAAATTAAGCTAGTAAAGTGCTTTTAAATTAGTTTCTATCTTGTAAAATGTATAACTCGAGCAAGGGAAGTGCTAAAATTGTGATTCCAATTTTGCTGATCTTGTGTTGGCATGCTCTAGCTAGAAAAATACTAAACCTACAGAAGACATACTTGAAATATGGTCTTTCTATTTAACCTTGATTATTTGCTAGTTTCTAGTGAAAATAAATGGGGTAAAAATATATAACATATGATCATGCAAATTTTTACATAGTGTTTTGATGCTAGGATTAAAGTAAGAAAAATATTAAATCTATTGTTTGACACTTTTCACTAAGCTAAACTATTTTTTGCTAAAATAAGCCTATGCAACTTATCATTTTTGTAGAGGTTGCTATGCTTATTCAAATGGCATAAAATTTGTACAGTAGACTATTGGGTTATATGTAACCTACTGTAATTTTCTTAGAATTTATTGAGCACTTAAAATATTTATTCTCTAAATCACCCTATTATATAAGGAAAAATTAATAAATGAATATAAATAAATTATTTGGGCTGAACCATGATGTTTTCTAGGGTGCTTGTGATGCATATAATCTGTTGATGTTATTAGTTGGGCTTAGAAGTAATTGGTTATAGGCAGCTAGTTAATTATTGCTTTATAATTCAACTAAATGGCTGCATGAGTAGTTTCTATTGGGTTGACAAATTCATGATGATAGTGACCTTTCCTGTGAAACTTGTTAATAACAAAGTTGTAGATAACTTACTCATATTGCTTGTCCTAATAATTCATGGTCATAGGCCTAATGGTTTAAGAGTTATAGCTGTTAGAAGTCTGCCATCAGATTTGCTTGTCCTCTGGACAGATCTAAAAGATTGAATTGTTTGACCTAGATAGCTACTGAATCACCTTAAGATGATTACAATAAAGTTGTAGTCAACTTTATAAGCTTTCCCAGAAAGTCTAATATCATGTTATTTGGGTGTATAAAACTCTAGTTATGGTAAAAACAATTAGCTGCTGTCTTGCAGCCCAGAAAATGCTAAATAGGTGTTTGTTTAATTACTAGAGAGGAGATATGCACCTACTCAGTAAAAGAAAGTTAATCTTGTTATCACCGTAATTCCTTGTTAAGGACATTTATGTTTATGCATCATATCATATCATCCATATCATTACCATGCATTCTTGTATCTTATTTTGCGCTCATGCATATAGGATCGCCAGAAGGAATCACACTCTTGGAGTATGAGGCAGAGGAGGAGGAGAATCAGGAGGCACCACAGCAGATAGCCCCCAAAAGCGAGGAGTAGGCTCCTGAGGAATTACCAGAGTGCCTCGATCATAGGCCTACCTTCTTTCTAAAAGGCAAGCCCCAGAGCATTCTAAGCCTCCTATGTTTTTATAAATATCACTTGAGTCCTTTATGTTTGATGCTTTAGGTTATAAGAGTTGGTTGGAAACACTTGATGTGTAGACTACCTTGTCTAGAAATATACCTTGAACAAACCCTATGTAGGTCTAGGATCAAACATATGCTTAGCCATGCTTAGACTGGCAGAAGTCGGGTGATTTCCTGTCACCTGTGAGATATAGTTGGATACCGGAGCACGGTTGGCTATATTTGCTATCGTGGAAAATAACCATGGGATGTTATCTAAGTGGAGACCAGGTGGGATCTTATATGCACATGGTGTGGGTTGGCTATGTTAATCCCATCTGTGTCGATTGAGGACCGTATCATTGTTGGCGCTTCTATCGAGATTGAACGCATGCCACTCACTTAGCTGGCCGTATAACTCGTTCTGACCATGAAGCCAAGTAGCTCAACTCAGGCTAGGTCTTGTTCTGTTAGAGTGCACACTCTGGATGGTAGTAAGGATGTGCGGGGAGCCAGACATGAGCCCAAGGGCAGGCTAGGCCTGAACGTCCTGGCAGCTAGTTGTCCCGGGTTGTGTGGCGCTGATCAAACCCATGAAATATGGACCTGAGTTGTACCAAAGGTGACCCAACGCGACCTCGACAGGGGAAATGTGGGTTTGTGTTAGGAATAACTGCCTAACTGGTTGCAACCGATTCAAATCGCCGTCTCTCCCGGATAGTGAGAAACTTGACTAGTCCCAGCATCATAGTAACTAGACTATGGAATTTGATGGTTATATTGGAGATGGTAATGCTACACTGACTATGGTTATTATTGTGATGCTACATAATTATATATCACATATTTGGCACAGGTTAGTTGTTAATCTAGAGGTGAATAGCTATAATTAACTTGAGACCCGAATTATAAAATGTATAGTTGAACTAGTGGCTTTTTATGCAAAATATTGTCAAGCTAGCTCCACTTATAAAGCCTTGCATGATCATTGGAGTCACATTATTTTTGGTTTATAATAGGTAAGTCTAGCTGAGTACCTTCTTGTACTCAGGGTTTATTTCCCCACTTGTTGCAGATAATACAGTCTATCATGGATATTATAAGAACTGCTTCTGTCCTACCATGGACGAGGAGTAGGCCTTGGGCAAGGCGCTTCTGTATATCTAATCTATGATGCTTTTGTGGGATGTGATCACAAACTGGCAAGTATTTGAACAATGGTGTGAGATGTTAGTTTCACAACTACCTTTGCTTCTGCTACTACTTCATTTGAACTTGGTTTGTAATAACTTTAATTGTACTCTGATGTATGGTGAGGTATTTGTGAACTTTATGTAATATGTGGCATGTATGTTGAATCATGTACGATCTTGGTTGTATGTTGGTGATGAATCGAGACCCTTCATGGTACTCGACGGACTACCGGGTTTATATGGGCTCAAGTATGATAGTGCGATCGTTTCGGTGGTTGCCATTGTACTTGTGCTCTTATAAATTGGTCGTTTCTGTCACAGCTGGCATCGGAGTAAGATTTAACATTATTTGCCACATGTGTATTTAAAACAAAAGGTTTTGTTTTTCAAAACCAGTTTTTGGCAACTTATAGTTATATAGATGTTCAAATCTAAAGTGTGCCAATGATCATTTCCTTATGCCCAATTAAGGATTTCAGGTGGCTAAATAAGTACTACCATGGTTTTTTTTATTTTTGTCATCCATACGGTGTGCTATTGTATGGATGCCATTCACTTGAGTGGTAATATATGGATCAAATGCCTCTATGCCAATGTAAGATGATGAGTGGCATGACCGCAAGATGTGAGCGTGCGGTCTAAGGGGAGAGGTAGTTTTGATACTAAAGTATATATATGTCGCATATATATATATACGGAGGTATTTAATTGTGGGTTAGCTTTGATACGACTATATATGCATATTTATATGTGTGTATGGGACGTATTTACTTTCAGGTAGCTTTGTTACGAAAGTATATATATATATATATATATATATATGGAAGTATTTAGCTTGCAACCTAGAGCCCAGATGTTCATTTCTGCAGATATAATTGTGGAGTTGGGCTAAAATGAAATTCTTATGCAGGTACACTAACAGCAAAATGTGTAGCCCGACTAGTTACGTTATTTATGAGAGAACGTATGTATGCCACCGTGTATTTTGCTAGAAGTTTCAATTTTTCCTAAGTTTGTGAGGACGTATGGACCGTGCATGCATCATGATAAATCATTTATTACATACTTTCATTGTTCCTCCCCTAATAAGTTTCTTATTGGTTAAGTAACTCTTTTCTATTAT
Organism: Miscanthus lutarioriparius; assembly: GCA_904845875.1. Taxonomy (NCBI): domain Eukaryota; kingdom Viridiplantae; phylum Streptophyta; class Magnoliopsida; order Poales; family Poaceae; genus Miscanthus; species Miscanthus lutarioriparius. The sequence goes on along the minus strand of CAJGYO010000011.1, from coordinate 48,078,469 downwards.
AACATTGTTCTCATGAGGGTTGCACCATTTTTGCTACAGATGACAGCCTATTACCCACCGGAAGGGAACGAGGCATTCTTGGGTATCTTTGGCACACCTGCCTTGCTCGGAGAGTGTTGCACTTTGTGGGGTACACAGAGCCGCCCCAATACTTTTGGACATAGAGGCATGTGTAGGAGGAACCATGGTTTGAGGTGCAAGTGTCCATCCTAGCTTGTACATGGGCACCATAGTACCAGGGTTGGAAAGCAAAGTCTGAGGGAAGAACCCCTTGGGAAGGCACTCAAGTGGCAGCCTTTGAGATCTTGACAACACTTTCTCAACAACATGGTGATTCACTCACCAATAGTGCAGCGGGATCTATTCCTCAGGTGGATCCAACTACGGCAGTTTGGAGGCAGCATGACCACGTTTCTATGGTGTGGGACCATGACGAGCAAGCATAGAGCTCGAGTCCTGCTATGAGTGCCATGTTCACTGTCATGCAGATGTTTTATGCCCGAGAAGACGCTCGCTATGTCTAGAAATAGTCTTATAACATTTGTGTGAACAAGCTCATGGAAGCTAGGGAAGTATAGCAAAGGCTAAAGAAGCATGTGCGTAACCACAAGAAGACAGCTAGGGAGGCTCTTTGGGACACTGATGATGCTCATATAGCATTGGGAGCCCTCTAGACTCAGATGGAGAATGCTATTGCAGATAGGAACGCAGCACAGGCAGAGACATGGGCCACTCATGCTCAGAGGGTGTAGGCCATCCAGCAGAGGGATGAGGCCTACTATCTTGCAGAGGCTAGAGAGGAGGCTAGGAATAGGACTATGGTTCTAGCTGGGTGGCTAGAGAATGACTATCATCGGAGGGAGATGGAGTATCACCATTGTGGAGCTTCAGCATGATGTTCATCGCCTCAACAACATCATTAATCCTATTCCTCCCCTAGTAGACATGGAAGAAGAGGAAGATCCAGAAATGTTAGTGGAAGATGACGGTTGGGAAGAGGAAGAACAACTTGTGCCTATGGACAATGACGAGGCAAATGCTATGTCCGGTGTTGATAGTGACCACTCTAAGGCATAACTTAGCTATAGTGCTTAGCTAGATGCGATAGCTCCTTATCTTTTTTGATATTTTATGTAATGGACATGTGATTTAAGTTTCGATCTTCAGATGTATCATTAATGTAATATTGGAACCTTGCATGTTGGTCCACTATGGGCCGAACTCTAATGAAATTCTAGTTTCATTTTACTAGTAAAATGTGACATACATGCGAACATATTGCGAGTACGATAAGTGATCAAATTGGTGATGTCATGTTGTGAGAATGAATTATTGTGCCTCTGTTTTATTGTATGAATTTAGATTCTCTCTAGTAAATTCAGTTTGGTATGATTACACAATTCTTTTGCAATTTCTTGACATTAGCCAATAATCACTTATTGTTGCAATTTTGTAGATGACTCGCACTCGCGCTAGGGGTAGGTACAAGCCAAGGTGGCAATGATGGTGACCTACCACCACCACCGCCACCCTCCGCGAATGAGTTTTTCGTGCAATTCTTGGGGAATCAGCGAGCAATGGAAGAAACATTGCGCCTCATTATGCAGTATACTGCCTGTGCCCGCCAGCAAAATCAGGTGTTAGAACCCAATCAATACAGTACATTCAAGGACTTTCTGGAGACTAAGCCTCCTATCTTTAAAGATGCAGAAGAACCACTCTAGGCTGATGAGTGGTTGAACACTATTCAATAGAAGTTCTATCTATTGAGGGTCACTGAAATGATGAAAGCCAAGTATGCATCGCATCAATTGTAGGGGCCTGCAGGTATCTAGTCGACTCATTATTTGTCTGCCTTACTTGTTGGAGCAAATGTTACCTGGGAGCAATTCAAGATGGCGTTTAGGGGCATCATATACCCCCGGGGCTGATGTGGATGAAGGCCGCTGAGTTTATGAATCTGACACAGGGGACAAAAGACTCTCACCGAGTATATGCATGCGTTCAACAACTTGTCCAGATATGCACCAGCATTCATGGATACAGAAGAGAAAAAGATAGAAAGCTTCAAGAGAGGCCTTGGCACCAAGTTGATGAAAACCAAGGCCAAATCTAGACGTGCTACATATAATGAATTTGTCAATGATGCCCTCACGCAAGAGAACTAGAACAACTTATATGTGGCAGCAAAAGGCCGCAAGCGAGCTGCTGAGGCGGGTGCCTCAGGCTCATCTCAGTCAAGGGCTTCCATGGTAGCAAGGCCATAATTCTGTCCCCCAGCACCTAAGTTTAGGCCTCCCTAGAAGAACACCTAGTGTAGCTGACCTCATAAGGTATTTCGCAAGGCATTTACCATTGCCATGCCCAAGGGTAACGCAGGCTAAGGAAGCTCAACAGGGCCAAGAAGTAACCAGTCATGCTTCAATTGCAATCAATCAGGCCACTGGGCCAAAGAGTGCCCCTATCCTAAAAAGGGCAGTAATCAGAATCAAGGCAACCAAAAGCAAGCCAATCCGAAAGCACGTCCTGGGTATGTGCATTATACAGCTGTGGAGGAAATCCGCATGGGAGAAGTTGTTACCGCTGGTATGTTTCTTCTAAACAAACACCCCACAATTGTTTTATTTGATTCTGGTGCTTTGCATTCATTTATGAGTCAGACTTTTGCATCAAAGCATGATCAGAAAATAATTGAGGTAGACAAGGGTGGCTATAATATAAGTTCAATGGGGGCTACTATCTCTACAAACCAATTAGTTAGAGATGTGCTTATCTCCATACAAGAGAGGGAGTATACTATGGGTCTCATAGTATTGCCAGGATTAGCCATAGATGTGATATTGGGCATGAGTTGGATGAGTGGTCATGGAGTTCTCATTGACACTACCACTAGAACAATTATGCTGAGAGAACCCAAAGGGGGTAATGCTTTTCTAATACCACTTCCCCAAAGTTTTGATCTTCAAAACTTGTCATGTGCCAGCCAAGCCACTACTCTCTATGATATTCCAGTAGTTTGTGAGTTTCCTGATGTATTCCCAGATGAGTTGCCTAGTTTGCCGCCTGATAGGGATGTGGAATTTAAGATTGAGTTAGTGCTAGGTACAACACCTATCTCAAGAAGACCCTATAGGATGCCACCCAATGAGTTAGCTGAACTTAAAATTCAGCTACAAGAACTTTTGGACAAAGGTCTCATTCGACCTAGTTCATCTCCCTAGGGTTGTCCAGCCTTGTTTGTGAAGAAAAAGGACAAATCGTTATGGATGTGTGTGGACAATAGGGTGCTCAATGCCATAACCATAAAGAACAAGTATCCTTTGCCTTGCATTGATATTTTGTTCGACCAACTAGCAAGAGCAAAGGTATTCTCTAAGATTGACTTGAGATCAGGCTATCACCAGATCTAGATCAGACCAGAAGATGCACCTAAGACAACTTTCTCAACTAGGTACGACTTGTATGAGTATTTGGTCATGTCTTTTGGACTGACAAATGCTCCTGCCTATTTCATGTATTTGATGAATTCGGTATTCATGCCCGAGCTTGATAAGTTCATGATCATGTTTATCAATGATATCCTGATCTACTCAAAGAATGAGGCAGATCATGCAGAGCATCTGAGGATTGTCTTGTCTAAGCTGAGAGAGCATAAATTATATGCAAAGTTTAGCAGGTGTGAATTCTGGCTAAAGAAAGTACCTTTCTTGGGTCATATCTTATCTGAAAATGGAATATCTATAGACCCATCTAAAGTGCAAGAGGCCATGGAGTGGAAGGCCCTGACTTCGGTTCATGAAGTTTGAGTTTTCTAGGGCTAGTAGGCTATTATCGTCGTTTCATTCTAGATTTTTCCAAAATAGCTAAGCCCATGACCAAATTACTCTAGAAGGATGAAAAGTTTAATTGGACTCTAGAGTGTGAGGCTGCTTTTCACACTCTGCTAACCTTGCTAACCACTACTCCTGTTCTAGCACAACCCGACATTGAAAAACCTTCTGATGTGTTTTGTGATGCATTGGGTACAGGTTTAGGGTGTGTGCTTATGCAAGAGGGCTAAGTCATTGCATATGCTTCTCGTCAGTTGAGAAGGCATGAAGTCAACTACCCTACCCATGATTCAGAGCTTGCCATAGTTGTCCATGCATTGAAGATATGGAGACATTATTTGTTGGGGAATGTATGTCACATATACACTGATCACAAAAGTCTCAACTACATCTTCACTCAACCTGAACTGAACATGAGACAGTAGATGGTTAGAGCTGATTAAGGACTATAATTTGGAAGTGCACTATCATCCGGGAAAAGCCAATGTTGTAGCAGATGCACTTAGTCAGAAATCTCATTGTAACACCTTAGAAGCCTTGTTGGAAGATGGGTTTAATCTATTGGATCCTGTTGTGCTACACAACATTATTGTATTGCTCACTTGAGAGCAAGATCATCAAACTATAGAAGATAGATGTAGGTGTGTTTCACATCAAGAGAAAGATGAAGGAACAGGAAACCAAACATTTTAGGTTAGATGAAAGAGGTGTGCTATGGTTCAAGGACCGACTTGTGGTACCGAAAGACCGTGAACTTAGAAATCAAATTTTAGATGAAGCTCATTTATCCAAGTTGTCTATCCATCTAGGTAGTTGCAAAATGTATCAAGATTTGAAAACTCATTTTTGGTGGACCAAGATGAAGAAAGAAATCGCCGCATATGTTGCAAGATGTGATACTTGCAGCAGGGTCAAAGAGGATCATCTAAAACCTGCTGGACCGCTTCAACCGTTGTCCATTCTGGGCTAGAAATGGGAGGAAATAAGTATGGACTTTATTATAGGTCTCCCACACACACAGCTAGGTCATGATTCCATATGGGTCATTATGGACCGCCTCACCAAGTCAGCGCATTTCATACCGGTCAACATAAAGTATCCCACTAGGAAGTACGATGAGCTATACTCAGATCATGAGGTTACATGGGGTACCAAGGACCATAATCTCATATCGAGAACCACAGTTTATAGCTCGCTTTTGGGAATATTTGCATAAGGCCTTAGGAACTAGACTAATCAGAAGTTCAACATACCATCCGCAAACCTCCGGGCAGACCGAGTGAGTGAATCAAATCTTAGAAGATATGTTGAGAGCATGTGTTGTATCCTCTAAGGGATCGTGGGAGAAGTGGTTACCTCTCATGGAATTCTCTTACAATAATAGTTACCAATAGAGTATCAAGATGGCTCCTTTCGAAGCACCTTATTGTAAAAAATGTAGGACCCCCTTGAATTGGGTTGAGCCTGGGGAAAGGAGTTACTACGGTATTGATTTTGTCAAGGAAGCCGAACAACAGGTTTGAGTTATACAAGGCCATATTGAAGCAGCCCAATCATGATAAAAGAGTTATGCTGATAAAAGAAGAAGGCCACTAACCTTTAAAGTGGGAGATTATGTGTACTTAAAAGTTTCACCCATGAGGGGTGTACAGAGATTTGGAGTAAAGAAGAAGCTTGCACCCAGATATGTAGGGCCGTATCATATTATTGAACGAAAGGGAAAGGTAGCCTACAAGTTGCAACTTCCACTAGAGATGAGTGCTATCTTCAATGTCTTCCATGTTTCTCAGCTGAGGAAATGTCTTCGCGTGCCTGATGAGGTGATTGAACCCACCAATATTAAGCTCCAATTAGATTTGACTTATGAAGAGAAACCAATCCGAGTGCTAAAAGAAATGGAAAGAGTAACCCGAAGCAAAGTCATTAAGTTCTACAAGGCGGTGTGGAATAACCACAGTGAACAAGATGCCACATGGGAAGGAGAACATTGTCTACGTGAGGTTTATCCCGCCTTTTACGAAAAATAGTAGGTCTTTCAAATCTCGGGATGAGATTTCTATAAGGGGGAGGGGCTATAACACCCTAGTGTTAAGCATGCATTTGGCACTTGCATTTCATGAGCACAAGCATCATCCAAGCATTCATGAGCATGAGCATATGGAATTTCATCTTATTCTTACATATTATCACATGTGATGTTGATTATATACATGCATATGCTTGTGATAATGTGTGGACCAATGTAAGAGATGATTGTGAGGTCATGAAAACACCTTAGATAGGTCTAGGATGGTAAATAGAACAATGTTTGTATTCATGACATGAGCCAAATTTGCTTCTAAGTCATAGTTTACTCAAAGCTTCAATTTTCATAATACTACTTTGACTAGAGTTGAACTATAGTCTAGAGTATTTGCATGACAGTGCATCCTTAATAAAAGTTGTAGTTCTTGACATGGGTAACAAACTTTATTTAAGGGTCATGAGCTAATTCAGTGACTAACATAGTCAAAAACTAGCTCCAAAGTAGCAATCAAATGTTGTTTAGTGACTTAGAAATTTTGTTAAGTCTAAAGCTGGTTTTTAGTTTCAAAGTAGCCTACTTTGGAGCATTGTAGTTTGAAAACCATTGTGAATTAGACAAAACTCTTTAAGCAAAGTTGTAGTTATTCTTTATCTCTACAATTCTTAGTAATGATGTTTTTGCTAAATCGCCACGGATTAGGAGATCTAGGAGCTCAAAGTCGCCCTATTAGTCAATTGAATCTGGCTGAATGGCCGATTTCAAATGGCCTCGATGGCCGACCGCACGTAGGCCTAGGCGCACCATCTGGCGGAGCGCCGAGCCACGCTGCTAGTCCAAAGGGAGGGCAAGCCTCGCCCCACCTCTCTCACTCTCACTCGTGCTCTCCTGTCTCTCTCTCGCTGTCACACAACGCCGAAGCGGAGGAGCACCGTGCCATCGCCACCACCGAGCTTCATCGGCATAGCTTTCCACCATGCCACACCAACATGCAATCGCTCACGTACACAAAGCCGTCGTGCCATCCTCTTCACCCCTGACCCGCTCATGTCGCCATTTGAACCAAGGTGAGGGCCCTCGGGCCAATGCCATCACCATCATTGCCATGTTTGTCAGAGCGCCACTGAGCTTGGGCCCATCGTGGCTAGAATAGGTCATGACTGCTCTCCCTCTTCTATCCTCCCCCCCCGTAGCCGCTAGGGTTCGCACTTGCTCGAGCCATTGTCCAATGCCGGCCTCGCCGGACATGAATGCCATGTCGCACCACTGCACTCTCGCCGCTGAGCCGCCATGCACGTGGCTATGCCTCACTGGTAGCCACCGCGAAGCCCTACCTTAACCCCAAATCTCTACTAGGTCACCACGAAGCTATAGTCATGCTCGCCCGAGCATGCCATGGCCGAGGATGGCTGGAGCACCGCCATGCACCTCCATCGAGCCGCCATTAGCACCGCCGCCATAGCCAACCGCCGTTAGAGGTCCAACGACCTACCTCATTCGATGCGGGATGTTGAGGGGAACACGACGGTGGTGACGCTACCACTGGAGATGTCGCTGTCAAAGCACCACCTCTGTAACACCCTAGTGTTAAGCATTGCATTTTGCACTTGCATTGCATGAGCATAAGCATCATTCATTCATATATGAGCATTAACATATGAAACATACAAGAGAAATATATGAAACATTCATATGAAACATACATTTGTTATTCTATGTTGCAACATGTGTATGCTTTATGGTCATGCTTGTTAATGCAAGTGATTGATGTTGATCACTAAAACACCTTAGACACACTTAGGATGCAAGATGGAACAATGTTTGTATTCATGACATGGGCCAATTTTGCTTCTAAGTGTTGGTTTACTTTGAAATGCCTTTTTCATTATGCTAGTTTGATCAAAGTTGAACAGTAGCTTAGAGTGTTTGCATGGTAGTGCACCCTTAATAAAATTTGTAGTTCTTGACATGGGTAACAAACTTTATTTAAGGGTCTTGAGCTAGTTCAGTGCCTAGCATGGTCAAATAGAGCCCACAAGTAGCAATTAAATGTTGTTTTCATACCTAGAAATTTTGTTGTCTAAAGCTGGTTTTCAATTTCAAGGTACCCTACTTTGGCATGCTATAGTTTGAAAACCATTGGGAGTTAGACCAAAGTACTTAAGCAAAGTTGGAGTACACATGTATCTCTATAATTTGTATTACTTAAGTTTTCATTGATTTGCCACGGATTAGGAGGTAGAGGATGAAGAAGGGGGCGGATTCAGTCAACTGAATTGGCACTTAGCTGATTTCAAATCGGCCGGAGTGGCCGACCGGCGCCAGGTCGTCACCGCCACATGGTGGCCGTACGCCGGCGTTGGCCCAGCTGGTCGAGCCAGAAGGGGAAGAAGAGGGCAATGCGCTGCTGCTGTTGCTCATTCTCGCTCTCGCCCACTTATCTCGCTCGCTCTAGCCCTCGCCACAACCAACGCCGAGCCGCACCGCCACCGCCACACCCTCATAGACTAATACGCCACCGCCGTAGCACCACCACTCAATCCCTCACACCCACAGCTCCATCGTGCCTTGCTCTACCTCACCAACCCGCTAACATCACCTTTTGAGCCAAGGCAACATCACCGTGAACACCATTGGCCCCACCAAGCTCGAGCTCACCGTGGCCATGCTCATCGGAGCCCTCGCATCTCCTCTCTTCTCATGTTAGGGTTAGGTTAGAGCTACGTCTAGCTCTAGGCAAGAGCTTAAGGCTAATGCCAGCCTTGTCAGAGAAGAACACCGCCGTGCTGTCATCGTGCTCATGCCATCTGCCGCCATGCACGTGTCCGTGCCTCACCGGCGTCCTTGTAAGCCCCAATCCGAACCCTAGGTCTCCGCTAGTTCCCAGTAGAGGTGTAGCCGAGCCCGTCCGAGCTCACCGGGGCCAGAAATGGCTGGTGCACCACCACGCATCGCCGCCGAGACGCCATCGCTGCCGTTGAGCTAGCTCTGGCGAGTCTCTAAGCCAACCGAGGGTACCAATCGACGCGGAACGGAGAGACTAGTGTAGTGGTGGTGATGCTACCACCGAAGACCTCGCCGTCGGTGAGCTTTTCACCGGTCAACCGCTGCTCTGCTTCGGTGTGGCTGACCTATGGGGTTAGTTGACTCCCGGGGCCCGCACGTCAGTCACAACGAGGTGTATGAACCGGGTGCACCTAGCAGATGAGCTCAATTTGAAATTTGAATTTCTTTATTTATTATTCCAGATTTTGTGGCAAACTTCAAAAAATCATATCTAGGGCTAGGAGTGTCCAAATTGAGTGATCTAAATTTTGTTGGATTCTTTATGAAGAGTACTATTTGATAAAAATATGAAACCTTCTATTTGGGATATTTTTCTAGGGGAATTAAATTGAGCGACATAAGTGCTTTTAAATTTGTTTCCATCTTGTAAAATGCATATCTTGAGCTAGGGAAGTCCAAAATTGTTGTTCCAATTTTACTGGTCTTGTGTTGACATGCTCTAGCTAGGAAAAATGCTAAACCTATAGTAGGTATACTTGGCATATGGTCTTCCTATTTAACCTTGATTAATTGCTAGTTTCAAGTGAAAATAAATGGGGTAAAAATACATAACATATGATCATGCAAATTTTTACACAGTGTTATGGTGCTGGGATGAAAGCAAGAAAAATATGAAATCTGTTGTTTGACACTTTTTCACTAGGCTAAACTATTTTTGTGAAAATAAGCCTATGTAACTTGTCATTTTTGTAGAGATGGCTATACTTATCCAAATGGCATCAAAGTTGTACAATAGACTTTTGGGGTCATATATAGGCTACTGTAATTTTCTCAGAATTTACTATGCACTTTTGATATATGTTCCTTATTTCACCTTAGTGTCCAAATAAATTAATAAAGACATTTAAATAATTTATTTGAGCTGGACCATTATGTTTTCTAAAGTGTATATGATGTCTATGAACTGTTGATACTATTGGTTGTGCCTAGATTTAATTGCTTATATGCAATGAAATATTAATTGCTCTATAATTCAATTATAGTGATTGTTTTGGATAGTTTCTGTTGTTAAGTAAATTGCATGGGTAAAATGATGTTTGATGTGAATCTTGACAGTAACAAAGTTGTAGATAACTTACTTATCTTGCTTGTGTCAAATTTTTATGGCAATAGGCTAAATGGTTTGAGAGTTATAGATATTGGAAGTTTGTCTCTAGAAATGCTTATTCTCTGGAATTTCTGGACAGATCTGGGAAATTGCTTTGTTTGACCTTTATAGCCATTGAATCATCTTGAGATGACTATAATAAAGTTGTAGGCAGTTTTATAAGTTTTCCATAAAGTCCAAGATCATAGTATTTGGTTGAGTATAACTCTAGATATGGCCAAAATAAGTAGCTGTTGTTTACAGTCGAGGAAATAACTAAGTCAAATTGTAATTGTTTGTCTTATGTGATGCTTGTGTAGATGCTTAGGCTAATTGAGATTAGTTGTTAGGTGCAGGTTCTAAGCCTCTTACTGATGATGAACAACTTTACCTTAGGTTACTAGAACTTGGTGAGTGTATGTTTCTTGTATTATAGAAGAGATATGCACCTACTCAGTAAAGATCAACTAGAAGAAAGTTATACATCTACTTGGTCAACGAATGTTAAACTTATCATACATCTTGTGGATAACCATGCTCATGCGTATACATTTCATCATGTCATCTCATCTCTTATGCATTCATGATACTCATTTGTGTATATGCATGCAATAGGTTCCCCGGAAGGAGTGACGCTACTCGAGTTCAAACCCGAGTGTCAAGAGGAGCAGCAGGCAGCCTAGGAGCAGGAGGTTCAGGCAGAAGGCGGAGTCAACATGGAAGATCTTCCTGAGTGTCCTAATCATCAACCTTCCTCGTTTCTGAAAGGCAAGCCCCAGAGCATTCTAAGCCTCCTATGTTTTCCAAATATCAACTTGAGTCCTTTTATGTTGATGCATTAAGTACTAGGGGTTGATTGGAACCACTTGTTGCACATACTTTCCTTGTCTAGACAAATATATCTTGAATCCTATGTAGATCTAGGATCGAATATATGGTTAGCCATGCTTAGACCGGTAGAAATTGGGTGATTTCCTGTCACCTCAAGATATAAGTAGATATCTGGTCATGGTTGGCTATGAGTGCTATCGTGGAAATAACCATGTGTTGATGAATAAAAGGAGACCGGGCGGGATTGTGATAGAGAAGCAACAAGGCATGGAGGTCTTGGTGCCTATTTATCCCCGTCTGTGTCGGTTAAGGACCGATTCGCTATACGTCCTCATGTCATGTTGAACGCATGCCTAGCACTTAGTTGGCCAGATAAGTCGTTCCGACTATGAAGCCGAGTAGCTCAACTCAAGCCGGGACCCGGTAAGTGAAAGTGCGCATAGAGGAAGTAAGGATGTGTAGGGAGCCTATGGCGTGAGTCCAATGGCAGGCCGGGCCAAAACTTCCTAGCAGACTGGTAGTATCCCTAAGGGTGCAACACTGATTGGACCCACGACTGTACCGAGTTGTACCAAAGGTGACCCAATGCGACCCTGATGGGGGAAGTATGAGTTTGTATTAGGAATAACTCCCCAGCTAGTTGGAATCGATTCGAGTCACCGTCTCTCCTGGATAGTGGGAACTTGACTGATATGGTTACCTATTCAATTTGATGCTAAAGATATTAAATCTTCAAGTTATGTTACTTAAGCTTTATGCAAAATGTTGTCAAGCTAACTCCACCAATAAAGCCTTGCATACTCCTTGGTGTCATATTATTTCTGGTTTACGATGGGTAAGTCTAGCTGAGTACATTCTCGTACTCATGGTTTATTCCCTCTTGTTGCAGATGATATGATGATATCATGGGTACTATAAGAATTGCCTTCATCCTATCGTGGATGAGGACTAAACCATGGGGCATGGTACTCCTAAGTTATCCTCTCTATTATGCTTTTGCTGGAAATGACCGTGGTACTGGCATGTATTTGAACTAAGTGTGATGTTGATGTCAAACTACTTTGCTCCGCTATTTGAACTTGGTTTGTAATAACTATGTGAACTCCGATGTATGTGAGATACTTGTGAACCATTTGTGAACTATGATGTAACATGTGACTTGTTATGTTGAATCATGTACGATCTTGGCTTGTATGTTGGTTGGTTTGAGATTCTTCATGATTTCATCAGACTATCGGGTTTATATGGGCTCAAGTATGATAGTTTGATCGCTTTGGTGATTGCTATTGTATTTGTGCTCTTATAAATTGGACGATTCTGTTATAGCTAGCATCGGAGCAAGATTCAATACTAAACTTGTCATATGGGTATTTAAAACAAAGGTTTTGTTTTATAAAATCAGTTTGACAACTTATAGCTATATATATAGGTGTGTTAAAATCTGAATTTTAAATTTACAGTGTGCCTGTGGTCATATCCTTTATGCCCAGTTAAGGACTATCAGGTGGCTAAACAAGTACTAACATGGGGGTTTTTACTTTCGTCGTCCATACGGCGTGCTATTGTATGGATGCCATTCACTTGAGTGGTAATATATGGATGAATTGCTTCTACGCCCAAGCTAAGAGTGGCAAGACCGCAAGGGTGAGCTTGCGGTCTAAGGGGAGAGGCAGCTTTGGTACTGCGGTATATATATGTCCCATATATATACTAATGTATTTAATTGTGGGTTATCTTTGATATGACTGTAGATGCATATTTATATGTATGTATGGCATGTATTTACTTTTGGGTAGCTTTGATACGGACGTATATGTATGGGTATATATATGGAAGTATTTAGTTGCAATCTAGAGCCTAGATTTACATTTTGTCATATATAATTGTTGGGTTGGGCTGAAATGAAATTCTTGTGCAGGTACACTAATAGCGAAACGTGTAGCCCGATTAGTTACATATATGGAGAGAACGTATGTATGCCACCGTGTATGTCGTTAGAATTTTAAATTTTTCCTAAGATTCATGAGGATGTACGGAATGTGCATGCATCATGTTCACTCATGCATTTACATTTTTGCATTCCTCTCTCCCTTATAATTGCTTACCCCATTCATTAAATTTCTTCTCACATATGATATCCTCTCACAAGAGTTGCACACTTTGATACAGATGGTAGCAGCAGGAGCCCTGCCTCGTAGTGACACGTTCCTAGCCCTTGCTGTGGAGGGTGCTAAACTCAGTTGGGTACGCTGAGGGGCAGCTGTGGTATGAGGTGCGGGTGACCATTCTAGCCCATGCAGACAATCCACAGTGGCAAGGTTGGAGTATTGAGTCAGATAGGCAGTCTCCTTGGGAAGGTGCCCAAGTGGTAACTTTGAAGGCACTGAGTGAGATATGTCAGGAGTTTAGTGATGAGCTCGTCAATGGTCCAGCCAGAACCTTTCCCAGGGTGGATCCGTCGGTGACCGCTTGGATGCAGCCGGGCGACAATACACTGGTGAGAGACCGTGATGAGCGTGTGGAGAGCACTAGTGCTGCTATGACCGCTATGTTCACCGTCCTGAAGATGTTCTACTCCCACCAAGATAGCTACATTAGCTACATGCTAGAGCTCCAGCGAGCATAGGCCGCGCAACGCCAGCTGCGAGAGCGTATGCGTAGGCATCGGAGGGCAGCTAGAGAGGCTCAGCGGGAAACCGATAATGCTATTATAGCTCTAGAAGCTCACCGGGTTCAGTTGGTGAATGCTGTTGTAGAAAGAGATGTAGCTACGGTAGAGATATAGGACGTCCGTGCTGAGAGGGATGAGGTCATTCGCCTTGCTGAGGCTAGGGAGGCAGCTAGAATCTGGACTGTGTTTCAGACTGCTAGGTAGGCAATGGAGTTTGATCGTAGAGAGCAGGAACTCATATGCTAGATTGAGGAGCTTCAGCTCGATGTTCATCGTCTCAACAACATGGTGAACCCAATTCTTCCTCCATCTCTAGTGGTGGAAGAAGATCCCAATGTGTTGATTGCTGAGGATGATGGCATAGAGGTGGATGCCAAGGCTGAGCCTGAGGAGGAGGAGGAGGTCGAGCCTTTTGAGGATGACCACAGTGATGATGTGTTCGACATCAACAGCAACCACTCCGAGGAGTAGGTTAGCTATAGTACCTAGGTAGATGCACTAGCTCTCTATCTTCGATCCTTTATGTAATGAACTTGTAATTTAGGTTTTGATCTATAAGGGACTATGATGCCTAAGAGGGGGTGTGAATTAGGCAACTTAAAATTCTAACTCTAAACTAAGGCCTCTAATTGCACCTAGTCAAAACCTATGCAAGAGAGTAATCTATCAAGATGTGCAACTACGGTTTTGCTAGGTGTGTTGCTATCTCTACCGCAAAAGAGTTATGCAACCTAGGTTCCAATCCTATCAACTAAGCTAGGAAAGTAAAGCAATCAACCAAGGTAGCAATGTGAATGTGGAAGGTAGAGATGAGTAGAGATGAAAACTACCATCGACAACTCTGGTATTTTTACCGAGGTATTGAGAAGCACTCAAGCTTCCCCCTAGTCCTCATTGGAGCCCCTCGCAAGGTCCAAGCTCCTGGTCGGGTAACTCCGTGGATAGCCCCGGGCCTTCCCCACACACAAGTGAGTCTCTGGTGTGCCTTCCGACAAGCCTCTCCCAGACCGCTCCCCGCCATCTTCACTTTCAAGCTTCTGGCCGAATCGCCGCAGGCCTTGTTCCCTTCGGTACACGGTGGCGGCCACACCACAAACACGGTTGGTGTGATCTCGCAAGACTATAAGCCCCTCCAATGTACAACAATGGTGCGCGCAAGCACCGAGTGATAAGAGGTGTGCAAACCTCACTAAACACTAGGCCTAAACCTAGAGAAATCGCATAAGTGGTGGTCTAATCAACCTAAGCACTTCACAAAGCACCTACGCTAATCACCTAATGAATCACTAAGCACCATGCAAGTGGAAATCACTAAAATGGTGTATCAACACCCTTGGTATGTGTCCTTAGCTCTCCACCTCTCAAATGGTTGGTTGGGGGTCTATTTATAAGCCACGTAGAGAAAGTAGCCATTGGGGGCAAAACCTTGATTTCTGCTACTAACCGGACACTGTTATCGTCCTGACCGGACGTGTTCGATCGTCCTGATCGTTGAGCATGCACGTAGAGATCAGACGCACTGTCGAGTCCGGTCATCATCAACCGGACATGTCCGGTCACATTTGTGTCGCTCTAGAACCTCTCTGGACATGATCGGACGCTGCACTTTGTGCGTCCGATCATCCAGTGCCGCTGCGTCCGATCCTCACTGAGTTGTTGCCATGACGATGAATAGTGAAGTCTGTGCATCCGGTCACTGCCTCGCTCAGCGTCTGGTCACTGCTGCTGACGCCTACTATTGCCGAGCAACTGATCAAACACGTCCGGTCCTCATAGGGCCGCGTCTGGTCACCTCTGTGGAGCTCGTTTCTTCACAATCTTGCGTCCGGCTTGGTTCCTATCTTTGTGCTTGGACTTTGCTTGATATCTTAGATCCACTCTTGTGCTTCTAGGGTCTTGCTTAAGGTGTTGATCATTGAATCATCATGTCGCCTTCGTCCAAGTCACGTTTGCACCCTATTGAACTATAAAACAATTACTTGCAAATTCATTAGTCCAATTTGGTTGTGTTGGTCATCAAACACCAAAATCCAAAGTAAATGGGCCTAGGGTCCATTTTCCTTACTATCTCCCCCTTTTAGGTGATTGATGACAACATGACGAAAGCAAGCAAATAATAAAAATTTTGGAATTTAAAAACTATTTACTTGCTAGGATGCAATGCAAAGGCCAAGGTTATATGATGCTAAAAGATATCACATGTAAACATCTTTGGAAACTTATCTTGCCCTTGCAAATGTCCCCATGTGGCATTATGGATTTAAGCCTCCCCCTAACTCCATAATCCACTATCCTCCCTTTCTCGGACCATTACCACTTGTAAATTATTATGATCAGGCTTGCTTTTGGTCCTACAAATTCTCCCCCTTTGGAATCAAACACCGAAAAGCAAGATATTAGTAGCACAAGGGAGGATCAAACTTTGTGATCCTTTGTATGTGGAGTGGAATAGGTCACCAAATTTGACTCTCACAATACATAGACTAAGCTCCCCATAAATGTATGCATACATATGATGAAGAATGTAGTTTATGCATAATTAGCAAATTAATGCTCAAGGGTCCATTTTCCTTACACGATCTCATGATGTACTACTTTGATGTAATCTCGGAACCTTGCATGTTTAATCCATGTCGTTGTTGAACCTTAATAAATGTCTAGTTTGTGTGCTGGCAAGTATTTGGCATGTACGGGAATGCATTACATGATTGCTAAGTAATATAATTGATGATGTTGTGTTGTGGAAATGAATTATTATGCCTCTATTTTATTGTATGAATGTAAATTCTCTCTAGTAAATTTAGTTTGGCATAATTATATAATTCCTCTACAATTTTTCTGACATCATCAACAATTACTTGTGGTTGCAATTTTACAGATGACGCGCACTCGTAGGGGAGCTGGTGGAGATGATGCGGGTGGTAGTGGTTCGTGTGGCAATGACAATGAGGACCTCCCACCACCACCGCATCCCACGCCAGCGAAGATGATGGCCCAGCTCATGGAAACCCAATGTTCCATGGAAGAAGTGTTGCGCGGTCTTGCGCAGAATGCCGGCCATGGACGGGGAAGGGACCAACGTCAAGGGCCTAAACCTAACCGGTTCAGCGATTTTAAGGACTTTTCTTGATACCAAACCTCCTATCTTTAAAGAAGCAGAGGAGCCATTGTAGGTAGATGAATGGCTGAATACAATTGAACAGAAGTTCCTTCTCTTAAGGGTCATAGAGCACATGAAGGTAGAGTATGCATCACACCAGCTGTAGGCCTATAGGCATGTGGTGGAGTCATCATCGATCCACTTTGCCTGAGAATGCTAAAATTACCTAGAACCAGTTTATGGCTACATTTAGGGGACATTATATTCCATCGGGTCTTATGAGCATGAAGCATACAAAATTCATGAAGCTAACACATGGTACCAAGAGCCTAACTGAGTATCTACATGCCTTTAACAATCTGTCAAGGTATGCCATAGAGTTTGTTGACACTAATGCAAAGAAAATTGCTAGTTTCAAGAGGGGGGCTTAGTCCGAAGCTGATGAAGACTCTAGCGACCAGCAAGTGTGTGTGGCAGAACTGCTTGAAATAGCACGCTTCTGGAGGCGCTCGTCTTCACCCAGACATTAAGCACCCCGAAAGCTAGCTACATCGGATAGATCCGTCGAGCACACCCCAAGGGAGAACTCGATCCATCCACGTTTTTCCTCTAGGATCCAATAATGAGAATGAGTTTACAATACTTAGTCCATTTCATACAACAAGAGTTCTCATAAATACATTATTACAATACCAAGTTCAGAGTGTGGAATTTAACAGCGGAATTAAATTAAACATCTAACGATAAGATACAAGGATTCGTCTGTGCCCATCAGAAGAATCCTCCACACAATAGCCATTCCTCAAGCTGCACCTGCAATAGGGGTAAATAAACCCTAAGTACACAACATACTCGTAAGACTTACCCGACTAGTGGGAATAATTTCCCGACTCCAAAGGATATGATAACCTTTATGGTTTGTTGGGTTTCCTTTTTGCAAAAGCATTACTAGCAGTGAATCCTTATGTATGTATTTTATTAGCAATCATGATTAGTTCATTAGCTAACCATTCTATGTAAGCACCTGTTCTACTTTCAAGCAAGAGTTGAACAATCAGATCCATTTCACCATCTTTCATCTTCTAGTTCTTACTATAGTGCTAGATCGTAGACAAGTCATACCGTATTACATGGCGATTTGTGAAATCAATGTAGCCCAGCTAGGTACCCCGAAACACATGCCCCGCTTGTACCCCAGGCACAAGCAGGACCAACCCACCACTCCCCTATCAAAGGGTCTAGGTCCCCTTCCAAACTTGGACTCCAAGCCCCCACACCTGAGTCCTGCACTCAGTGTGGTGCTTAGACCTCCACCATCCCTGCCTCCAATCAATCAGTTTAGAAAGAGCCACAACCCACGACAAGAGAGCAATGAGCCTTCCCTGCTCCCATAAATAAGTATGCGCTTAGGATAATAAGTCTGTGACCTGACTAGAATACAATGCAATGGTCGGTCCTTAACCGACACGGATAGGGAAAATAGTGTAACCAAGCTATGCCCCATTGGCCGCAGGACACAACCTCTTACACCAACCAATACCCGTACCATATCCTTGCTCGGTCTCCATTTCTTTTTCACCATTTATCATGAGAGTGATAATAATAATCACCTATTGAGATTAACGATAGGTTACTCACGCTACCAATAGCCTAAGCATAGCAGCTACTTGACCTATGCTAGTAGGACTCATAGGTAGGTTTATCTATGCATGTAGTTTCAACCATAAGCATGTAACGTAAATGCACATCACATATATATATTTAGTGATTATTCAAAATAAGGGTTATGCACTGGGGCTTGCCTTGGGTAGGCAGGGTATCAGCTCAATTAGTTAGTGGTAGCTCCAGGACCTCCTCCTACATGAGGATCTCCTCCTCGATCTCCTCGATCACCTCCTCGAACTTGTGATCTCCGATGGTCATGATCTCCGCCAACTCATTCTCTACATGCATGTGATGATGATGCAACACTTAGCATTTTGGCAATAGCAACTCTTAAAATAAGAATACACATGGTAAACTACTAAGCTAGCTCTAATGACTAAGATACTAAGCTAACTATCATCTTCATCAAGTAAAGTGTTGGGTTCAACTAACAAACACCTAGCTTTACAAATGAAGGATATATCTCTATTTCTACTAATGATTTAATGTATATTTGAAACAAAGAGCATTTAACTACCCTTATGTTAAGTCTATTCTAAAGCTACAAAATTATAGTGAGCACATAATAATACAACAAAGCTACTGTAAAATTTTCAAAACTAAAGTTGTCACCATTTTGCCACAAAAATTCCTACAATATTTAACCTAGTAATATTAAGCACTCTCAAATGATTTAATAGCTCCTAGTATCGACAAGTATATATATGAACTAAATACACTAACAGATAGAGCACAATTTTAGGAACTTAACGAAATTGGTTTCACAATTTTTGGATACCTACATGATTTTATATTAATTACCAAAGTTTAGCTTAGAAATACAAATGAAAAGCTATTTCTATTCTCCTCAAAAAAGCTAAACTGATTTCGGCCCACTCGGCCCACATGATGCAAGGCGCGCGTGCGGCGGCCCACAGGCGAGGAGCGGCCCACGCGCAGAGGTGGCCCACGGCAAGGAAGCCTGCGCGCGTTGGCACTCTTGCAAAAATGCCCATAGACTATGAGCAAAACAACCCGCAGTCCACATTACTATTTCTATAGGCAGCGACTTTGCAACGGAACCCTCGAATCTTTCTCCTCTTTACAATGGCAAGGTCCTTGGCCATCCCCACGCGCTCTGGCATGATGAGTGGTGGCACTAGCACTTACGCTGGCCACACGGGACCCCCGCTGACCTATCTACGAGGCCGACCCTCACCTAGGGTTCAATGCGAGATGGTGGGCGGCGGTTGCACGAGTTAGGACGCCATAGAAGGACCTCTCCACAACGGTGGGCACCCTGCGGCAATGGCGACGACATTCTAGTGAGCCACGGAAACAACAAGGCGGTAGGGGTAGTCGGTGAGCAATGACAACTCACCAGTGACCTTACCGAGAAGTAGCCTCAGCTGGAGATGACCCGAACGAGGCTGGCCATGTGCGCACTGTGAGGTGAACGCTGGACCACAAAGGCACGGCAGCGTCAGCGGCAGTGGGGAGGTGGTAACGCTCCCACTGGTGTGCGCACGGTGGAGAGGGAGCCAAGGCGAGCTAGTGGTGTAGAGTAATTAGCGCGGGGTGGAGTGGTGGAGGCTGGCCACGGCGCGGGTGGTGACAGGCCTTAACGGCACGACGATGGGCAAAGCTCCAAAATTGGAGCTCTACGTGATGCGAGTAAAGGTGGGGTGGGGTTGGCTATAGAGGGGGCATTAAGGTGGAGACATGAGCACAAGGAAATGATGAGAGGTGCTCTCTCTCTGGCTTCACCGTGACATGACGCGATGGCGGTGGAAAACAGAGGGAGAAAGAGGGAAAGAGAGAAGGCATGGTAGGTGGGCTCAACTCATCCATGCCTTGGCAGGACGCGAGTGGCAAGCACAGCAGGACCATGTGCCTATGCTACTAACAACGTGTGAGCGCGTATGACCAGCATGGCCCGCGCGCCGTAGTGCCATAAATGGCGTGGCGACGGCGGCTCGCCCACGTGCGCATGGCAAAGGCAACACGCACAGGGCTGGTAACAACGTAGAGGTGTAGGAGATCAGCACGGACGTGACAATGATGCAATAGTAGAGGCAGCGTCACGATGTGAGTAGTGCCAGTAGTGTGGACGCGATGGCAGCGTAGTGTGGCGCGGCAGCACCCAAAACGGTAGTGCAAGGCAGAGCGGTAGGGCACAGGGCCAGCGGCTCACTGCGGCTGGCCTCGACCAAGCCTAGGCGGTGCGACAGCAGCGGTAGAAGCATGGCACGGTGGCAGGACGGCCAGGCATAGGTGAGTGGTGCATGGCGGCTCGCGGTTGGCGGCTAGCGGCGTGCCCACCATGGCCAGGCTGCGGCGGCAGCAACCAGCCAGTGTGGCCATGTGCGCGCATGCGCACGTGGCCGACGCACCAATGCCACGACATCGGGGCAGGACGGTCTGGTGACCGCGCCCAACATATGAAGATGGCCCGAGTTCATGTTATGCATGGATTTTAAAGCATTCGAGATGTCTAAACCGTTGATCCAATCCCCAAACCACTTTTGCTATACCTTAGAGGGTATATTAGGCTACTAAAACAACCCATAATACTACCATAGTCCTTAACCCAATCTCTCACAATAAATTGCTAAACATAGCAATGTCTAGCAGTCGGTAGACTTGAAAATTTCTAAGTTTTAGAGCTGAATTTGATTTCCATTTGCGATTTCTAAGCTAGTGGAAATATTAGCTAGTAATATCATTTTTCGACCATAAGTATTTCATTGTCATCTACAAAGTTTGTACTTCAAACTTTAGTTAAGTACCACATACATGTTCTATAGCATTTTTGCTTAATAAAAATATGTTTTAAACCCTAAGTGATATAACATGACTATTGAATCATCTTTCATTTCGCATTTCTGTTGATCGTTTCAAGTTACAGAAATTGATCTACACACTTTACCACATGCATTAACACATAAACATGATGCTCATGACATGTTTTAGTAAATGATTTATGGTGTAACACCGAGGGTGTTACATGTGCCACTTTCAATGAATTTGTTAGTGATGCTTTAACTTAGGAGAATCAGAACAATATCTATTCAGCATCTAAGAGTCATAAGAGAGCTTATGAAGCAGGTGCATCTCAGTCAAAAGCTCCTATTGCTACTAGACCTCAATTCCGCCCACCTGCTCCAAAGTATAGACCACCTTAGAAGAAGGTATAGACCAGTCAAACCCAGAAAGTGTATCACAAGGCCTTTTCTATTGCTCTACCAAAGGGTAGCACAGGACAAGGAAGCTCCAGCGTTCCACCTAGCAACATGACATTCTAGACCTACAACAAGCCTAGCCATTAGGCAAGAAATTGCCCCTATCCCAAGAACAACAACAACCAGAAGCAGGGTAATCCAATTGCATGTCAGGGACACATGCACTATACCACCCTAGAAGTGGTCCTTTCGGTGAAGTTGTTACTGCATGTACATTTCTTGTGAACCAACACCCCATAGTTGTTTTATTTAATTCTGGAGCTTCACATTCATTTATGAGTCAAACATTTGCATCCAAGCATGATCAGAGGGTATTTACTATAGATAAGGGTGGTTATTGCATAAACGCAGCCATGAATAATATCTCTACCAACCAGATAGTCAGATATGTGTGCATCTCAATAAGCAACCGAGAGTATACCTTAGATCTTGTAGTATTGCTAGGGTTGGGGATAGATGTAATCTTGGGTATGAAATGGATGAGTGGCCATGGATTTCTCATTGACACTTCAACTAGAACCATCATGTTGACGAAACCCCTAGAGTAATAATGCTTTCCTAGTGCCACTTCCTAGGAGTTTTGATCTCCAAAACTTAGCATGTGCTATTTAGACCATGACCCTCCATGATATTCCGGTGGTATGTGAGTTTCGGATGTGTTTCCAGATGAATTGGTTGGGTTGCCACCCGACAGGGATGTAGAGTTTAAGATTGAGTTATTATCGGGTACAACACCCATCTCTCGGAGGCCATATAGAATGCCACCAAATGAGCTAGCCGAGCTTAAGGTTCAATTACAAGAGCTTTTAGAGAAAGGTCTCATTCGACCTAGATCATCTCCGTGGGGTTGTCCCACCTTATTTGTGAAGAAGAAAGACAAATCCTTGCGGATGTGTGTGGACTAACGACCACTTAATACCGTAACGGTCAAGAACAAGTATCCTTTGCCTTGAATTGATATATTGTTTGATCAGTTGTCAAGGGATAAGGTGTTCTCTAAGATTGATTTGAGATTTGGTTACCATCAGATTAAAATCAGGCTGGAAGACATACCTAAGACCACTTTCTCCACTAGGTATGGCTTGTATGAGTACTTGGTCATGTCCTTTGGGCTGACAAATGCTCCTGCATATTTCATGTATCTGATGAATTCGGTGTTCATGCCGGAGCTGGATAAATTTGTGGTTGTGTTCATCGATGACATTCTGATCTATTCAGAAAATGAGGAGGATCACGCAGAGAACTTGAGAGTTGTTATAACCAGGCTAAGAGAACATAAGTTGTATGCTAAGTTTAGCAAGTGTTTGTTTTGGCTTCGGGCTTTGGAAGGTACCTTTTCTAGGGCACGTGCTGTCAGAAAATGGGATCTATGTAGACCCCTCTAAGGTGCAAGAAGTTATGGATTGGAAGGTCCCAACTTCGGTTCATGAAGTTCAGAGTTTTCTTGGTTTAGTAGGTTACTACCGTCGGTTCATTTCGGACTTCTCAAAAATCGCCAAGCCAATGACAAGATTGCTTCAAAAAGATGAGAAGTTTGTGTGGACTCCGAAGTGTGAGGCTGCTTTTCACACTTTATGGACTTTGTTGACTTTAGCTCCTGTTTTGGCACAACCTGATATCAAGAAACCTTTTGATGTGTTTTGTGATGGATCAGGTACCGGTTTGGGATGTATTCTTATGCAGGAAGGCCGAGTCATTGCTTATGCCTCACGTTAGCTAAGGAAGCATGAAGTCAATTACCCAACCCATGACTTAGAATTAGCAGCAGTTGTCCATGCATTGAAGATTTGGAGACACTATTTGCTTGGCAATGTGTGTCATATTTAAATAGATCATAAGAGTCTTAAGTATATCTTCACTCAATCCGAATTGAATATGATATAGAGAAGATGGCTAGAATTGATCAAACATTACAATTAAGAAGTACATTATCATCCTAACAAAGTGAATGTTGTTGCGGACGCTTTGAGTAGAAAGTCTCATTGCAATTCTCTGTTAGAAGATGGCTTCAATTTGTTACATCCTGTTGTGCTGCACAACATTATGATCAGTTGTTCTCTTGAGAGCAAGATCATCGAGCTTTAGAAAACCGATCTGGGCGTGTTCCACATCAAAAGAAACAGGAAGGAGCAAGAGACTAAGCATTTCAGGATAGATAAGAACGGTGTTCTATGGTTTAAAGATAGACTGGTAGTGCCGAAGGATAAGGAAGTTAGAAACTGGATCTTAGGTGAGGCTAACTCTTCTAAACTATCCATTCATCCGGGTAGTAGTAAAATATATCACGACTTGAAGACCCATTTTTGGTGGACCAAAATGAAGAAGGAAATTGCATCTTATGTTGCTTGATGTGATAATTGTTGCCGAGTCAAGGCTGTTCATTTGAAACCTGCTGGACTACTTCAACCACTGTCTGTTCCAGGTTGGAAGTGGGAAGAAGTTAGCATGGATTTTATTGTTGGACTTCCACCTACTCATAAGAATTTTGATTCCATATGGGTGATTGTGGATCGCTTAACCAAGTCTGCACATTTCATTCCAGTCAGAACCGACTACCGACCGCATGAGTATGCTGAGTTGTATTTCTCCCACATAGTACGTCTACATGACATGCCAAGAACCATTGTGTCTAATAGAGGGCCTTAGTTCACTGCTCGTTTTTGGGAACATTTGCACAAGATGTTAGGCACCAACTTGATCAAAAGTTCTGCCTATCACCCTCAGACCTCAGGGCAAACTGAACGTGTAAATCAAATATTGGAAGACATGTTGAGAGCTTGTGTCATCTCTTCAAAGGGTTCATGGGAAAAGTGGGTACCTTTAGCTGAGTTTTCCTACAATAATAGTTATCAAGAGAGCATTAAGATGGCTCCTTTTGAAGCTTTGTATGGCCGTAAATGTAGAACTCCTTAGAATTGGGTTGAACCCGGAGAAAGAAGATACTATGGTATTGATTTTGTCAAAGAGGCTGAAGAGCAGGTGCATATCATTCAATAACATATTGAAGCTGCTCAATCAAGGCAGAAGAGTTATGCGAACAAGAGAAGAAGACCCATTGAGTTTAAAGTAGGTGATCATGTATATTTGAAGGTATCACCGATGAAGGGAGTACAGCGTTTTGGCGTAAAAAGAAAGCTTGCACCTAGATATGTAGGTCCATATCCAATCATTAAAAAAGGCATAAGAGTAGCCTACAAGATCCAGTTACCTCTAGAAATGAGGGCTATCTTCAATGTTTTTCATGTATCCTAATTAAAGAAATGCTTACGTGTTCTAGAAGAAAGAGTGGAGGTTAGAGATATCAAGTTAAAATCGGATCTAGCCTATGAAGAGAAGCCGGTGCAAATTATAGATAGTAGGGATAGAGTAAATCAAAATCGTGTCATCAAGTTTCACAAAGTGATGTGGAATAATCATAGTGAGCAAGATGCTACGTGGGAATAGGAAGATTATCTACGAGAGGTTTATCCAACTTTCTATGAAAAATGGTAGGTCTTTCAAATGTCAAGATGAGATTTCTATAAGGGGGAGGGGCTATAACACCCTAGTGTTAAGCATTGCATTTTGCACTTGCATTGCATGAGCATAAGCATCATTCATTCATATATGAGCATTAACATATGAAACATACAAGAGAAACATATGAAACATTCATATGAAACATATGAAACATACCTTTGTTATTCTATGTTGCAACATGTGTATGCTTTGTGATCATGCTTGTCAATGCAAGTGGTTGATGTTGATCACTAAAACACCTTAGACACACTTAGGATGCAAGATGGAACAATGTTTGTATTCATGACATGGGCCAATTTTGCTTCTAAGTGTTGGTTTACTTTGAAATGCCTTTTTCATGATGCTAGTTTGACCAAAGTTAAACACTAGCTTAGAGTATTTGCATGGCAGTGCACCCTTAATAAAAGTTGTAGTTCTTGACATGGGTAACAAAATTTATTTAAGGGTCATGAGCTAATTCAGTGCCTAGCATGGTCAAATAGAGCCCACAAGTAGCAATGAAATGTTGTTTTCAAACTTAGAAATTTTGCTAGTCTAAAACTGGTTTTTAGTTTCAAGGTACCCTACTTTGGCATGCTATAGTTTGAAAACCATTGGGAGTTTGACCAAAGTACTTTAAGCAAAGTTGGAGTACACATGTATCTCTACAATTTGTATTACTAAAGTTTTCATTGATTTGCCACATATTAGGAGGTAGAGGATGAAGAAGGGGGTAGATTCAGTCAACTGAATCGACACTTAGCTGATTTCAAATTGGCTAGAGTGGCTGACCGGTGCTAGGTCGTGGCCACCACGTGGTGGCCGTACGCCGATGTTGGCACGGCTGGTCGGGCCAGAAGGGGGAGAAGAGGGCGACACACTGCTGCTGCTGCTCATTATCGCTCTCACCCACTTCTCTCACTCACTCTTGCCCTCGCCATGACCAATGCCGAGCCGCACCACCACCGCCACTCCCTCACCAACGAATACGCCACTGCCATAGCACCACCACTCAATCCCTCGCACCCACAGCTCCATCGTGCCTTGCTCCACCTCACCGACCCGCTAACATCGCCTTTCTAGCCAAGGTGAGGGCCCTTAGGCCACGACGTCACATTGAACGCCATTGGTGCCGCCAAGCTCAAGCTCACCATGGCCATGCTCACCGGAGCCCTCACATCTCCTCTCTTCCCATGTTAGGCTTAGGTTAGAGCTAGGTCTAGCTCGAGGCAAGAGCTTAAGGCTAATGTCGGCCTCATCGAAGTGGAACACCATCGTGCTGCTGTCATGCTCGCGCTGCCGTGCTGCCATGCACGTGGCTATGCCTCACCAGCACCGTCGCAAGCCCTAATCTGAACCTTAGGTCTCCACTAGGTCCTAGTAGAGGTGTAGCCGAGCCCATCCAAGCTCGCCGTGGCCGGAGATGGCCGGTGCGCCGCCATGCATCACCGTCGAGCCACCATCACCGCCGTTGAGCTAGCTTCGATGAGTCTCTGAGCCAACCGAGGGTACCAGTCGACGAGGAACAGAGAGACGAGTGTAGTGGTGGTGGCGCTACCGCCGAAGACCTCGTCGTCGGCGAGCTTTTCGCCGGTCAACCGCCGCTCTACTTCAGTGTGGCTGACCTGTGGGGTTAGTTGACTCTCGGGGCCCGTGCGTCAGTCATAGCGGGGTGTATGAACCGGGTGCACCTAGCAGCTGAGCTCGATTTGAAATTCGATATTCTTTATTTATTATTCCAGATTTTGTAGCAAACTTCAAAAATTCATATCTAGGGCTAGGAGTGTCCAAATTGAGTGATCCAAATTTTGTTGGATTCTTTATGAAGTGTACTATTTGATAAAAATATGAAACCTACTGTTTGGGGTATTTTTTTGTGAAATTAAATTAAGCTAGTAAAGTGATTTTAAATTAGTTTCTATCTTGTAAAATGCATATCTTGAGCTAGGGAAGTGCAAAAATTGTCATTCCAATTTTACTAGTCTTTTGTTGACATGCTCTAGCTAGGAAAAATGCTAAACCTATAGAAGATATACTTGAAATATGGTCTTCCTATTTAACCTTGATTAATTGCTAGTTCGTAGTGAAAATAAATGGGGTAAAAATACATAACATATGATCATGCAAATTTTTACACAGCGTTCTTATGCTAGGATTAAAGTAAGAAAAATATGAAATCAATTGTTTGACACTTTTCACTAGGCTAAACTATTTTTGTGAAAATAAGCCTATGCAACTTGTCATTTTTGTAGAGATGGCTATACTTATCCAAATGGTATGATTACAATAAAGTTGTAGGAAATTTTATAAGCTTTGTAGAAAGGCTAAGATCATGTTATTTAGGTGTATAAAACTCCAGTTATGGCAAAGACAAGTAGTTGCTGTCTTGCAGCCCAGAAAATGCTAAATAGGTGTTTGTTTAATTACTAGAGAGGAGATATGCACCTACTCAGTAAAAGAAAGTTAATCTTATTATCACCCTAATACCTTGTTGTTAAGAACATTTATGTTTATGCATCATATCATATCATCCATATCATTACCGTGCAATCTTGTATCTTATTTTGCACTCATGCATATAGGATCGCTAGAAGGAATCACACTCTTGGAGTTTGAGGCAGAGGAGGAGGAGAATCAGGAGGCACCATAGCAGGTAGCCCCCGAAAGCGAGGAGTAGGCTCCTGAGGAATTACTGAAGTTCCCCGATCATAGGCCTACCTCCTTTCTAAATGGCAAGCCCCGGAGCATTCTAAGCCTCCTATGTTTTTATAAATATCACTTGAGTCCTTTATGTTTGATGCATTAGGTTATAAGAGTTGGTTCGAAACACTTGATGCATAGAACTACCTTGTCTAGAAATATACCTTGACCTAACCCTATGTAAGTCCAGGATCGAACATATGCTTAGCCATGCTTAGACCGGTAGAAGTCGGGTGATTTTCTATCACCTGTGAGATAGAGGTGGATACCGAAGCACGGTTGGCTATATTTGCTATCGTGGAAAATAACCATGGGATGTTATCTAAGTGGAGACCAGGCGGGATCATATATGCACATGGTGTGGGTTGGCTATGTTGATCCCATCTATGTCGATTAAGGACCGTACCGTTGTTGGCGCTTCTATCGAGATTGAACGCATGCCTCTCACTTAATTAGCCGGATAACTCGTTCCGACCGTGAAGCCGAGTAGCTCAACTTAGGCTGGGCCTCGTTCTGTTAGAGTGCGCACTCTGGATGGTAGTAAGGATGTGCAGGGAGCTAGACGTGAGCCTAAGGGTAGGCTGGGCCAGAACTTCCTTGCAGTTGGTTGTCCCTGGTTGTGTGGCACTGATCGAACACACGAAATGTGGACCTGAGTTGTACCAAAGGTGACCCAACGCGACCCCGACGGGGGAAGTGTGGGTTTGTGTTAAGAATAGCTGCCCAGCTGGTTGCAACCGATTCGAATCGCTATCTCTCCCAGATAGTGAGAACCTCGACTAGTCCCAGCATCGTAGTAAGTGGACTATGGAATTTGATGGTTATATTGGACATGGGAATGCTACACCGGCTATAGTTATTATTGTGATGCTACATAATGATATATCACATGGTTGGCACAAGTTAGTTGTTAATCTAGAGGTGAATAGCTATAATTAACCTGATACCTGAATTATAAAATGTATAGTTGATCTAGTGGTTTTTTATGCAAAATATTATCAAGCTAGGTCCACTTATAAAGCCTTGCATGATCCTTGGAGTCACATTATTTTTTGTTTATGACAGGTAAGTCTAGCCGAGTACCTTCTTATACACAAGGTTTATTTCCCCACTTGTTGCAGATAATACAATCTATCATGGATATTGTAAGAACTGCTTCTATCCCGCCGTGGATGAGGAGTAGGCCATGGGCAAGGCGCTTCTATATATCTAATATATGATGCTTTTGTGGGATGTGATCACAAACTGACAAGTATTTGAACAATGGTGTGAGATGTTAGTTTCACAACTACCTTTGCTTCCGCTACTACTTTACTTGAACTTGGTTTGTAATAACTTTAATTGTACTCTAATGTATGGTGAGGTATTTGTGAACTTTATGTAATATGTGGCATGTTTGTTGAATCATATACGATCTTGGTTGTATGTTGGCGATGAATCGAGACCCTTCGTGGTACTCGATGGACTATCAGGTTTATATGGGCTCAAGAATGACAGTGCGATTTTTTCGGTGGTTGCCATTATACTTGTGCTCTTATAAATTGGTCATTTCTATCACAGCTGGTATCGGAGCAAGATTTAACATTATTTGCCACATGTGTATTTAAAACAAAGGTTTTTGTTTTCCAAAACTAGTTTTTGGTAACTTATAGTTATATATATAGGTGTTCAAATCTGAAATTTGAATCTAAAGTGTGTCAGTGATCATTTCCTTTATGCTTAGTTAAGGATTTTAGGTGGCTAAATAAGTACTAACATGGGGGTTTTTATTTTTGTCGTCCATATGGCATGCTATTGTATGGAGGCCATTCACTTGAGTGGTAATGTATGGATCAAAAGCCTCTACGCCCAATGTAAGATGATGAGTGGCATGATCGCAAGATGTGAGTGTGCGGTCTAAGGGGAGAGGTAGTTTTGATACTAAAGTATATATATGTCGCATATATATATACGGAGGTATTTAATTGTGGGTTAGCTTTGATACGACTATATATGCATATTTATATGTGTGTATGGGACGTATTTACTTTTGGGTAGCTTTGATATGGAAGTATATATATGGGTGTATATATATGGAAGTATTTAGTTTGCAACCTAGAGCCTAGATGTTCATTTCTGCAGATATAATTGTGGGGTTGGGCTAAATGAAATTCTCATGCAGGTACACTAACAGCAAAACGTGTAGCCCGACTAGTTACGTTATTTATGAGAGAACATATATATGCCACCGTGTATTTCGCTAGAAGTTTTAATTTTCCTAAGTTTGTGAGGACGTATGGAACATGCATGCATCATGATAAATCATGTATTACATACTTGCATTGTTCCTCCCCTGATAAGTTTCTTATTGGTTAAGTAACTCTTTTCTATTATAACATTGTTCTCATGAGGGTTGCACCATTTTTGCTATAGATGGCAGCCTATTACCCACCGGAAGGAAACGAGGCATTCTTGGGTATCTTTGGCACACCTACCTTGCTCTGGAGAGTGTTGCACTTTGTGGGGTACACAGAGCCGCCCCAATACTTTTGTACACAAAGGTATGTGCAGGAGAAACCATGGTTTGAGGTGCAAGTGTCCATCCTAGCTTGTACTCGGGCACCATAGTACCAGGGCTAGAAAGTAGAGTCTAAGGGAAGAACCCCTTGGGAAGGCGCTCAAGTGGTAGCCTTCGAGATCTTGAGCACACTTTGTCAGCAGCATGGTGATTCACTCACCAATAGTGTAGCGGGATCTATTCCTCAGGTGGATCCAGCTACGGTAGTTTGGAGGCAGCATGACCATGTTTCTGTGGTGTGGGACCGTGATGAGCGGGCATAGAGTTTGACTCTTGCTATGAGTGCCATGTTAACTGTCATGTAGATGTTTTATGCCTGAGAAGACGCTCACTATGTCTAGCAAGAGTCTTATAACATCTGTGTGAACAAGCTCATGGAAGCTAGGGAAGTACAGCGAAGGCTAAAGAAGCATCTACGTAAGCACAAGAAGACAGCTAGGGAGGCTCTTTGGGACATTGCTAATGCTCATATAGCGTTGGGAGCCCTCCAGACTCAGATGGAGAATGTTGTTGCAGATAGGAACACAGCATAGGCAGAGACATGGGCCACTCATGCTTAGAGGGTGCAGGCCAACCAGCAGAGGGATGAGGCCTACAGTCTTGTAGATGCTAGAGTGGAGGCTAGGACTAGGACTATGGTTCTAGCTGGGTTGTTGGAGAATGACTACCATCAAAGGGAGACAGAGTATCAGCATCATATTTTGGAGCACCAGAACACCATTGCGGAGCTTCAGCATGATATTCATCGCCTCAACAACATCATTAATCCTATTCCTCCCCTAGTAGCCATGGAAGAAGAAGAGGAAGATCCAGAAATGTTAGTGGAAGATGACGGTTGGGAAGAGGAAGAGGAAGAACAACTTGTGCCTGTGGACAATGACAAGGCAAATGCTATGTCCGGTGTTGACAGTGACCACTCCGAGGCATAACTTAGCTATAGTGCTTAACTGGATGCGATAGCTCCTTATCTTTTCGATCTTTTATGTAATGGACATGTGATTTAAGTTTCGATCTTCAGATGTATCATTAATGTAATATTGGAACCTTGCATGTTGGTCCACTATGGGTCGAACTCTAATGAAATTCTAGTTTCATTTTACTGGTAAAATGTGACATGCATGCGAACGTATTGTGAGTACAATAAGTGATCAAATTGGTGATGTCATGTTGTGAGAATGAATTATTGTGCCTCTGTTTTATTGAATGAATTTAGATTCTCTCTAGTAAATTTAGTTTGGCATGATTACACAATTCTTCTTCAATTTTGCGGAAGACTCACACTCACACTAGGGTAGGTACCAGCCAAGCTGGCAATGATGGTGACCTACCACCGCCACTCTCCGCAATGAGTTTTTCGTGCAATTCTTGGGGAATTAGTGAGCAATGGAAGAAAAATTGTGCCTCATTGCGTAGAATATTGCCCGTGCCCGCTAGCAAAATTAGGGGCCAGAACCCAATCAATACAGTACATTCAAGGACTTTCAGGAGACTAAGCCTCCTATCTTTAAAGAGGCAAAAGAACCACTCCAGGCTGATGAGTGGTTGAACACTATTAAACAAAAGTTTCATCTGTCAAGGGTCACCGAAATGATGAAGGTCGCGTATGCATCGCATCAACTACAAGGGCCTGTAGGTATCTAGTGGACTCATTATTTGTTTGCCTTACCTGCTAGAGCAAATCTTATACCCCCGGGGCTGATGCGGATGAAGGCCGCTTAGTTTATGAAGCTGACATAGGGGACAAAGACTCTCACCGAGTATATGCATGCATTCAACAACTTGTCTAGATATGCACCAGCATTAGTGGATACAAAAGAGAAAAAGATAGAAATCTTCAAGAGAGGCCTTGGCACCAAGTTGATGAAAACCATGGCCAACTCTAGATGTGCTACAT
Source organism: Miscanthus lutarioriparius (assembly GCA_904845875.1). Lineage (NCBI taxonomy): Eukaryota > Viridiplantae > Streptophyta > Magnoliopsida > Poales > Poaceae > Miscanthus > Miscanthus lutarioriparius. The sequence continues at coordinate 48,046,326 of CAJGYO010000011.1, read as the reverse complement.
ATAATGAATTTGTCAGCGATGCCCTCATGCAAGAGAACCAGAACAACTTACATGCAGCAGCAAAAGGCCGCAAGCGAGCCACTGAGGTGGGTCCCTCAGGCACATCTCAGTCAAGGGCTACCAAGGTAGCAAGGCCACAATTCCATCCCCCAGCACCTAAGTTTAGGCCTCCCTAGAAGAACACCCAGTCTAGCCGACCTCATAAGGTATTTCGCAAGGCATTCACCATTGCTATGCCCAAGGGTAACGCATGCCAAGGAAGCTCAACAGGGCCAAGAAGTAACCAGCCATGCTTTAATTGCAATCAGATGGGCCACTAGGCCAAAGAGTGCCCCTATCCTAAAAAAGGTAGTAATCAGAATCAAGGCAACCAAAAGCAAGCCAATCCAAAAGCACGTCCTAGGTATGGGCATTATATAGCCGTGGAGGAAATCCCCATGGGAGAAGTTGTTACCGCTAGTATGTTTCTTATAAACAAACACTCCATAATTGTTTTATTTGATTCTGGAGCTTTGCATTCATTTATGAGTCAGACTTTTGCATCTAAGCATGATCAGAAAATAATTGAGGTAGACAAGGGTGGCTATAGTATAAGTTCAATGGGGGCTACTATCTCTACAAACCAATTAGTTAGAGATGTGCTTATCTCCATACAAGAGAGGGAGTATACTATGGATCTCATAGTATTGCTGGGATTAGCCAGAGATGTGATATTGGGCATGAGTTGGATGAGTGGTCATGGAGTTCTCATTGACACTACCACTAGAACAATTATGTTGAGAGAACCCAAAGGGGGTAATGCTTTTCTAATACCACTTCCCCGAAGTTTTGATCATCAAAACTTGTCATGTGCCATCCAAGCCACTACTCTCTATAATATTCTAGTAGTTTGTGAGTTTCCTGATGTATTCCCAGATGAGTTGTCTGGTTTGTCGCCTGATAGGGATGTGGAATTTAAGATTGAGTTAGTGCCAGGTATATCACATATCTCAAGAAGACCCTATAGGATGCCACCCAATGAGTTAGCCGAACTTAAAATTCAGCTATAAGAACTTTTGGACAAAGGTCTCATTTGACCTAGTTCATCTCCCTAGGGTTGTGTGTGGACTATAGGCCGCTCGATGCTATAACCATAAAGAACAAGTATCCTTTGCCTCGCATTGATATTTTGTTTGACCAACTAGAAAGAGCAAAGGTATTCTCTAAGATTGACTTAAGATCAGGCTATCACCAGATCAAGATCAGACCAAAAGATGTACCTAAGACAGCTTTCTCATCTAGGTACGGCTTGTATGAGTATTTGGTCATGTCTTTTGGACTGACAAATGCTCCTGCCTATTTCATGTATTTGATGAATTCGGTATTCATGCCCGAGCTCGATAAGTTCATGGTCATGTTTATCGATGATATCCTTATCTACTCTAAGAATGAGGCAGATCATGCAGAGCATCTGAGGATTGTATAGTCTAAGCTGAGAGCATAAATTGTATGCAAAGTTTAGCAAGTGTGAATTCTGGCTAAAGAAACTACCTTTCTTGGGTTCATATATTATCTGAAAATGGAATCTCTGTAGACCCATGTAAAGTGCAAGAGGTGATGGAGTGGAAGGCCCCGACTTTGGTTCATGAACTTCAGAGTTTTCTAGGGCTAGTAGGCTATTATCGTCGTTTCATTCTAGATTTTTCCAAAATAGCTAAGACCATGACTAGGTTACTCTAGAAGGATGAAAATTTAATTGGACACTAGAGTATGAGGGTGCTTTTCACACTCTACGAACCTTGCTAACCACAACTCCTGTTTCTGGCACAACCCAACATTGAAAAACCTTCTGATGTGTTTTTGTGATGCATCAGGTATAGGTTTAGGGTGTGTGCTTACGCAAGAGGGCTGAGTCATTGCATATGCTTCTTGGTAGTTGAGAAGGCATTGGGTCAACTACTCTACCTATGATTTAGAGCTTGCTGTAGTTGTCCATGCATTCAAGATATGGAGACATTATTTGTTGGGGAATGTATGTCACATATACACTGATCACAAAAGTCTCAACTACATCTTCACTCAACCTAAACTAAACATGAGACAACGTAGATGGTTAGAGCTGATTAAGGACTATAATTTGGAAGTGCACTATCATCCGGGAAAAGCCAATGTTGTAGCAGATGCACTTAGTTGGAAATCTCATTCTAACACCTTAGAAGCCTTGTTGGAAGATGGGTTTAATCTATTGCATCCTGTTGTGCTACACAACATTACTGTAAGTTGCTCACTAGAGAGCAAGATCATCGAACTACAGAAGACAGATGTAGGTGTGTTTCACATCAAGAGAAAGATGAAGGAACAGGAAACCAAACATTTTAGGTTAGATGAAAGAGGTGTGCTATGGTTCAAGGATCAACTTGTGGTACCGAAAGACCATGAACTTAGAAATCAAATTTTAGATGAAGCTCATTCATCCAAGTTGTCTATCCATCTGGGTAGTAGCAAAATGTATCAAGATTTAATAACTCGTTTTTGGTGGACCAAGATGAAGAAAGAAATCACCGCATATGTTGCTAGATGTGATACTTGCAGTAGGGTCAAAGCGGATCATCTGAAACCTGCTAGACCACTTCAACCGTTGTCCATTCTGGGCTAGAAATGGGAGGAAATAAGTATGGACTTTATTACATGTTTCGCACACACGTAGCAGGGTCATGATTCCATATGGATCATTGTGGACTGCCTCACCAAGTCAGCGCAATTCGTACCGATCAACATAAAGTATCCTTCTGGGAAGTATGCTGAGCAATATGTTTCTCAATCATGAGGTTACATAGGGTACCAAGGACCATAATCTCAGATCGAGGACCATAGTTTATAGCTCGCTTTTGGGAACATTTGCATAAGGCCTTGGGAACTAGACTAATCAGAAGTTCAGCATACCATCCGCAAACCTCTGGGCAGACTGAGAGAGTGAATCAAATCTTAGAAGATATGTTGAGAGCATGTGTTGTATCCTCTAAGGGATCGTGGGAGAAGTGGTTACCTCTCACGGAATTCTCTTACAATAATAGTTACCAATAGAGTATCAAGATGGCTCCTTTCGAAGCACTTTATGGCTGAAAATGTAGGACCCCCTTGAACTGGGTTGAGCCTAGGGAAAGGAGGTACTATGCTATTGATTTTGTCAAGGAAGCCAAACAATAGGTTTGAGTTATACAAGGCCATATTGAAGCAGCCCAAGCATGATAAAAGAGTTATGTTGATAAAAGAAGAAGGCCACTAACCTTTGAAGTGGGAGATTATGTGTACTTAAAAGTTTCACCCATGAGGGGTGTACAGAGATTTGGAGTAAAGAAGAAGCTTGCACCCAGATATGTAGGGCCATATCAGATTATTGAACGGAAGGGAAAGGTAGCCTACAAGTTGCAACTTCCACCAAAGATGAGTGCTATCTTCAATGTCTTCCATGTTTCTTAGCTGAGGAAATGTCTTCACGTGCCTGATGAGGCGATTGAACCCACCAATATTAAGCTCCAATTAGATTTGACTTATGAAGAGAAACCAATCCGAGTGCTAGAAGAAATGGAAAGAGTAACCCAAAGCAAAGTCATTAAGTTCTACAAGGTGGTGTGGAATAACCAAAGTGAACAAGATGCCACATGGGAACGAGAAGATTATTTACGTGAGGTTTATCCCGCCTTTTATGAAAAATGGTAGGTCTTTCAAATCTCGGGACAAGATTTCTATAAGGGGGAGGGGCTGTAACACCCTAGTGTTAAGCATGCATTTGGCACTTGCATTTCATGAGCACAAGCATCATCCAATCATTCATGAGCATGAGCATATGGAATTTCATCTTATTCTTACATATTATCACATGTGATGTTGATTATATACATGCATATGCTTAAGATCATGTGTGACCAATGCAAGAGATGATTGTGAGGTCATGAAAACACCTTAGACAAGTCTAGGATGGTAAATAGAACAATGTTTGTATTCATGACATGGGTCAAATTTGCTTCTAAATCATAGTTTACTCAAAGCTTCAATTTTCATAATACTACTTTTACTAGAGTTGAACTATAGTCTAGAGTGTATGCATGACAGTGCATCCTTAATAAAAGTTGTAGTTCTTAACATGGGTAACAAACTTTATTTAAGGGTCATGAGCTAATTCAGTGACTAACATAGTCAAAAATAGCTCCAAAGTAGCAATCAAAAGCTGTTTAGGGACTTAGAAATTTTGCAAAGTCTAAAGCTGGTTTTCAGTTTCAAAGTAGCCTACTTTGGAGCATTGTAGTTTGAAAACCATTGTGAATTAGACAAAACCCTTTTAAGCAAAGTTGTAGATATTCTATAGCTCTACAATTCTTAGTAATGATGTTTTTGCTAAATCGCTATGGATTAGGAGATCTAGGAGCCCAAACTTGCCCTGCCAGTCAACTAAATCTGGCCTGATGGCTGATTTCAAACGGCCTCGGTGGCCGACCATGCGTAGGCCAGGCGCACCATCTAGCGGCCGTACGACGGTGTCGTGCCATGCTGCTAGGCCAAAGGGAGGGCAAACCTCGTGCGCACCCTCTCTCACTCTCACTCGCGCTCTCTTGTCTCTCTCTTGCTCTCATATAGCGCCGAAGCGGAGAAGCACCATGCCATCGCCGCCATCGAGCTTCGCCGGCCTAGCTTGCCACCACGCCACACCACCGCGTAATCGCTCACATACACAGAGCCGCCGCTCCATCCTCTTCACCCCTGACCCGCTCGCGTCGCCATTCGAACCAAGGTGAGGGCCCTCGGCCAATGCCATTGCCGCCATCGCCATGTTCATCAGAGCCTCACCGAGCTTAGGCCCGCCATGGCTAGGATAGCTCATGGCTACTCTCCTTCTCTCCATGTTGTAGCCGCTAGGGTTTGCGCTTGCTCGAGCCATCGGCCATTGGCCAATGCTAGCCTCACCGGAGGCAAACGCCACGTCGCACCACCGCGCTCTCACCGCCGAGCCACCATGCACGCATGGCCATGCCTCACCGGCGCCACAGCGCGAAGCCCTACCTTAACCCTAGATCTCCACTAGGTCACCACGAAGCTATAGCCATGCTCGCCCAAGCACACCATGGTTGGGGATGGCCAGAGCACCGCCGTGCACCTCCACCAAGCCGCCATTAGTGCCACCGCTATAGCCAACTGCCATTAGAGGTCCAACGACCTACCTCATTCGATGCGGGATGTTGAGGGTAACAGACGGTGGTGACGCTACCGCCGGAGACCTCGCCATCGGCGAGCTTTTCATGGTCAAAGCGCCACCTCTGCTTCGGTTGACTGACACGTGGGGTCAGTTGACCGAGGGGGCTCAGTGGCAGCCACAGGGTGTGGGTGGTTTTCGGGTGTACCTAGCAGCTTAACCCAGTTTTGTGTTTTTCTTTGATTGATTTTCTAGAAATGCTTACAAACTTCAAAAATTTATATCTTGAGCTAGATTGTCCAATTTGGGTGAACCTAATTTTGTTGGATTCATATTGTGGTGTAGTATTTAATAAAAATATGAAATCTATTGTTTGAGGTATTTTTTGGGGAATTAAATTAAGCTAGTAAAGTGCTTTTAAATTAGTTTCTATCTTGTAAAATGCATAACTTGAGCTAAGGAAGTGCTAAAATTGTGATTCCAATTTTGCTGGTCATGTGTTGGCATGCTCTAGCTAGAAAGAATACTAAACCTACAGAAGACATACTTGAAATATGGTCTTTCTATTTAACCTTGATTATTTGCTAGTTTCTAGTGAAAATAAATGGGTAAAAATATATAACATATGATCATGCAAATTTTTACACAGTGTTCTTATACTAGGATTAAAGTAAGAAAAATATTAAATCTATTATTTGACACTTTTCACTAGGCTAAACTATTTTTTGCTAAAATAAGCCTATATAACTTGTCATTTTGTAGAGGTTGCTATACTTATCCAAATAGCATGAAATTTGTACAGTAGACTATTGAGGTTATATGTGACCTACAGTAATTTTATCACAATTTATTGAGCACTAGAAATATTTATCCTCTAAATCACCCTATTATATAAGGAAAATTAATAAATGAATATAAATAAATTATTTGGGCTTAACCATGATGTTTTCTAGGGTGCTTGTGATGTATATGATGTGTTGATGTTATTAGTTGGGCTTAGAAGTAATTGATTATAGGTAGCTAGTTAATTATTGCTTTATAATTCAACTAAATGGTTGTATGAGTTGTTTCAGTTAGGTTGACAAATTCATGATGATAGTGACCTTTTATGTGAAACTTGTTAATAAAAAAGTTGTAGAGAACTTACTCATATTGCTTGTCCTAAAATTTTATGGTCATAGGCCTAATGGTTTAAGAGTTATAGCTGTTAGAAGTCTGCTATCATATTTGCTTGTCCTCTGGATGGATTTGAAAGATTGAATTGTTTGACCTAGATAGCTACTGAATCACCTTAAGATTATTATAATAAAGTTGTAGGCAATTTTATAAGATTTCTAGAAAGTCTAAGATCATGTTATTTGGGTGTATAAAAATCCAATTATGGTGAAAACAAGTAACTGTTGTATTGCAGCCCAGAAAATGCTAAATAGGTGTTTGTTTAATTTCTAGAGAGGAGATATGCACCTACTCAGTAAAAGAAAGATAATCTTGTTATCACCCTAATACCTTGTTGTTAAGAACTTTTATGTTTATGCATTATATCATATCATCCATATCATTACCGTGCATTCTTGTATCTTATTTTGCGCTCATGCATATAAGATAGCCAGAAGGAATCACACTCTTAGAGTTTGAGGCAGAGGAGGAGGAGAATCAGGAGGCACCACAGCAGGTAGCCCCCGAAAGCGAGGAGCAAGCTCCTGAGGAATTACCGAAGTGCCTCGATCATAGGCCTACCTCCTTTCTAAAAGGCAAGCCCCGGAGCATTCTAAGCCTCCTATATTTTTACAAATATCACTTGAGTCCTTTATGTTTGATGCATTAGGTTATAAGAGTTGGTTGGAAACACTTGATGCATATAACTACCTTGTCTAAAAATATACCTTGAATGAACCCTATATAGGTCCAGGATCAAACATATGCTTAGCCATGCTTAGACCGGTAGAAGTCGGGTGATTTCCTGTCACCTGCGAGATATAGGCGGATACTAGAGCACGGTTGGCTATATTTGCTATCGTGGAAAATAACCAGGGGATGTTATATAAGTGGATCTCGGGTAGGATCTTATATGCACATGGTGTGGGTTGGCTATGTTGATCATGTCTGTATCGATTAAGGACCATACCATTGTTGGCGCTTCTGTCAAGATTGAATGCATGCCTCTCAGTTAGCTAGCCGGATAACTCATTCCGACCGCGAAGTCGAGTAGCTCAACTCAGGCCGGGCCTCGTTCTGTTAGAGTGCGCACTCTGGATGGTAGTAAAGATGTGCGGGGAGACAGACGTGAGCCCAAGGGTAGGCTAGGCCTGAACGTCCTGGCAGCTGGTTGTCCCTGGTTATGCGGCGCTGATCGAACCCATAAAATGTGGACCTGAGTTGTACCAAAGGTGACCCGATGTGACCCTGATGGGGGAAGTGTGGGTTTGTGTTAGGAATAACTGCCCAGCTGGTTGCAACCGATTCGAATCGCCGTCTCTCTTAGATAGTAAGAAACTCGACTAGTCCCAACATCGTAGTAACTGGACTATGGAATTTGATGGTTATATTGGGCATGAGAATGCTACACCGGCTATGGCTATTATTGTGATGCTACATAATGATATATCACATGTTTGGCATAGGTTAGTTGTTAATCTAGATGTGAATAGCTATAATTAACTTGATACCCGAATTATAAAATGTATAGTTAAACTAGTGGCTTTTATGCAAAATATTATCAAGCTAGCTCCACTTATAAAGCCTTGCATGATCCTTGAAGTCACATTATTTTTGGTTTATGACGGGTAAGTCTAGCTGAGTACCTTCTGAAAAGATCAAGATGCCCAAGAGGGGGGTGAATTGGGCTAATTCTAAATTTCTTTGCAACAATTAAACACTATAGTTAGCCCAATTAACCCCTTGTGCCTAGAAAGTGTTTCTATTGATCTCACGCATAAAAGTTTAGCAACCTATGTTCCAATCCTACTCTAGCATGGCAATTCTATGAATGTAAATGACAAGAATTGAATTGCTCAAAGTAAATGCTCAAAGTAAAGAGAGAAGGAGGAACGCGGCGATGTTTTGCCAAGGTATCAGAGAGTCGTCACTCCCCACTAGTCCTCGTTGGAGCACCCGCGCAAGGGTGTAGCTCCCCCTTGATCTGCGCAAGGATCAAGTGTTCTCTACGGGTTAATTCTTTGACACTCCATCGCGGTGAATCATCCACAACCACTCACAACTTGAGTTGGGTCATCCACAAGCTCCATCGGATGATCACCAAACTCCCAATCACCACCAAGCCGTCTAGGTGATGGCGATCACCAAGAGTAACAAGCACGAACTCTCACTTGACTACGACAAGCCTAATGAGAAGGGTGGATGCACACGTTGCTACTCTTGCTTTCACTAATAAGGTCTCTCTTTGGGATTCTCAAATCTCAATCACCTCACTAGGACCTTACTCTTCTTGACACTCTCAAAGGTGTTTCTCAATTGTTGGAATGAGCAAAAGTACCCCCTCACATGAATGGAGGAAGTATTTATACACCCGAGTTCAAAACGAACCGTTATGTGCCTCTGCGGGGTGACCGGATGCTCCGATCAAGTTGATCGGACGCTCCGGTCAGTTCTTGTAACACCCCGGGTGTTTTAAATACTAAAACTTGCCATGACATCATATGCATTGCAAAGCATCTGGACATATTGAAAACTTGGATATGCATTTACTAAAACAAGTTTACTTTATGTTGTATGTGTGAGTTGTATTGTTTGAATCAAGTTTGAAATACTTGTATTGTTTTGGAAATTCTGAAAACCCTAATTTCAATATTTAAATTCTACCCTGAAAATCCATTTCAAAATCGAAGCACATTTTGGGGTTGAGTCTTAAAGCAAAGTTGTAGAGCTTGTCGAGTTGTACAACGTTTATTTTTGGAGTTTTTCAAGTTGTTTAGAAAAATTTGAAGTTATTTAAAAAGGCGAAATTCCTTAAATATCCCCGTTTTAAATTCAAAAGTTCATTTCAAAATGTAGGCTGAATTTGGGTATGGTTTCAAAAGCAAAGTGGTAGAACTTTTGATTTTGAACAACTTTTGTTTTTGGAGATTTTTGAGTTGTTATGAAAATTTGAGAGTAATTTGTGAATTTTGGGCGAATGGCATTTCTGTAAATTGAGTGAACAGTGTCCACCGTCGAAGCTACATTGCCGGTGTTTCCTTCTTCGGCGTTCCAGGCGCGGTCGTAGCCGTTTTGGCATCGCGCTGGCGCGGTGAAGGACACGGCGCAGCTTCCTTGAGCTTCCTGGCCATCCTTTATAGCCTGAAACGTCGCCGTTTGACCCCGTCCCTTTGCTCTGTTTTTCCGTCGCCACTGCTTCATCTCCGGTGAGCCCGTGCTGTCGTTGTTGTGCTCCACCATCGCTGATAAGCTAGCTCCAGCTCTGCCTACTCCTTGCGCGTCCGGCCGACCCACCAATTTCGTTTGTCTTCACCGGAAACTCGAGTTTCATTGCCTTCTTCCTCGCGGCCGGTGAACTCACCCGAGATTTCGTTTCTCTGTGGCCAGAGCCCGTCGGTGAGCCGTTGCCATTGATTGGTGTACCTTTGGCTTCGTCTCGATGCTGTAGTGCTCATTTCATTGTTTCCTGGCCATTTTGTCCACTGCAGTCGTCGGTACACCATCACCGACGAACTTTGTTCCGCCGTGATCGCCGTGGACGCCGTCCTGCTTCACCGCTGTTTCTCCGGCCTTGTTATCTGCTCAGTTGTGTTCAGGGTAAGCTCTTGATGCTTCCTGTGTCCTTTGTTTAACCGCTACCGGTCTGTAGTCGCCGGCGTAGTACCGCTGAGGCGCCGTGTCCGCCATGGTCGACGTTGAGCTTGAATTGAGTCGTAATCGGTGCAGCTAAGTAGGTCAGTAGGTGCGCCTAGTTGTGGGGAGCATGTTGGTACAATCGCCATCGCCGGTGAACTCGCCGTCGGCGAGTTTACGCCGGTCAGAGCCGTCGCTACCATGGTCAACGTCGGAGGTTGAAGATGACAAGTGGGACCCGGTTGTCAGTGACTCAGCGTTCAAAATGAATTTTCTGTTTTTAGATTTAAATGAATAGTGTTTGTTTTTGTTATTTTTGTGTAGATTTATTTAGAGCTCCAAAAATTATGAAAATTTTTGTGTGACTTCTTTGTGACGTGTATTATTTAGGAAAAATATGAAATGTTGATTTTCAGTACTTTTTGAATGTGATAAAAATTGCTCAATTAATTAATAAATGAGTTTCCAGGATTTTTCTAGACTTATTTATGTATCCAAAAATTATGAAAATTATTTTGTCACTTAGTTATCATGTGATGAACATATACAAAAATTTTGAGGTCAATTAGAACAAGTTGATTTATTTCATAATTATTAATTAATTAATTAATTCATAAAAGCAAATAGTAACCTTTAGTGATTTAGGTTTTGTTTGAGTTTTTGATTAAGTGATGTCCTTGGGTCATTAGTTGGTAATGATCCTTGGCAATTGTTGTGAGTATTGCGAAAATGGTTTAGTTAGTTTGACTTGTAACTGTACCGCGAAGGAAAGTTGTATTCAAGTTGTTAAGTTTTGCATCCATCATCGAACATCATATTTTGTATCCGCATCATGTTAAGCATGGCATTGTTACTACGTGTAGTGAACGAAGGTGAGCATGTGGTAGTTAATCAAGTAGTTGAGGAGGTTGATCCGTCTGTGGAAGTTGGTGTTGATATCAGTGGAGCGACTTCGGACCCGGACTTTTCCGTCAACGAAGGCAAGCCCCGGATGCATACAACCCTACCTTGTATTTTACAAATTAATTTTGCTTTTGCTTCTTTTTACTGCATTAAGTGATTAGAAGTCAAGTGAACACCAAATTGGTACCTTACCAACCTTGTTATTCCATATTTACCGTATTACTAGTTTTAAATTCGTATATGCCAGTTTTGCTTAGCTATGCTTAGAACGGTGAAAGTCGGGTGATTACCTGTCATCTGCAAGTTTTGAATGGAGCTTTGGTTAATTATGTTAACATGTGATATGGGAATGTGAAGTAATAAATCTAGACCGGGCGGACTCGGTGTGTGTGAGCCATAAGACATGGAGGTCTTGTGAGCAGGTTCTTTCCGCCTGTGTCGATTAAGGTATGTCCGTTGTTGAATTGCATGAGGTGAGACTTTGTAGTACTAACCACATACTCCGGTAAGCCTTAACTTGGTTATTCTATTATGAGAATGGCTACTCGCGCACTGGGAGTGGAGAGATGGCGGGAAAAGCGTGTACCCACGTGGCAATGGGCTGGATTGGTGGAGTACTGTATTCTCGGGTGGCGCGGACCCGTTCTTGTTTTAGAAGATCCGAGGGTATGTTGGTATATGTAGGTCGGGGATCTACATATGTCGTGTGGTCTGGAATTCCCAGCTGGGTTTTAATCGGTTCGAATCGTCGTTGCTCCTCGGTTATGGAGACTCAACTCACTGTTCATCATCGTAGTAATTAATAACTGGAACTTGAGGATGGTTTGAGAAGGTGTTGGTTACGAAGTTTCATGATCTCAATACGGATCGTGTCAGCTTTGTATATGATCTTTATAAAGTTTTAAACGTTGATATAAAGAATTTTGTTAAAAATGCTTTTACGCAAAAGAACCTTGATTATTGCTAAAGCCAAACCTTGAATCCCATGAGCCTGCATTCCTACGTTCTTTTAAATTCTTATTTCGGTTAAGACTTGTTGAGTACTTTTGTACTCAGGGTTCGTTGACCCTTGTTGCAGGTGAGGCTCATGAGCAGATCTATTTTGGATCGTGCTGCATGACTGTTGTTCAGTGCGATGACGATAATTAAATGTGTGGCCCTTGGGCAGGGCAGCTTATGTTGTGTGTTTTGTAATATATTATAATGCCACTCCACTACTTTGGTTTGTTTTATTATCGAACTTAGTTGTATGGTTTGAAACAAATGGTTTCTAAACTATGTTATTGTAAGTCTTCCGCTACTTTTACTCTGATGTATCTATTTGAATAAACTGCTGTAATACTGCAATGACTCTGTAATGTGATCCTGCTCGGAAATCGTGGATGATTCAGGGTTCCCCGAGGACACTCGACAGTCTTCTTAAGTTACCAGGAACATATGCATAGATGTCAAAGGTCGTTGGACAGTGACAGGTGCATGTGGGCCCTATAATTTAGGAGGTTCTGCCAGAGAATGGTATCAGAGCGATCGTTATAAAGTTTTTGTGGTATTGGTTTACAAAAACTTCAAAATGATTTGGGATGACTAAATTTAACTTGATTAATTTGGTCCAAATTGCTTCTGACTTGTCTTATTTCTTTCTCGCCATTCCTTATTTGATTAAAAAGGTTTTGTGTGGTGGAGTAGTAATCTTATTATGCCCTATATAAAAACAAATGTTGTTTATTCTCGTTTTAAGCTTTGGTGGTTTTGTTCGTCAGAACGATTCATGCATCATAATTAAGTTACTTGTTACTTCCTTCGTCTCTGAGTCTGGGTGAGTAGTGTGTATGGGTTGAGTTGTGTAGTCCATCCTAACTGCTCTTGAGACTGTTGTCAGATTGTTTTAATTGGATTAATCCTATTCGAACAGTATGGCTCGTACCAAGAAGACACCCTGTAAGTCCACCGGACCTAAAGGAGTTCCTCGCCATCAACTTGCCCCTAGGAATGACGGTGCTAGCAGTAGCAGCTCTAGGCCTGATCCTCAGGCAGAGATACAGAGGATTTCTGTAGAGTTAGCCCAAGCTACTAGAGATAGGGCTATGGACGCCATTCAGGTGGGCAGATTACAGGAATAATTAAGGTGTCTTACCACCACTCATAGGAACTGCGAACGTATGTTAGTTCGTACCATGGAGGGAAGAAATGAAGCCTAGCATAGGGAATGTAGCTAGAGCTAGAACTCATGAGCTAGAATTTTATGTCGAAGACTTAGAGGAGCATAATACCTATCTACATGAGGAAGTTCATAGGCTAAGCAATCTCCTTGATCCAAATCATGAACCCCAAGCTGATGCATTGGATCCCGGTGTTATCCTTGCCGATGGGAGTGAATCGGAAGAGGAAGAAGATCCCGAAGAATTAGTAATGATAGATGAAAGTGATAATGAAGGCGGTAATATTTCCGGAATGGATACCGAGCCTGAAGTTTGATGTAATCGCAAAAAGGAGTAGAGTTGTGAAATAGTTAGTTCTAGTTTAAGTTAAGTAGTCTTGTTTAAATGCGGTTTTGTGTTTAAATAAGTGAAACTAGTGTAATGAGTTGCAGTCCGCTCTTTTATCAATCAATAAAGGCTTATGAAGTAAAGTTTGGGTTGTTGTAAACAGATGCGTCGTACGCGGGGTTCGTATATTCCTGGTACTTCACAAAATGAGAACGATATTCCGTGATCCGCCACCGCCCAACAAATCTCACGGATGCTATAGCCGCACTTGTCAATGTGATGATTGAAAATTCGCGTTTGCTTCATGAGATGGCTCAAAGTAATCGTAATCGGATGCATGGAAACCGTGGTCGCCATCATAATAGGCGGAGGCTACTACATATGGACTTCACAGATACAAAACCACCAAAGTGTTCACTAAGGCAGATGAACCATTGGAGGCTGACGATTGGCTTAGGACCATGGAGCAAAAGTTTGATCTTATACCATGCACAGAGTTTTAGAAACCAGTCTTTCTTTGCTTTCAAAGAACTTAGAGGTGCAGCCGGTGCTTGGTATGCAAATCTTATGGCCATGCAACCCGCAGGTGTGCCGTTAACTTGGATGGAGTTTCATACTACTTTCAGATCCCATTATATCCCAGAGGGAGTTATGGCTATGAAGCTGGATGAATTTCTTGCTTTGAGGCAAGGGGACCAAACCGTGATGCAATATGTGGGAAGATTCAATCACCTATCACAATATGCATCTGAACATGTCAATACTGATGCCAAGAAAAAGAAATGGTTCATGAGAGGTCTGAATACCAAATTACAGACTATGATGACAACATGTACTAATGTCACTTATCATGAGGCGAAGAATATTGCTATTGCTTCAGAGGCAAAGTATCGGCAAAGATAAGGAGCTCAAAAAGAAAAAAAGAGTATGCCGTCTGGATCTTATGGGGAAATCCAAAGAGGCGAGGGTGATTTATCATCCGCTTAATCATAATCATCCTCCTTATCGTCCGCCGCAGTTTCAAGCCGGTCAGCAATCGAATGTCCGTCCTGCTACAACTTATAAGAATCCACAACCGACAAATGCTTCGGGTTTCGCTTCAACACCCTGTGGTCATAAGTATCCTGTTTCAATTGTGGCAAGCCCGGTCATTTCTCGAGAGAATGTCTCAGATCCAAGGCGCCTAATCCCAATTATCGAAGGCCCCCGCCAATCAACAACAAAGCTCAGGCACAAAACAAGAATAACAATCGAATGCTCGAGAAAGGCAAAGATGAAAGGAAGACAGGATCGGGTATTCTATATTCAAGCCGGGAGGTTCCTGAAGGAGAGCCAAAGATGATGGGTATGTTTCTCGCTGCCAATCATCCTACAGCTTATACTTTTGATTCAAGCATCACATTCCTTCATCAATAGAACATTTGTGGTGAAGTATGAAATTTCAATTGGGACAACAAAGGAAAATTTCTTTGTACAATGCATGGGGGACGTCTCAGGTACTAAGGAAATGGTATACCAGTGCCCATAAACCAGGTGGGCATATTTTCCCACTACCATGATTATCCTTAAGGATTAGGATATAGATGTAATCTTAGGAATGAATTGGATGTATCAAAGATAAAGGCATTATAGATGCTTTGAATAGAACTATAAGGGTGAGTTTGCGGATAGAACTTCTCAACTTCTCATCCAACTTCCAACCTTAAGAAGATCAAAGGTAGTTTGTGCAACCGCCACAAAGAGATTAGAGATATCCCGTAGTACGTGAATTTCCGATGTGTTTCCCGAGGATTTACCCGGTCAACCACCGATAGGGATGTCCAGCTTAACATAGAATTGCAACTCGGAACAGCTCCGATTTCTGAGAGCTTATAGGATACCACCTAAGGAGTTAGTCGAGTTGAAAACTCGATTGCAAGAATTGATTGAGAAGGGGTTTATACAACCTAGTTCATCGCCTTGGGGGTGTCCGCAATTTTGTGAAAAGAAAGATGAGACTCGAGGTTATGTGTTGATTATCGTCCATTGAATGAAGTGACCATCAAGAATAAATATCCATTACCTCGGATAGATTTGCTTTTTGATCAATTGGCCGGAGCCAAGGTTTTCTCCAAGATAGATTTAAGGTCAGGATATCATCAAATCAAGATAAAGCCTGAAGATATTCCTAAAACGGCATTTACCACAAGATATGGATTATATGAATATTTGGTAATGTCTTTTGGTTTGACCAATGCTCCAGCTCATTTCATGTATTTGATGAATTCAGTATTCATGCCTGAGCTAGACAAATTTGTAGTGGTGTTTATTGACGATATTCTAGTATATTCCAAGAATAAGGAAGAACATGCGAAACACCTCAGAATTGTTCTGACTCGCTTGAGGGAACATCAACTATATGCCAAGTTCACCAAGTGTGATTTTTGGCTTAAGGAAGTACAATTTCTTGGACACATCTTGTCAGAGGAAGGAGTTGTTGTTGATCCAAGCAAAGTGAAGGATGTGCTTGATTGGAAACCACCAACCACGCTTCATCAAGTTCGGAGTTTTCGGGATTGGCGGGTATTACCGTCGGTTTATTCCAGATTTCTCTAAAGTATCAAAGTCCATAACTCGAGTTATCAAGAACCAAGTCAAGTTTGCTGGTCATCCGATTGTGAAGAGGCTTTCCAAACTTTGAAGAGACTGCTGACTCATCGCACCAAAGATTAGCCCAACCTCGATATCGAGAAGCCGCTTGATGTTTATTGTGATGCTTCGTATTGGTATTGGATATGTGTTGATGCAAGAAGGCTGAGTCATTACTTATGCATCCAGCAACTTAAGCAACATGAAGAACACTATCCGACTCATGATCCGGAGTTAGTAGTCAGGTCCATGCTCAAGATTTGGCGGCATTACCTACTTGGTAATATGTGCCATATTTATACGAGCACCACAAGAGCTTAAAATATATCTTTACTCAACCGAGTTGAATATGTGACAAAGAAGATGGTTAGAGTTGATTAAAGATTATGACTTGGAAGTACATTATCACCCTGGTAAAGCAAATGTGGTGGCAGATGCTATCAGTCGCAAAAGTTATTGCAATTGCCTGACAGTGAGAACAATGGGTTTGACTTTATGTCAAGAGATGGAGAAGTTAAATGTAGAAGTAATTCAACAAGGTAGTTTGACCAACATAATTGTTGAAGCCACTATTCGAGATCAAGTTATTGCTGCTCAGAAGGAAAACAAGGGTGTAGCCCATATCAAGGAAAGAGTCAGGAATGGAAAGGCGGAATGTTTCAATATAGATAATGAAGGTGTGCTATGGTTCAAGGATCGTTTGGTAGTACCAAAAGTTCCTGAGTTGCGGCAGTCAATTCTTGAAGAAGCACATGCTACTAGGTTATCTATCCATCCGGGAAGCAACAAGATGTACCATGACTTAAAACAAAGGTTTTGGTGGACAAAAATGAAGATAGAAATTACGAGATATATAGCAAAGTGTGATACTTGTCAGAAAGTGAAAGCTATACATTTGAGGTTTGCTGGAGAACTACAACCATTACCTATTCCAGCTTGGAAGTGGGAGGACATAAGTATGGACTTTATTGTTGGCCTACCCAAGACATCAAAGGGATTTGACACAATATGGGTTATTGTAGATCGACTCACTAAGTCAGCACATTTTCTTCCTGTCAAGACTATATATCCCACTATCCAATACGCCAAGATATATTTAGCAAGAATTATGAGTCTCCATGGAATACCAAAGACCATAGTGTCCGATCGGGTACACAGCTTTGTCTCCGCTTTTGGAAACAATTGCATTCTTCATTGGATACCAAGCTCTGTATAGTAGTATTTTTATCATCCACGATCGATGGATGATCGAAAGAGTCAATCAAGTGCTTGAAGATATGTTAAGGTGTTGTGTCCTTAATTATTCCAACAAGTGGGACGAAATGCTTACCTTTGGCCGAGTTCTCATATAACAATAGTTATCAGGAAAGCATTAGAATGGCTCCATTTGAAGCACTCTATGGTCGTAGATGCAGAACATCACTGAGTTGGTCGGAGCACGGAGAAAGAAGATTCTTTGGAGTTGACCTTGTGAAAGAAACGGAAGACAAGGTTAGGCAAATACAGAGTAATTTGAAAATAGCTCAGTCCCGCCAAAAGAGTTATGCGGATAGACGACGGAGACCATTGGTGTTTAACAAAGGAGATTTTGTATATCTGAAAGTATCACCAATGAAGGGAGTTAACCGTTTTGGTGTTAAAGGCAAGTTAGCACCTCGATATATTGGACCATTTCAAATTTTGGAGAGATATGGAAAAGTGGCATATCGCTTGAAATTACCAGAACATTTATCAGCTGTATATGATGTGTTCCATGTGTCTCAGTTGAAGAAGTGTCTCCGAGTGCCTGAGCAGAATATTGAAGTTGAAGGAGTGGAACTTGAACCAGATCTAACTTATTCAGAATATCCTATCCGAGTGTTGGATCAGAAAGATCGTGTTACTCGGAGGAGAACAATAAAATTCTACAAGATACAATGGAATCAACATTCAGAAGAAGAAGCTACTTGGGAATCTGAGGATTATTTGTTAGAAAAGTTTCCAGAGTTTCTTGCGTCATTATAGAATAGATTACTGTTAGTTAAGCTCGGTTGTTACAAATTGTGTTTTGTAAAGGAACCTCAGTTGTTTTATGGATGAGAATTGGATGTTTTTGGATAGACACATTTCCTTTTCCATTACTTACCCTATGGCTTTGAATCTCAGGGCGAGATTTCTTTTAGGGGGAAGGATTGTAACACCCCGGGTGTTTTAAATACTAAAACTTGCCATGACATCATATGCATTGCAAAGCATCTGGACATATTGAAAACTTGGATATGCATTTACTAAAACAAGTTTACTTTATGTTGTATGTGTGAGTTGTATTGTTTGAATCAAGTTTGAAATACTTGTATTGTTTTGGAAATTCCGAAAACCCTAATTTCAATATTTAAATTCTACCCTGAAAATCCATTTCAAAATCGAAGCACATTTTGGGGTTGAGTCTTAAAGCAAAGTTGTAGAGCTTGTCGAGTTGTGCAAAGTTTATTTTTGGAGTTTTTCAAGTTGTTTAGAAAATTTTGAAGTTATTTAAAAAGGCGAAATTCCTTAAATATCCCCGTTTTAAATTCAAAAGTTCATTTCAAAATGTAGGCCGAATTTGGGTATGGTTTCAAAAGGAAAGTGGTAGAACTTTTGATTTTGAACAACTTTTGTTTTTGGAGATTTTTGAGTTGTTATGAAAATTTGAGAGTAATTTGTGAATTTTGGGCGAATGGCATTTCTGTAAATTGAGTGAACAGTGTCCACCGCCGAAGCTACATTGCCGGCGTTTCCTTCTTCGGCGTTCCAGGTGCGGTCGTGGCCGTTTTGGCATCGCACTGGCGTGGTGAAAGACACGGCACAACTTCCTTGAGCTTCCTGGCCATCCTTTATAGCCTGAACCATCGCCGTTTGACCCCGTCCCTTTGCTCTGTTTTTCTGTCGCCACTGCTTCATCTCCGGTGAGCCCGTGCCGTCGTTGTTGTGCTCCACCGTTGCTGATAAGCTAGCTCCGGCTCCGCCTACTCCTTGCGCGTCCGGCTGACCCACCAATTCCGTTTGTCTTCACCGGAAACTCGAGTTTCATTGCCTTCTTCCTCGCGGCCGGCGAACTCACCCGAGATTTCGTTTCTCCGTGGCCAGAGCCCGTCGGTGAGCCGTTGCCATTGATTGGTGTACCTTTGGCTTCGTCTCAATGCTGTAGTGCTCATTTCATTGTTTCTTGGCCATTTTGTCCACTACAGTCGTCGGTACACCATCACCGACGAACTTTGTTCCGCCGTGATCGCCGTGGACGCCGTCCCGCTTCACCGTTGTTTCTCCGGCCTTGTTATCTGATCAGTTGTGTTCAGGGTAAGCTCTTGATGATTCCTGTGTCCTTTGTTTAACCGCTACCGGTCTGTAGTCGCCGGCGTAGTATCGTCGAGGCACCATGTCCGCCATGGTCGACGTTGAGCTTTAATTGAGTCGTAATCGGTGCAGCTAAGTAGGTCAGTAGGTGCGCCTAGTCGTGGGGAGCATGTTGGTACAATCGCCATCGCCGGTGAACTCGCCATCGGCGAGTTTACGCCGGTCAGAGCCGTCGCTGCCGTGGTCAACGTCGGAGGTTGAAGATGACAAGTGGGACCCGGTTGTCAGTGACTCAGCGTTCAAAATGAATTTTCTATTTTTAGATTTAAATGAATAGTGTATGTTTTTGTTATTTTTGTGTAGATTTATTTAGAGCTCCAAAAATTATAAAATTTTTGTGTGACTTCTCTGTGATGTGTATTATTTAGGAAAAATATGAAATGTTGATTTTCAGTACTTTTTGAATGTGATAAAAATTGCTCAATTAATTAATAAATGAGTTTCCAGGATTTTTCTAGACTTATTTATGTATCCAAAAATTATGAAAATTGTTTTGTCACTTAGTTATCATGTGATGAACATATACAAAAATTTTGAGGTCAATTGGAACAAGTTGATTTATTTCATAATTATTAATTAATTCATTCATTCATAAAAGCAAATAGTAACCTTTAGTGATTTAGGTTTTGTTTGAGTTTTTGATTAAGTGATGTCCTTGGGTCATTAGTTGGTAATGATCCTTGGCAATTGTTGTGAGTGTTGCGAAAATGGTTTAGTTAGTTTGACTTGTAACTGTACCGCGAAGGAAAGTTGTATTCAAGTTGTTAAGTTTTGCATCCATCATCGAACATCATATTTTGTATCCGCATCATGTTAAGCATGGCATTGTTACTACGTGTAGTGAATGAAGGTGAGCATGTGGTAGTTAATCAAGTAGTTGAGGAGGTTGATCCATCTGTGGAAGTTGGTGTTGATATCAGTGGAGCGACTCCGGACCCGGACTTTTCCGTCAACGAAGGCAAGCCCCGGATGCATACAACCCTACCTTGTATTTTACAAATTGATTTCGCTTTTGCTTCTTTTTACTGCATTAAGTGATTAGAAGTCAAGTGAACACCAAATTGGTACCTTACCAACCTTGTTATTCCATATTTACCGTATTACTAGTTTTAAATTCGTATATGCCAGTTTTGCTTAGCTATGCTTAGAACGGTGAAAGTCGGGTGATTACCTTGTCATCTGCAAGTTTTGAATGGAGCTTTGGTTAATTATGTTAACATGTGATATGGGAATGTGGAGTAATAAATCTAGACCGGGCGGACTCGGTGTGTGTGAGCCATAAGACATGGAGGTCTTGTGAGCAGGTTCTTTCCGCCTGTGTCGATTAAGGTCTGTCCGTTGTTGAATTGCATGAGGTGAGACTTTGTAGTACTAACCACATACTCCGGTAAGCCTTAACTTGGTTATTCTATTATGAGAATGGCTACTCGCGCACTGGTTGTGGAGAGATGGCGGGAATAGCGTGTACCCACGTGGCAATGGGCTGGATTGGTGGAGTACTGTATTCTTGGGTGGCGCGGACCCGTTCTTGTTTTAGAGGATCCGAGGGTATGTTGGTATATGTAGGTCGGGGATCTACATATGTCGTGTGGTCTGGAATTCCCAGCTGGGTTTTAATCGGTTCGAATCGTCGTTGCTCCTCGGTTATGGAGACTCAACTCACTGTTCATCATCGTAGTAATTAATAACTGGAACTTGAGGATGATTTGAGAAGGTGTTGGTTACGAAGTTTCATGATCTCAATACGGATTGTGTCAGCTTTGTATATGATCTTTATAAAGTTTTAAACGTTGATATAAAGAATTTTGTTAAAAATGCTTTTACGCAAAAGAACCTTGATTATTGCTAAAGCCAAACCTTGAATCCCATGAGCCTGCATTCCTACGTTCTTTTAAATTCTTATTTCGGTTAAGACTTGTTGAGTACTTTTGTACTCAGGGTTCGTTGACCCTTGTTGCGTGTGAGGCTCATGAGCGGATCTGTTTGGATCGTCTTTGCATGACCGTTGTTCAATCATGATGATAATTATAATTAAATGTGTGGCCCTTAAGGCGGCAGGCAGCTTATGTTGTGTGTTTTGTAATATATTATAATGCCACTCCACTACTTTGGTTTGTTTTATTATCGAACTTAGTTGTATGGTTTGAAACAAATGGTTTCTAAACTATGTTATTGTAAGTCTTCCGCTACTTTTACTCTGATGTATCTATTTGAATAAACTGTTGTAATACTGCAATGACTCTGTAATGTGATCCTGCTCGGAAATCGTGGATGATTCAGGGTTCCCTGAGGACACCCGACAGTCTTCTTAAGTTACCAGGAACATATGCATAGATGTCAAAGGTCGTTGGACAGTGACAGGTGCATGTGGGCCCTATAATTTAGGAGGTTCTGCCATAGTTCTCCCCAAAATCTAGTATTTAAGTTGTGACCAGATGCTGGACAGCGTCTGGTCAGCACTGACCGGACATGTCCGGTCACGATTTTCCCTCTCTGGAACCTTACTGGAGTCAACCGGATGCTGGCACCTAGCGTCTGGTCGCTCACCTCTCAGCGTTCGGTCGCACCAGACGAAATCACCATGATCAAATGAACTGACTGGACTCTACGCCAGCATCCGGTCACACCGGAACCATTGTCTGGTCAGCATTTGACCATCCATTCACTTCCAACTCGCAATAATATGTGAATGAAGATTGCTCCAATTGATCTAAGGGCTTTTTGGGAGCCACCTAGTGCTAGATTTAGCAAGTGTGCACCACACCTAACCCACTAGACTCACCTAGGTCAAGCTACCCGTCCATACCCCCCGTAATAGTATGGCCAAAGGAAAAACAAAGTCCTAAACTACTCTAAGTGTCTCTTCAACTCCAAACGACACTTAGAACGTGTCCATCCTTAACCTTGTCATCCATCCTTTGAAAACCGAAACGATTTCCATCGTAGGGGCATGACCACCATGATTGCCCAATCGATCTCCATTATCATGACTAACTTAATTGCCTCTGCAAAACACACATTAGTCATAGTAATCAGGTATTGTCATTAATCATTGTAACCCAACTAGGGGCCTAGATGCTTTCAATCTCCCCCTTTTTGGTGATTGATGACAATACCACCTCGAGTATGTGAAAGAGTTGAGGTTTTTAACATGCATAGATCATATAAGCTTTAGGCAATAAGAACAAAAGAGTTAGGCAAGCTTATATGACCCAAGCCAACATGATGTACTTAAAAGATATGAAATAAGCATGAGTACAAGTAATAGAGCTCATTTGTATCGGAGTAAAACACGGAAGCTAAGCAAATGAGCATAACACAAGTGATATGACATATAAATAATTCAAAATAGAGAGCACACATGTCACATATTACATGAATATCATGATCACGTAGATATCACTATCACATAAATATAGTTTGATGCATGAAAGTAAACACACGAATGCATAATAGTGTATCACACATAAAACTCCAAATATAATAGATAAGCTAATAAATAGACTCCCCCTAAAAGTATCGCTCCCCCTAAGGCTAACATACTCGAACCCTCTCCCCCTTTGGCGTCAAACACCAAAACCTAAGGGTCGGTCAGCGTGGCTACAGCGGACGAATCGGGCACTAAGGTGCAAGGAGCGAGCTGAAACTGTGTGCCATCATCATCTGATCCTGAGCTCTGAGCTGTATGATCCTCTATAGCAGGAAGCAACACTAAAGCGGTCTGGGTTGGATCAAGGACTGGTGCGGCCTGTGACACTGCAGGTATGACGGACGCAGGCATCTCTGATGATGCAACTGACAAAGGGAGCGTCTCTGTAGTCCCGGTAATAGGTGCAACTGTGGAAGGACCTAGGACATGTAGATATGACGGAGTAGGCTTGCCCTGTCAACTCACTAAAGGTAGCACCAAGGCTCCTAGAGACTAAAGTATCTGGCACAAGCAGCGAGGATGTCTAAGCCGGTGTGAAGCCCATCTGAAAAGGTGTGAACTGCGGGGCTGGCAGTGGTGAGGCAAACCACTAGGACACCTGCTCTATAGGTGAAGGAAACTATGCTGGTGGCTGTCCCCGACTCTGAAGTCCACTTGACTGTAAAGCTGGAGTCATAGAAGTGGTAGCAGGCTGACCAATCTAGGGTGAAGGCTATGGCGGTGAAGCCCTAATGGCTGTTACAACATGCTGCATAAACCCAAGTAGCTGCTGCTGCATGAGAAGCTGCTGCTGATGCATGGCCTGCTGCTGCTGCTAGATTGCCTACTGTTATCACTGAAACTCATCCTGCCTAGTCTGAAACTGTGCAAAAGTAGCGGTGGTCTCCTATGCCTAGCGAGCCTGATCCTGCCTCATCCGCTCAAGGATAGCAAGTAGAACAGGGTCTTTCTGCAGTGCAGGTGGAGCTAAACTAGAGCAATCAGCCTCATGGTCATGTCATCATGGATGCATCTGGGGGATATCTTTGTAGTCATCATCTGAGCTGTCGTTGGGGTCGCTCTCAACCATCCCCTCCTACTGAGCATCTAACTGCTCCTCCTCAGTAGCTGCTATGCCCCTAATGGTTTCATCCTACTGGGCTACAGTCTCTGGCACCTCTGGGTGACGGTGTGACTGGCTACGTGCACTCGGCCTGCTGTGACAGATCATCTGGGTCATGTTATAAGTAGGAAACTCTCTAGTAGCACCACTATACTCTGCAAGCATCTTAGGTGGCCTTACTATAACTGCTCTGTCTCCTCGGCCTGCTCTCCCTCCTGAGTCTGCTCTACTGGTTGTGGCTGCTGTTGTGACTCCGTGAGGCTGACTCTCATCAATTGCGACACGCCGTCCTCCAACCATGGCTATCCCAACTGGACCACCATGATGACGCTCAACCTCCTAAAGTGCAGCCCTCTGTGCTGGTGAAAGCTGATCTGCAATAACAACACCACTCCTAGCACCTCCTCTCTCAGCACGATTTGCGGCCTCTGCAACTACGACTGCTCTAGCTGTATCTACATCAGGGTACTTGTGCTTCTTCGTCGCCTTGCCTTTTGCATCTGCAGGCTAGCGAGGTGAGGGCCTCGGATCATCATCATCGAGACTTCCTCCGACATTCTTGACACGAGCCATCTGATGGAGCTAAAAAGAACAACTACCGCTGACAAAGATCAACTGCCAACTGTCACCTCCGAGGCTTGGCCTCGATCCGTACTCACGAGCTTGGCCCCGAGTTGACTGTCAACTGCCAAAGTGACCTCAGAAACACCGACTCGCTGCACGTTAGAATAGATCAGATATATAAATAATTACAATATATCTAGAGATACGAAGCCCTAAGAAAGCAAGCAATAGATACGAAATTGGAATCAAGGGCTTGCTACCTGACGAACCGGTGATCCAAAAAGCAGAGGAACGACATGCGGGGAACCACCGGGAATCCTAGGGTTAGGGTTGCGCTGGTCGGCATGGATCGGTGGTAGGGAAGATGTAATGTGGGCACTAGAGGCTCTAGTGAAGGCAGCAGGAACTCCGGCAAGGATCAGTCGGTGGCACTAGGGCACTGGCACGGCGGCGGCGCTGGAGCACGGCTTGGGTGAGCTGTAGCGCGGGCGTGGGCGACACGGGCACGGCGGTGCTAGCGCAGGGTGAAGCTGTGGCGCATGGTGGTGCAGCACGGTGGTGCGCGGGCGGCACTTGCGTGGGAGCAGGGCGAGCATGGTGGCGCGGTGACTCGGCTCGGGACTAGCGATGACGGCACAGGTTAGCGGTGGATTAAGGCCTTAGGTCAATCGGAGAATGGATTTTATGGTGGCCCCCAACGGAATAGAAAAGGAAACGGATAAGAAGTCCTGAACCCGCATGTTTTCTATTGACTGGATGCTCCGATGGCAACGACCGGACGCAGCCACCCAGCGTCCGGTCGATTCCAGAGAGGTCCAAAACCTCTAGAATCGCGACTGAACGCATTCGGTGAACCCCGACCAAACGCAGCCAGAGTCCGGTCCTCACTGCCTTGATCGCCTCGCTTGATCGGACGCTAAACCACCATTTGACCGGATGCTGAACAACAGAGTCCGGTCACTCTATCGCAACAGGTTCACCTCCTGTGAACTGATCAGACGCTGGACTTCAGAGTCCGGTGCAACGTCCGGTCACTCTTTTTCTAGCAAATCTTCAAACTCCTTCGTGCTGCCTATTCCCAATCAAGTCCCAATTCAATAAGATTCAAATAAACACCAATTGGGACTGATGTGAGTGACCTCTCTCAAACCCTCAAATTTTTCAAAAATATTTTGCCTTAGGCTATAATTCTTTCTAAGAAAATAGGCAATAAGAGGGCAATTGAAGATAAACGACAAAGCAACAATCAAGCATATGCAATGCAATACTTGAAAGTAAATCTAGTTGCTTGTCAAGTTTGATCCAAGGTTAAGCTTCTTCACACACTTTACGGTGGTTATCTTAACCATGTTAGACAAGCCCTAAGTGCATTACCATAAAGTAAACATAATGTATATTACAATGCAATGCAAGGGACAACACAAGCTCATTTTCTAGAGAAGTTGCTAAAATAAAGAACATTGAGCTCATTCCGCAATCGACAAAAAGTCACCTCATCTAGCGGTTTAGTGAAGATATCCGCCAATTGATCCTCGGTCCTTACACCTTCTAATGATATATCATTCTTAGCAATATGATCTCAAAGAAAGTGATGGTGGATATCTATGTGCTTGGTGCGAGAGTGTTGAACTAGATTATTTGCAAGTTTTACCGCACTTTCATTGTCGCACAAAAGAGGTACTTTTTCTAGAACTAAACCATAGTCTAGTAAAGTTTGTTTTATATAAAGTATTTGTGCACAACAAGCACCCACGGCAATATATTCCGTTTTGGCGATGGATAAAGCCACACTATTTTGTTTCTTGGAGGACCAAGACACAAGTGATCTACCAAGCAAATGGCACCCTTTGTGTGGGGGTATTAACCCCTATACCCTTACGGCTAAGCTTGGGTTGGCCTGGATCGATAGGTTCAGTTCACCCGAAAGATGACGTGCGGCCCAGTTAACCTGATCGGAGTCCCGCACAAGGAATCAAGACGGATTTGGCGATCAAGCAGGATCCTGGTCGATTAGAATAGGAATCCTTATCCGGCCACATATGGCAATTGTAACCGACTAGGATTAGTTTCCAGATCTGTAACCCTGCCCCCCGGACTATATAAGGCGGGCAGGGGACCCCTCTAAAAATCATCTCTCATTGACATACAGCAATACAAATCAGACGCAGGACGTAGGTATTACGCCTTCTTGGCGGCCGAACCTGGATAAAACCTCGTGTCTGTCTTGCGTCACCATCTTGTTTGGGACTTGCGCACCTGTCTGCCGATAATCTACTACCTTGGGCATACCCCTAGGTAGACTGCCGACCATATTTCGTCGACACTTTGGATGTGCTCTTTCTATCAACTTTGCAACCGGCATAATCCGAGTCGGAATAGCCAACTAATTCAAATATAGCTCCTTTGGGATACCAAAGGCCAATGCTTGGTGTGTGCTTAAGATACCTAAGGATTCTTTTAACGGTAATCAAATGAGTTTCCTTAGGATTAGCTTGAAATCTAGCACACATACACACACTAAACATGATGTCGGGCCTAGATGCGGTTAAATATAATAAGCTACCAATCATAGAGCGGTAGAGAGTTTGATCAACCGTGTTACCTCCCTCATCTAGGTCGAGATGTCCATTAGTTGGCATTGGTGTCTTGATTGGCTTACATTCATCCATCTTGAATCTCTTGAGAAGATCATTTGTATATTTCTCTTGAGAGATGAAAATCTCTTCTCTCATTTGCTAGACTTGAAAACCAAGAAAGAATGTAAGCTCTACAAGCATTGACATCTCAAACTCCTTCGACATCAATTCACCAAACTCTTTGCAAGAATCTTCATTTGATGATCCAAAGATGATATCATCAACATATACTTGACAAATGAAGATATGTCCATCAAGCTTCTTGGTGAATAGTGTGGTGTCGACCTTCCTAATGGTGAAGCCCTTCTCAATGAGGAAGTCCCGAAGACGCTCATACCAAGCTCTTGGGGCTTGCTTAAGCCCATATAACGCCTTGGGCAACCTATAGACATGATTAGGATATCTAGGGTCTTCAAACCTAGGAGGTTGATCAACATAGACTAGTTCATTAATAAAGCCATTTAAAAATGCACTTTTCACATCCATTTGATATAGTTTCATCTCATGATGTGATGCATATGCAAGGAGGATACGAATGGCTTCTAGTCTTGCAACCGGTGCAAAGGTCTCTCCAAAATCCAAACCTTCAACTTGAGAGAACCCCTTTGCAACTAGTCTTGCCTTGTTCCTCACAACTACGCCTTGATCATCTTGCTTGTTGCGGAACACCCACTTTGTTCCAATGACTCTTGCACCTTTTGGCCGCTCTTCAAGAGTCCAAACTTCATTGCGGGTGAAGTTGTTCAACTCTTCATGCATGGCATTTATCCAATCCGGATCTTGAAAAGCTTCTTCTACCTTAGTAGGCTCAAAGCAAGAGACAAAAGAGTGATGTTCAATAAATGAAGCAAGTTTTTGAGATCGAGTCATTACACCCTTTGATGGACTCCCTATGATGAGATCTTGTGGATGAGCTTGTAGTATAGGTGAATTTCTTCTATCAACCACTTGAGGGGGAGGTTGTGGAGCATCAACATCTTGTGCTTGTGTCACCATTTGCTCATGGAAGACATGAGTATCTTCATTTTCTACTCTCCCATCTTTTTCACCATCTTGAGGCACATTTGATGAAGAAGGTGGATTGATCACTTGTACATCATCTTGATCATCTTGGGGCTTGATGTCTCCAACCAAAATGTTCTTCATAGCCTCCCTCAATGGTTCATCACCTACATCATCAAGATTCTCATGTGCTCCTTGGGAGCCGTTAGATTCATCAAATTCCACATTATATGTTTCTTCAACCAAGCCGGTGGCATGATTAAATACTCTATATGCTTTGGACTTTGATGTGTAACCAACAAGAAAACCAATATCACAACATCTTTGAAACTTTCCTAGGTGTTGCCGTTTCTTGTAGATGTAGCATTTGCATCCAAACACCCTAAAGGAGACATCCGGCTTCTTCCCATTGAGCAACTCATAAGGTGTCTTGTCAAGAAACTTTTGAAGGAATAGGCGGTTGGATGCATAACATGCAGTATTGATAGCTTCCACCCATAGAGCTTCGGGGGTATTGTACTCATCTAGCATTGTTCTTGCAAGAGTGATCAATGTCTGGTTCTTTCTCTCAACTACACCATTTTGTTGAGGAGTATATGTTGCGGAGACCTCATGCTTGATCCCAACTTCATCACAATAGGCTTCAATATTTGTGTTGTCAAATTCCTTTCTATTGTCACTTCTAATCTTCTTGAGCTTCACTTCAAACTCATTTTGTGTTCTCTTGGCAAACTTCTTGAAGCATGATGCAACTTCGGATTTATCATGAAGGAAGAATACCTATGTGTATCTTGAATAGTCATCAAAAATCACAAGACAATAAAGATTTCCACCCAAACTCTTGTATGTTGTTGGTCCAAATAAGTCCATGTGAAGGAGTTCTAGCACTCTTGTGGTTGACATGAAAGCTTTTGTTGGATGAGTATTTGCAACTTGCTTGCTGGCTTGACATACACTACAAAGATTGTCCTTCTCAAACTTCACATCCTTAAACCCTCTCACCAAATCATTCTTCATTAGCTTCTTGAGTGAGCTCATCCCAACATGAGCAAGTCTTCTATGCCATAGCCACCACCCAAGTGTTGTTTTAGTGAATAGGCAAGTCTTCAAATTAGCATCTTTGGAGGTGAAATCCACTAGATATAGGTTGTTGTATCTAAATCTTTGAATATCACTTGATCATCATCCTTCTTAGATACAACAACTTCCTTCTCGGTAAACAAGCATTGGAGGCCAAGATCACACAATTGTGCAACGGATAGCAAGTTTAAGCTCAATGAAGCAACATATAGCACATTTGAGATTGAATGATCATTTGATATTGCCACTTTGCCCAATCCTTTAACCTTGCCCTTTGAGTTATCTCCAAATGTGATTCTTTCTTGTCCATCTACTTCTTCATCTAGTGAGGTGAACATACGAGGATCACTGGTCATATGTTGTGTGCAACCACTATCAATTACCCAATGACTTCCACTAGTCTTGTAGTTCACCTACACATAAGAGATCAAGCTTTAGGAACCCAAACTTGTTGAGGGCCCTTCACCTTCTAAACAAGTGACTTTGCTACCCAAATTTTCTTAGGCCTATTCTTGTTGGGAGGTCCTAAGAACATGACTTTCATCTTTCCACTAGAATTCTTTTTAAGCATGTAATGAGCATTGAAAGCAAAAGGTCTAGCATGCTTGGGCAAGGGTTGTGGTGGTGGAGTTTGGCACTCATGGGCAAAGCGGCCTTCTTGTCCACACTCAAAACATCTCTTTGGCTTTGGCTTTGACTTGTGTTGTTGTTGAGCTTGAGCCTTCTTCTCTTGGTTTGCCAAGTACCTAATGCCACTTCTATCCATCTTCATGACGGTATTCATTAGTAGCTCACTTTGAAGATGCTTGCCTCTTGTGAACTTGCTCACTCCAATCTTGAGATGCTCTTTCTCCAACTTTAGCTTCTTGTTCTCTTCCTTGAGAGCATCATTATTTTTCTCTTCCTTAAGCTTCTTGTTCTCTTCTTTGAGCTTCTTATTCTCAAGAATCAAATCACCATCATGATCAAGAGTTTCTAGCACAATAGTATTGTGAGTTTTGATCTCTTCAAGATCTTTCTTGAGCTTTTCATTTGCATTCTTGAGCTTGACAAACTCATCATAATTATTGGTCTCAACCACTTGCTTGCCCTTGCTACTAGAACTTTGCTCAATGCTCTCAATGATCAAATCATCACATGATGTAGCTATATCAATCTTAACAACATTGTTAGTAGCATCATGTGGCTCATTGGATAGAAATTCTTGAGCAATGACAAGATTATCATGATTAATATTAAGAGTGGTATATTCTTCTTTTAGAAAGTTGTGGCTAGTGATGAGCTCATTGTGTATCCTATCAAGTTTATCATGTTTATCTTTAAGCTCTTTCTTAGACGATTTGAGTTCCTTGAGTTTGGATGACATAGCATCATTTGCTTCTCTAAGCTCACCACTAGCCTTTTTGGCTATATCACATTTAGCTAAAAGAGAATCATTCTTGGCATCTAGCTTATCATTCTTAGCTCTAGTCTTTCTAATGATCTTAGTGTATTGATTTAGCAATTTAACAAGATCATCATAAGAAGGTGATTCATATTCATCATCATCACTATCACTATCACTATCATCATTGCTAGCATGATCATCACCACTACTATCATCATCATTTGATACCTTGCATTCACCCTTGGCCATAAGGCATAGGTGTGTAGAGGATGATGGCGATGGTGGCGGTGAAGATGATGAAGATTTAATCACAATGGCGGCCACCTTCTCATTATCATTATCATCATCGGATGAGCAACTTGATGAATCAATGTCCGTGAGCCAATCACCGATGATGTATGCCTTCCCATTCTTCTTCTTCTTGTGGGAGTCCTTTTCTTGCCATCTTTCTTCTTGTATGGCTTGTTTTTCTTCTTCTCATCTTCTTCTTCATTAATTGAGTCATCTTTCTTGCCCTTGTACTTGTTCTTGTACTTGTCTTTCTTGGGCTTTGTGCATTGGTGTGCTAGATGACCAAGTTCTCCACAATTGTAGCAATCCATCTCTGAGATTGGCTTCCTTCTAGAGCTAGTGAAGAACTTCTTTTTCTTCCCATCAAACTTGATGCCACTCTTGTTAAGCTTCTTTAGCATCTTGGCTGTTCTTCTCACCATGAGAGCAAGACTTGCATCATCAATTTCATCATCACTTGAGCTCTCATACTCAAGTCTTGCTTTGCCCTTCTCTTGGCTAGCTTTGAATGCTAAGTCCTTGTCTTTCTTCTTAGTAGAGGATGAGCCATCTTGTGGTGTGATGTGCATGTACATCTCATGAGCATTGATCTTTCCCAAGATTTGTGTTGGTGTAGTGGTGGAAAGATCACCTTGATGAAGCACGGTCACAATATGCCCATATTTGTCAATGGGGAGGACACTCAAGATCTTTCTTACAACATCGGATGGTTGCATTTGAGTAAGTCCAAGCCCTTTGACTTCCTCTACAAGAACATTCAAGCGTGAGTACATTTCATTAGCACTCTCTTTGGGAAGCATCTCAAATGAATTTAGCTTTTTCATAACAAGATGATATCGTTTCTCACGCTCGCTCTTTATTCCCTCATGGAGCGCACAAATATCCGACCATAGTGCATGGGCATCTTTGTGGTTCCTCACCTGATTGAACACATCTTTGCAAAGGCCTCTAAAGATGGTGTTTCAAGCCTTTGCATTCCATTTCTCGTAATTCACCTCATCGCCTTGTAGTTGTGTAGCATCCCAAGGTTTTAGGAAGCCTTGTGAGGCGGCTCTAAGTATTCCAACATCTAGAGCTTCTAAATACGCCTCCATACGGATTTTCCAATAAGGAAAATCATTCCCCTCAAAGATAGGAGGAGGTCCATCCCCATGAGACATCTTTCTCTAGGCGGTTAAGCCTAAATACGTGAGCATGAGGCTCTGATACCAATTGAAAGGATCAAGATGCCCAAGAGGGGGTGAATTGGGCTAATTCTAAATTTCTTTGCAATAATTAAACTCTACGGTTAGCCCAATTAACCCCTTGTGCCTAGAAAGTGTTTCTATTGATCTAACGCACAAAAGTTTAGCAACCTATGTTCTAATCCTACTCTAGCATGGCAATTCTATGAATGTAAATGATAAGAATTGAATTGCTCAAAGTAAATGCTCAAAGTAAAGAGAGAAGGAGGAATGCGGCGATGTTTTGCCAAGGTATCGGAGAGTCGCCACTCCCCACTAGTCCTCGTTGGAGCATCCGCGCAAGGGTGTAGCTCCCCCTTGATCCGTGCAAGGATCAAGTGCTCTCTATGGGTTAATTCTTTGACACTCCATCGTGGTGAATCACCCACAACCGCTCACAACTTGAGTTGGGTCATCCACAAGCTCCGTCAGATGATCACCAAACTCCCAATCACCACCAAGCTGTCTAGGTGATGGCGATCACCAAGAGTAACAAGCATGAACTCTCACTTAACCACGACAAGCCTAATGAGAAGGGTGGATGCACGCTTTGCTACTCTTGCTTTCACTAATGAGGGCTCTCTTTGGGATTCTCAAATCTCAATCACCTCACTAGGACCTTGCTCTTCTTGGCACTCTCAAAGGTGTTTATCAATTGTTGGAATTAGCAAAAGTACCCCCTCACACGAATGGAGGAAGTATTTATACATCCGAGTTCAAAACGAACTGTTATGTGCCTCTGCGGGGTGACCGGACGCTCCGATCAAGTTGACCGGACGCTCCGGTCAGTTCTCCCCGAAATCCAGTGTTTAAGTTGTGACCGGACGCGTCTGGTCATGATTTTCCCTCTCTGGAACCTTCTTTGAGTCGAGTCGACCGGACGCCGCACCCAGCCCGTCCTCACCTCTCAGCTCAAATATCAAATCATACCTGCATTTAAATCACCATGATCAAATGAACAGAGCGGACTCTGCGCCAGCGTCAATCACACCGGAACCAGCGTCCGGTCAGCATTTGACCCTCCATTCACTTCCAACTCGCAATCATATGTGAATGAAGATTGCTCCAATTGATCTAAGGGCTTTTTAGGAGCTACCTAGTGCTAGATTTAGCAAGTGTGCACCACACCTAACCCACTAGACTCACCTAGGTCAAGCTACCCGTCCATACCCCCCTTAATAGTATGGCCAAAGGAAAAACAAAATCCTAAACTACTCTAAGTGTCTCTTCAACTTCAAACGACACTTAGAACTAGTCCATCCTTAACCTTGTCGTCCATCCTTTGAAAACCGAAATGATTTCCATCATAGGGGCATAACCACCATGATTGCCCAATCGATCTCCATTACCATGACCTAACTTAATTGCCTCTGCAAAACACATGTTAGTCATAGTAATCACGTATTGTCATTAATCACCTGAAACCCAACTAGGGGCATAGATGCTTTCACCATCTTGTACTCAGGGTTTATTTCCCCACTTGTTGCAGATAATATAGTCTATCATCGATATTGTAAGAACTGCTTCTGTCCCACCGTGTACGAGGAGTAGGCCATGGGCAACGCGCTTCTATATATCTAATCTATGATGCTTTTGTGGGATGTGATCATAAACTGACAAGTATTTGAACAATGGTGTGAGATGTTAGTTTCACCACTACCTTTGCTTCCGCTACTACTTCATTTGAACTTGGTTTGTAATAACTTTAATTGTACTCCGATGTATGGTGAGGTATTTGTGAACTTTATATAATATGTGGCATCTATGTTGAATCATGTATGATCTTGGTTGTATGTTGGCGATGAATCGAGACCCTTCGTGGTACTCGACAGACTACCGAATTTATATGGGCTCAAGTATGACAGTGCTATCGTTTCGGTGATTGCCATTATACTTGTGCTCTTATAAATTGGTTGGTTCTGTCACAGCTGTGCTGTCGTTACCTAGCCAAAGATTTTACATGCCGCACATTCTTACCCACCCGCGTGTCTTCACTCACCTACGAGCCTCAACCTAGATCAAATATCAATCAATCCTCGCCTCCAACCGCTCCAAGACGATCGCCATCCCAGTCTCTGTAACAGAACCGCCCAATTTATACAAGATCAAGTACGGCTGTCCCCGCTAACACGTTGACACACACATACTTTCACTTATATAAACCCGGTAGTCCGCTGAGTGTCCCGAAAGACCTCGGTAAATCAACATCACAACCAAGATAGTGTGATTAAGCAAATACACATCACATACACAGGGTTGCAGCGGAAATAATATTACATAAGGGTTCACAAATAAAAGTACAAGTTTGGGTTTCAAAACTGCTTAGTGAAAACAACATAGCTTTCAAATGATTACATTAATATAAGTTCCAAATATATTGCTAGCATAAGTGACATCATCCGACAAAAGCATATAGATGAGAAGTAACTATAGAATCACCGAGCCCACCGGCGGTTAGCCACCATCTTCAACAGGCCGAGAACTCCACCTGCAACATGGTGGGATAAACCCTGAGTACTCGAATGTACTCAGCTAGACTTACCCGTCGGAAACCAAAACAAATGACACCAAGGATCATGCATAGCTTAATTTAGTGGATCTGGCTGGACAACCTTTTTGCATAAAAGCTTGAGTAACCATTAGCATTATTCACATGTATTTAGCAAAGACTTTTAGCCATTACCTACCATCTATATTAGCACCTGTACTAATCAATCACTTGATTAAGTTGCAAACAATAATAACCATATCAGGTATTTCATGGCTCATTGTCATTATCATCATCATCATCATCATTTAACCATATCTTTAAATTTAGTGAATCTACGTTGCCATTTGCTCACCAAGTTCTCACTATCCAGAGAGAGGCGGTGATTCAATCAATTCCTATCCAAATGGAGGGTTATTCCTAAACACAAACCCCGCTTCCCCGTCGTGGTCGCAAACGAGTCACCTTTGGTACGATTCAGAGTCGCGAGTCCGAACAGATCGACATTCTCGAGAGAACCACTCGCCAAGGTTGTTCGGGACTCTAACCCGCTTGGACTTATGCCAATGGCTCTCCGCACATCCTTACTACCTCCGGAATGCACGCCATCGCCGCGCGCCCCCGGCCTAAGTCGAGCTACTAGGCTTCGTGGTGAACGACTTATCCGCCAGCTAAGTGTTAGGTCATGTTCAACATGACATCGGACGTCTGTTGTATCGGTCCTTAAACGACCTGACGATGGGATAGATTCACACCCAAGACCTCCATGCCTTGTTGCTGCACTACCATCATCCCGTCCGGTCTCCTTTCATTATTAACACATGGTTCTTTTTCATGATAGCAAATATAGCCAACCGTGATCAGAGCTCATCCTACATCTCGCAGGTGATAGGAAATCACCCGACTTCTACCGGTCTGTGCATAGCTAAGCATCATTCGATCCTACACTTAATTAGGATTCACATGATTTTATCTGGACATAGTAGGGATATAATGC
Organism: Miscanthus lutarioriparius; assembly: GCA_904845875.1. Classification (NCBI taxonomy): domain Eukaryota; kingdom Viridiplantae; phylum Streptophyta; class Magnoliopsida; order Poales; family Poaceae; genus Miscanthus; species Miscanthus lutarioriparius. The sequence continues at coordinate 48,010,782 of CAJGYO010000011.1, read as the reverse complement.
AACAATTGGTTCCAACCAATTCCTATACTTAATGCATCATCAACAATAAGAGATACTCAATATATTTGTAAAAACATGGGAGGCTTATAATGCTCCGGGGCTTGCCTAGGATCCGACACAAGTCAGTTCAGTTAGCTTGCACCGTCTTGGTGACACCTTCGGTCCTGGCACTTGCTTAGTCCTTCCATCTTCGGGATATATCCACCAAACCAAAATCTTCGGGTTTGGCTCCAACATCGCATCCTTCACGTGGTGCATCTAGCGTACCTAGATGAGATGCAATATACAAGTGCATAAATATGAAGAATAGTACCATGAGACGCATCACAAAATAGCAAGCAAGACAAGCATAGTTTACACTAACACACTTAAGTACTTTGCGATGCTTAACTTAAACATCGCACAATCTATCATGCTAAGATGGAAAAGAAGACGACAACACCAAACATGACACAAGTTTCCCAAGATCTCAGGTGCTCTAACTCAGTCATCATTCAAGGCATAAGTCACACTTAACAATATACAAGCAAACACCATAATTGGAATCTGCCAATTTCTGGACATGCAAACAGCAGCTACAAGATTTAGCTATAACTGGAGTTACACAAATCCAAATGACTTGCAAGAAGACATTTTGGAAAGCTTATGAAATTATCTACATTTCATCTATAACCATCATAGCATGATTCCCAAGTTAAGTAGGTCAAAATTATACCTTTACAAAAACTGGTTCACACAAAACAGAGAGCAACAAATCCTGTATTCTAACTTTAAACAGTTGTAACTCAAACACTACTCAGCCAAATGATACCAAATTTTAACAGCAGCTAGATACATAAATTATCTACAACTTTTGTATAAACAAGTTTCACAACAAAGCACATTATCATGAAGAACTTTGCTAGGTTCCCAGATCTGTCCATAAACCACATTTGCAAGAAAATAAATATTAACTTATGTTGCAAACACATAATTAGGCAAAACCAACTTTACCAACATGTCACACATGACTAAAGAACACCAGAAAACCTAGTGTCCATGACCAAATAAATTCTTTTAATGCATTTCTTAATTTATTTTAGATAACAAGGTGACTTAATGAACATATACCAAAAGGATACTATCTGTGTGATTGTCCAAGATGGAATTGACTTGATAGCACAGGTTTTGGGAAAACAAAGCAGTAGTTGCATTGCTAAACGGCTTGCTGTTACATTGCCTAACATTGCTCTGCGGGACATAGCCTTTGTAATTAGCAAAAGTTGTCACCTAGCGGGAGGTGAAGCTTCATACTAGTAACTAATCAGTTGGCTCTCAACACTAAAAGGTCCCAAATCTTCACTCTTGACAATAAGAATTGTGGTCGAAGCATAAACCGATGGTCGCCATTGAAGTCAGCAGAAAAGGGGTCACACTAGAAATGGTTGATCTCGATTGTGCGATCCACATGCACATAATGATCAAGACTTGGATAGCCAGGTCATAATCATAATGTGACGTTCGATTCTTATCTAACTAACAACTTATCCAACATTAAGTGTTGTGTGCCTTTCTGATCCAACAATGATGACATAAGTTGTTCACTAGGTGACGGACGTCAATACTGGGACAACCAAGTGGAGTCACTTGTCTACCACCTCTTGCAGTATGTTAATGTTTATGCCGGTGATATGTTCTTCAAAGGTTATCTTCCAGACGACATCAGGAGGAAGCTCTACTACATATGGTCCTAATAGATTGATCTTTTGATAAGATATGGGGAGATAACCAAGAAAGGATCACAAGAAAATATCACATCGACTGTCGTTTCATAATGGATCATGACTAGCAACCCTGATACCTATGCGTGCCGAGCAGCACAACCTTGTGTGCGCGCCCATAGGAGGCTCTCGATTTTGTCGTGGCACCATAGACTGTTAATTGTAACACCATTACTGAACTGACAACCAAAGTGAAATTTCCTGTGGAACCAGTTAGATTGTAAGAACACGCATTGTGCAAAAGAGGGATAGCAACAAGGATAGTCACAAGGTTAGGAATCAACAAGGAGGCGATCTAAAGATCAAAACACAGTGCAAGAGAACATAGCTTATTTGCCAAAGGCAACTGAGCAGGGGACTTCTTGCCTAATTTCCATATACGCCTCGTGTCCACCAAAGTGAGTACCAGATAAAGATTAACCTGAGATTTGGTCTTATCGAGCAGCATCATGCGATCAAGACTGATAAACATCCAGAGACTTGAAAGGGTTGGAGGCAAAATAAATGAGATTCAAGGGACATAGCCAATGCACTGACTAGGGATTGAGTTGATAAAGCAATGACATGATCTGCGAGGAAAAGGTTCTAAAGCCAGGGTAGATAGCGATTAGCGTTGCACCAGATCAGCTGTAGGAGAAGGAGCAATGAGGTCCGACAAGGATTTTTGAGCAGGGTCCTCCCACATAGGAGCGGAACAACCACGACACATGCAAGCATTCAAGGGAACTAAGCTTGGGCCTAAGGTCAAGCAAAGGCATAGATAAAGTCTTCGTAGCGCAATGTTCAAGGCTAGCAACCACATGTACAGGCTCAGGTTCCTAAGAGAGAATCTAATTGGAGGCGACAACCGTGCAATTACGTAACTTGAGCGTTGTTCTAAGATAAAGCTATTTGACACTCATATGCTTACCGAGGACAAACGAGGTGACAACTATGGCACTAATTAGATAACAAGCATACATACCACATCATAGTTTCAAGCAAGCATTTGAGAGATTCAATCAAATTAGCTTAAGCACAATTACTAAGCACAAGGCTCACACACATAACAAGCATTTACCATACAAGATTTAACTACAAGCTTGGCCCAAAACCAAAGCAAGCTAAAGCATCCACTTAGTATATGCATAGAAAACTGAACAACAGTACAGTAGGCACAGGTTTCAAGCATAACTGAAGTTATAGGCATCAAACAAAGGTGTTCCTAGACTTTAGGTAAAGCTTATTAAGTTGTCTACAACTTTCTTATTATCATATAAAGATGATCCTACAGCTAACAAGACCAAACAAGACAAAGAAGACATCTCTGCCCAGATTTGGACAGATTCTGTCATTCCATTTTGCAAGCTCATAACTGGAGATTTAGATCACCAAAAACAGTGCTATTAGACATTTTAGAAAGCTTAGAAAAATTACTATACTTCTACTATTTCCAAGAAATAATTCTATATGCACACAGGTAAAACAAACCAAATATTAAGATCTGTACAGAACATAAACAAAACCTGACAACAAACTTCTGAAATTCATAACTCTTAACCCATAAGGCCTAGGGTCATGAAATTTTTGGACAAGCAAGATACGAAAGTTAGCTACGACTTTGGTATTCTCCATAACTATAGAAAACACCGTTATGACCATGAAAACATCACTACTATAGAAACTGTTCCAGCAGCCAACGTCCCACAAGCAAAACAAAACTTGCCTTTGTTCTACTTAACAAGAGAGCACACAAACATGTTATTCTAGCAGCTCTAAACATTGTTACCTTAGAGCAACAATAAATTAATTTTATTCATAAGAACCCCAAGTACTTAAGTGAGGCCTAAAGCATTTGCAAAAGCTTGTAAGAACAACATACCCACCACTTGGCTAAACTAGAGGACATTTATAGGTTTAAACATGTAACCACAATTATTTCTAGCAAGGCTAAGCACACACTTTTCTCAAGAACTTCATATTCAAGCAACATGGAACAAGGCATTTTGTCTAGCTTCACACAGGGAAGATAGTAACATCATATTGATCACAAGTTACTTAGTATTAGAACAAGGTGAGGGAAGCATATTTATGCACAAGCACAATCATGATGCATGCTCGTCCTATTCGTCCTCACCAAATTGCTAGCCTAAGGTGGCAATCACGTTCTATGTCAGTGGCATAACACGTACTCTCTCGATATATAGCTAGTCGTCAGCTACATTCAATCTACGCATTCGTGGTTAGCGTACCTGTAGGCAAATTCATTGCAGTCCATCCCCACAAGAGATAAATAAGCACACAATGAAAGCAGTAAACTAAGATACTCTCCATATATACATCCCTAGATGTATATACTTCGATATCCATAGCTACCCGATAAATATACCCGCAATTAAGTACCTTCATATATACATGGGTGTAACATGTAAATATTCCAGTAACCACAGCTAACTCTCCCCTAGACCGACAGTTGAACGATCATGCTCTCACAACTCACACTTACCTGAGCGTAGAGATAATTGATCCATACATTACCATTCAAGCGAATGACATCCATACAATAACACGCCGTATGGACGACGAAAGTAAAAAACCCCCATGTTAGTACTTAGATAGCCACCTAATAGTCCTTAACTGGGCATAAAGGAGGATGTCGCTAGCATAGTTTTGCAAATTAGTTTTGACAAATTTGCTCAGTAGCTAAAGTTTTAGTTAAAATAGGCTTTTAAAACCAAAACTTTGTTTTTAAAACAATGTACATGACAATATTATGCTTAATCTTGCTCGATGCCACCGTAATGTAAACCGTCCAATTTATACAAGATCAAGTACGCCGTCCCCGCTAACACGTTGACACACACATACTTTCACTTATATAAACCCGGTAGTCCACCGAGTGTCCCTAAAGACCTCGGTAAATCAACATCACAACCAAGATCGTGTGATTAAGCAAATACACATCACATACATGTGGTTGCAAATGAAATAATATTACATAAGGGTTCACAAATAAAAGTACAAGTTTGGGTTTCAAAACCGCTTAGTGAAAACAACATAGCTTTCAAATGATTACATTAATATAAGTTCCAAATATATTGCTAGCATAAGTGACATCATCCGACAAAAGCATATAGATGAGAAGTAACTATAGAATCACCGAGCCCACCGCGTTAGCCACCATCTTCAATAGGCCGAGAACTCCACCGCAACATGGTGGGATAAACCTCAGTACTCGAATGTACTCAGCCCAGCTTACCCGTCGAAACCAAAACAAATGACACCAAGGATCATACATAGCTTAATTTAGTGGATCCGGGTTGGACAACCTTTTTACATAAAAGCTTGAGTAACCATTAGCATTATTCACCTGTACTAGCAAGTGACTTTTAGCCATTACCTACCATCTATATTAGCACCTTTGTACTAATCAATCACTTGATTAAGTTGCAAACAATAATAACCATATCGGTATTTCATGGCTCATTGTCATTATCATCATCATCATCATCATTTAACCATATCTTTAAATTTAGTGAATCTACGTTGTCACCGCTTTCACAAGTTCTCACTATCCGGGAGAGACGGCGATTCAATCGATTCCTATCCAAATGGAGGGTTATTCCTAAACACAAACCCCGCTTCCCCGTCGAATCGCAAATGAGTCACCTTTGGTATGATTCAGAGTCGCGAGTCCAAACAGATCGACATTCTCGAGAGAACCACTCTGCTATGGTTGTTCGGGACTCTAACCCGCCTTGGACTTATGCCAATGGCTCTCCGCACATCCTTACTACCTCCAGAATGCACACCACTGCTCGCGTCCCCGGCCTGAGTCGAGCTACTAGGCTTCGCGGTCGGAACGACTTATCCGGCCAGCTAAGTGTTAGGCTGCGTTCAACATGACATGAGGACGTACAGCGTATCGGTCCTTAAACGACACAGACGGGGATAGATTCACACCCAAGACCTCCATGCCTTGTTGCTGCACTACCATCATCACGTCCGGTCTCCTTTCATTATTAACACATGGTTCTTTTTCATGATAGCAAATATAGCCAACCGTGACCAGAGCTCATCCTACATCTCGCAGGTGATAGGAAATCACCCAACTTCTACCGGTCTATGCATAGCTAAGCATCATTCGATCCTACACTTAATTAGGATTCACAGGATTTTAACCGGACAAGGTAGGGATATAATGCAACAATTGGTTCCAACCAATTCCTATAGTTAATGCATCATCAACAATAAGAGATACTCAATATATTTGTAAAAACATGGGAGGCTTATAATGCTCTGGGGCTTGCCTAGGATCCGACACAAGTCAGTTCAGTTAGCTTGCATCGTCTTGGTGACACCTTCGGTCCTGGCACTTGCTTAGTCCTTCCATCTTCGGGATATATCCACCAAACCAAAATCTTCGGGTTTGGCTCCAACATCGCATCCTTCACGTGGTGCATCTAGCGTACCTAGATGAGATCCAATATACAAGTGCATAAATATGAAGAATAGTACCATGAGACGCATCACAAAATAGTAAGCAAGACAAGCATAGTTTACACTAACACACTTAAGTACTTTGCGATGCTTAACTTAAACATCATACAATCTATCATGCTAAGATGGCAAAGAAGATGACAACACCAAGCATGACACAAGTTTCCCAAGATCTCAGGTGCTCTAACTCAGTCATCATTCAAGGCATAAGTCACACTAAACAATATACAAGCAAACACCATAATTGGAATCTGCCAATTTCTAGACATGCAAACAGCAGCTACAAGATTTAGCTATAACTGGAGTTACACAAATCCAAATGACGTGCAAGAAGACATTTTGGAAAGCTTATGAAATTATCTACATTTCATCTATAACCATCACAGCATGATTCCCAAGTTAAGTAGGTCAAAATTATACCTTTATAGAAACTGGTTCACACAAAACAGAGAGCAACAAATCCTGTATTCTAACTTTAAACAGTTGTAACTCAAACACTACTCAGCCAAATGATACCAAATCTTAACAGAAGCTAGATACATAAATTATCTATAACTTTTGTATAAACAAGTTTCACAACAAAGCACATTATCATGAAGAACTTTGCTAGGTTCCCAGATCTGTCCATAAACCACATTTGCAAGAAAATAAATATTAACTTATGTTGCAAACACATAATTAGGCAAAACCAACTTTACCAACATGTCACACATGACTAAGGAACACCAGAAAACCTAGTGTCCATGACCAAATAAATTCTTTTAATGCATTTCTTAATTTATTTTAGATAACAAGGTGACTTAATGAACATATACCAAAAGCATACAATAAATTCTACAAAAAATATAGTGGCTCACATATCCTCTCAATAGTCTACTGTACAAATTTCACTGCATTTGAATATGTATAGCAACCTCTATGAAAAAGACAAGTTGCTAAGGCAAGAAATCATGTAAGAGCGAGATAAACCAATAACTCACTCATACTTCATCCAATACTTATGAAATTTTTACCACACATAAAATATCACATGAGTAGCATGCCACAAAAATTTCACTTCATTTGGAGCCCTAGATCTACAGTTATGGAAAATAACAAATTCAACTGGCATTACAACCTTACTGCACAAATCTATTTTTACCGCAAAATATTGAAACTAAAACATGCTATATTATAGATCTAATGCATATAGAATTTTACAAGGATTCCAAAAAGTCCTCATTTACTATTTTATGAATTTCCTATGAATTACTATGAATTTCCAAAGATTCAGCAAATTTACTACAAATAGGTCCTTAACGGCACTATTCTTTTGAGTCACTGACTTTGCAGTTAGACCCCTTCCCCCCTGGTCGCAAATCACAGCAGGGGAGGCGCGGGAGTTAGCCACGGACGACCGGAGGAGGCTTGTCGGCGGCGCTGGAGTGGTGGCGGAGCATCAGCAGGGCCGCGCGCACGCGTGGGGCTGCTCATCCCAGCCCGAGGCGGCCTGTGTTGGCCCGACCATGAGCGCGGCGGCCGCAGCGGACGACAATACAGCGGCAGCGGCTTTCCCGGCAGCGCGCGAGGCAGGGGATAGTTGGTATGGGTTCAGGCGAACACGCGGAGGTGGTGGTGGTGGTGGCTTGGGTGCTCAGAGTGCAAGAACAATGGCGGCTAGGGAGCTCTGCTCCGATAGACGGCCATGGCGGCGGTAGCGAAGGAAGTTGCATGGCTGCAGCGCTCTACAGGGACGCGGAGAAGTGGGGATGGTGGCCGTGGCGCTGAGCAGACGTGAGGGAGGCTAGGGTTGCGTTGACGAGCGGTGGCCGCGGAGCTCTGCCAGCGACCATGGCGGACGCGGCCGTTCGCCGGCGTTGAGGCGAGGGAGAACGCTGGGAGAGAGAAGGGAGGGCAGAGGGGCTCGCTGCTTACTCCAGGAAGGCGCAGAGGGTAGGGCGGCGCGTGGCAATGGAGGTGGGGTCGATGACGGAGCATGGGCACCACGCGGCGCGCGTGTCCAGGGCTGGTCGGCCACGGCATCCCCCTGCTGATTCGATTTCAAAGTCTGAAGCCAAGGATTGAAATACCACCTCAAAAATGCGACTGAAGCTCCATTTTCTTCCCATCGTATCTCCTAAACCGATAGATGATTTGTTCCACCGATTACACCGTTGTGTATAGATACAAGATTACTCCAACTTTTATTAAAGGAGTTTGGACAGATTCAAAACGGTTTGCAAACTAAAATTCACCAAATATGGGTACATGAAACTGAAATCAGCTCCAACACTTAGCCAAATTTGCGAAAGTCCAAAAACAGCAGCGGATTGCAACTTTGAGCCTCTGTTTGACTTATTTCCATGCTGAACTAGGGTATACTCCAAAAACAAAGTTTGTTCTACACATCATGAACTACAACTTTTATTTAGGGCTCCATACCAAAACTGGTATAGAACCTACAGTTCTACTTTGACCAATGTAGTATCACGATAAATCTTAAATTATCCTTTGTGATCCATTGGAGCATTTTCTGGACATTTGCTCAACATGAACCTTTCATGACTTTTGTTGTAGAGTTCAATTAGAGTCCTTTGGGCAAGGTTGCAAGGTTTGATTGATGACTTATATTTCCATTCACTTAATAATGCAATCCAAGCACTTAGTAAAACCATTCCAACAAGGATATGACTTATCATTTCATGTGACTTTTTTATTCCAAACTTCATAAAACTTTTCTAGTGCCCAATATAGATGGGTATTGATGTGCGACACATGAAGATATCCCAATCACACCACCCAAGCATATATCTTGAAAAGGGCCTATATGTGGGCAAGGATGCAATATCCAAGTTTAAGTTGGGCTCATGTTTATAGATTTGGATTTGACATCTTCAACACCACTTGATCTGTCATGTTTGAGCTCAAACTCCTTGCTTAACTGGTGACAAACACCTGGGTTGTTACAGTCTCCCTCCTGTGCCGCTGAGCAGTGCTCCTCTTCTTCCTTGGTGCATTCGTATTCATCTCATACATGATGTGTTAGGGTGATCTTAATCTACCCAAACACATGTGAAATGAGGTGGATACGACTAGACAAATAAGGCCTCGCTTGGATTTCTTTCATGCGCTATTGTCATGCCATCACTGCGGGGTTTGCAGATCATGCGCCATGTTCGCTTGGTCGTAAACGATCGTAAATTTCTAGCCAGAACAGTATTTTTCTCTCACACCAAACCAGCCAGCAGTAATAATCCACAATCGTATACGATCGTTTTAGCCCCAGCCGAACAGATAGAGATGCGAGCAGGACTATATAGAGTATTAAATATGATTTGTAGGCCTCAGTGGTTGATAGTGTTTTGTGTCTTCCTGGCGAAGGTAAGAATTTGTTAGATCTATCAAAGCGAAGGGAATTTCAGTATCACGACGGGAAGTTGAAGCTAGCCGAAGCGGACAACATATTTTTTTTAGGAGTCAGGAGGGGCCGCAGCCCCTGCTGCTTTAAATTAAATTAAGAACTGTGAAAAAGGTACAAACACATATTTGAGTTAACCATGGGGATTAATACATGCTAGAAATGGATAGAGATGATTGGCACACAAAATTCTTAGAGGACCAAAAGAAGACATGGAGCCAGTAATTGTAGCCACTAGAAGCAGTGGTGAAGATGAAGCTATAGCAGAGAGGTAGAAGCCGAAGCCACGACTTAGTGAAATAAAACATAGATATCCAACTTTTGAGGTTTGTTATTTTAACAGGAAAAACACTAGATGCCTTCCTGTCGATAACCCACCCTAAACGTTTCTCGCTACCAAACATTTGAGTAGTTTCAAATCCAAAAAGAATGGACAGGTGGAGGCGCCTTGCTGCCAGTTCGTGTGGCTCAGTTAGGGCTTGTTTGGTACAGGTCAGCTTTACCAGTGAATCAATTTTTTGTGACTTAAGCTCGAAAATCAGTTTCGCCGATGAATCAGCTCTAAGTGTTTAACAAAACTATTAATCTAGAAAAAAATTTAGAATGAAGGGAATACTAGCTATCTAACTATATATTAGCTGATATTAGTCATTGGTTTATCCCAACTAGTGAGATAGTTATTAGCTGAGCATTCAACTAAAATTAGCTAGACCTGTTTAAATCAAAGAAATTAATTATTAGCAATTAATTATTAACTCTATGATCCAAACAATACCTTATTCAAAACTAAAGCAAAGAATGAATGTAGCCATGCGGAAGGTTGACGAGGCGAGTGGGAGAGTGGCTACTTCACTTGTGAAAGGCACTAGCTTTACTTTGCTGTAGTTGCAAATTAACATGACATGTTCATCGCGAGAACCTAAAGACAAGCTTTACTTGTGAATTTATATCAGCACATTCCGTCCAATTTGATGATCAGGCGTGAGTTTTTGTTAACACATCAGCGTCACTGGATGATCACAGCTTGGGCCAGGAGATCGGCAAACGCTTAAGGAAGCTGAATGGTCGCGTCTTTGGGCCGGACTGGGTCCATGTGCTGACGATGAAGTGAGTGTAGTCCAGACCGTGAGGAGTCAGCTAGAGCGGGGTGCGTGTGTGGGCTATACATGGCCAAACCGGCCGTCCAGGCATGGCACGGCACGCGACGACACGCCAAGCAGGGCGACGATGGGGCAAGGCACAATGCGCGCGCGGCCGTGCCGCTGCCGTGCCGTGCGTGCCGTCGCGTGTAATCTTGTCGTCGTCCCGCATCGGCATCCCGCCTAGACCATGACACTATAGGCTATTAGCCGTGCCGTGCCGTGCTGCTAGTCACGGCAGCCCGCACGTGCCCGTGTTGGCCCATAGCCGTCGCCGTCGCGCGGGGTCGCTGCAGCCACGACGTAGCCATCGTGCCTCGCCGCCGTAGTCGCAGATGCGTCGCGCGCCGCCGGCATGTGGATGCACCGCCAACCGCGTGCCGCCGCCGTGGGGATGCGCCGCCAGCCGCGCGACCGCCGCCATGGGTATGCGCCGTGGGGAGAGTATGTCGCGCGCCACCGCGCAGGCATTGGGGCTAAGGGCACGCGACCGTCGGGGACTGAAGGCGATGGGAGAGTGGGAGATCGGTAGAGGGAGAGACAGGGAGCGGCACAGTGAAAGATCGAGAGAGACGGAGGCTGAGGAGCTAGGGTTTGGAAGGGTGTGACGTTTATATATGTGGCTCAGAATGCATCCAACGGTTAGCATCTATCCTCAGAGCATCTTACGGTGGAAATAATCGGTCGGCGTCGTGCCAGCCCATTAGCCATGTCATGCCCGGGACGGTACTGCGGGCCGAAGTTGCGGACTAGGTATGGCACTACCACCGGGCCGTGCCAAGCACGGGCACGATAGGCCTCGGGCCGGGCTTTATAGTGCCGTGCTAGTGCTGGCCCATCAGGCCTGGCCCATTTGGCCAAGTATAGTGTAGGCTCTGCCTTGCTGTATCCTATTTGTATTCGTAGAAGGGTGAGGAAAGGATACCATGTGTAAACAAAACCCAGAACTCCTCAGTCTAATGACAGCTCCATAGTGAGTCATGAGCTAGTTCTAAGTATTTTATTTTATATTTTAATAGAAGATAAAAAAAATAACTTTTGATCCAGAGCTACTCTCGTACATGCATTTTAAGATCATATGAGGTTATCATATGAACCTAATCATATTACATGCTATTGTTAAAAGCTAACATCTTTATCTTAGAGGCAGTAGCTCATCATATTGTTGAGTGTCCCCTAAGCATTCATCATCTGATCCTCCAGCTCTATGCTGCTTATCCCTGATTCCTTCTCCAATCTTTCTATCCTTGCTAGTTGTTAGCAGTTTTGTGTGCTGTGAGGTAATGAAAGTAGAAATTATCACAGAGGGCAGGTTAGGGGAATGAAACTTTAGTACAGAGGAGCATATAAGACGAAGCAACGGGGTAAATGAAAAACCATTGTTCGTTTCAACATTTCAAAACCAAGTTTTTGTCTGAGCCCAGGTTCAAACCGGGGACCTTTAGTGTGTGAGACTAACGAGATAACCAACTACACCACTCAGACTTGGGGCCCGTTTAGTTCCCACCAATTCCAAACTTTAACACTATGCAAAAAGAAGATTTTCCGTCACATCAAACTTGCGATATATGTATGGAGTACTAAATGTTGACGAAATCAAAAATTAATTGCACAGTTTGGTTGTACTTTACGAGACGAACGTTTTAAGTCTAATTAGTCAACGATTGGACAATTATTATCAAATAAAAACAAAACGCTACAATGCGCTACAGTGTATCCAGAATTCAGTCGGCGCCAACTTTGCGAGGAACTAAACGTGGCCTTGTTGTCAAGTGATCCGACGAGGGATTTATTGTCTGATTATTCGACTATTCACATGACAAGATATCCAATTGTCGTCTTCGCTTTTGCGTTGGATTTAAGTGAGCCAACAGAATCACATGAACGAGTGGACACGGCAACGCGGTTAATTGCGATTTGCGCACCTTAGATTATTTATACTCCATGTTATTGGGTTCTGTGTGGTATAACATGCTCACCTGAGTTTAACGCCCGGTTTAACATGAGTGCTCGTATTTTTTTTATTTATTTTATGATTTAATGGCGCTATTCTTTCAGTGTTAAGCAACGTCGCCGACAACGAGACGTCTATGATGATTTCGTTGATTTCAAGATTTGCCGGTCCAACAGTTTTTTCGGAAAGTACTCATAGAGATAGGATATATATGTGTTCATAGAGATGAGTGTACGCTCATGTATCTGAGCATCTGCGTATGTAACTGGATCTTGCAAAAAAATATCATTTATACGGCATCTTTGGATAAGGAGAAATCAAAGAATATAATAGATCTATATTTAGAGATTCACTTAAAGGTGTCGTTGAAGGGTATTTTATTTTAAATCTTTGTTTTATAAATTATAAGTAGGACATGAAGTCTTTTGGAGTTTTGTTACGAGCTTGATTGGTTGACACCCAAATTTTAGTTGTGAAAACTTGGGCAAGCGCTGATTTGACCTCTATTTGATTTGTTGGCAAAATTTACTAATATCTCACAATAAGTTGTCAAATCTGTGATAAATATATTTGCTAAACTTTTGGTAACTTTTGATTAACCAAGGGCCCTACACTACTCATTAATCAACCTCACCAATCAATGGCCCTGAATATGGGCAAAGCACGCGACGGCCACCAAGCAAGCAAGCAAGCAGAGCAAACGAACAATCGAGAGAACCAATTCAAATAAAAAAAAATCGATTAGGCGCGATTGCTATTTGATTGATACTCATGGCAGCAAGAATTACACTGAAGTCATGATGGATCACAAGCGGACTTCCAGACCATAATCAATCATTCCTTCGCATACTCACAGCATGACATGACAGCATCTAGGGAGAAGGGCAAGGAGAGAGAGAAAGAGAAAGAAGAGAGAAAAAAAAGAGCAGATCTTGATCTGAATCACGCCGGCGGCGGCGCAACCTACTCCGGCCCCGGCCGGGTACTAGCCCGCGTAGACGTGGATGCCGATGGCGATGAGGAAGATGGTGATGAGCGCGAAGTAGAGGACGGCGTGGACGAGGATGGCGAGGCCACTGGTGTATGCTGCCGAACTCCGCCACCCGGCCCCGGCCCGGCAGCGTGCACAGCAGCCCCGGCGTGAGGACCACGAACAGCACCGTCGCCACGATCACGGGGCCCCAGTCCGCCATCGACGCCTCCCTATCCCTCTCCCTCTTCCTTCCTTCACCTCGCTCCCGGACCTCTCAAGTGAAGAAGCTCCCGAATCTACGCTCTCTTTTTGTTGTTCTCGAAGTTTCTCTTGAGGAATGAGGAGCGCCGCAGTGGCGCCTGCCAATCACGCATTTTTAGAGGGGAAAAGAAAGCGAGGCCGGGGCCCACTGCGTGGTGCGCGAGCGACTTGGGGTCCCACGCAACATTGGCAGGGACAGATGCGTGCGTGGGCGTGGGCCAGCCTGTCCGGCGCGGGGGCAAGGAATCCAGCCGTTGCCGCTTTGCTTGCGCAGTGGAGTACACGGGTGCAAGGATGCGAGGTCGGGTGCGTGCACCCAAAACCGAAACCCGAAATCGAACCCGAATCCGCCCGAAACCGATTCGGATGGAAATCCATCACCAAAACCAAACCCATGGATACCCAAAACCCGAACGGATCGGACCCAATAGATACCCGTAGCGTATATATACACTTCAGTATAAACAGAGGCAACAAATAATAAATATTTTCGTGAGTCAACTTTAAATAAATTTAATAATCTAAAACAAATTATTATTAGTATGGCTAAAACATGAGTTTTTCCAAATGATTTATTTCGGATATCCATTGGATATCCACGGTGAAAAACTAAACCCAAACGGGTTTGGCTGCTCGTTCACGCGCGCTGCCGCTGGTTTTTACACGGCGGGCTGCGCCGACCCGAGCAGTCCCTAGCGCTCGCCGCCCGTCGTCCGGTGGGGCCGATATTCAATGTTGAAACACCATTCGAGCCACTTTCTCACGAGATACTTTAGTTTTCCTCCGGACGCTGTTCAGCAGCGTCGTTGTTTTCGGCCTGGGCCGAAAGCAGTCCTACGCTTACCCGAGCAGTACTACGCCGCCGCCCGCTGGTCCAGCGAGGTCGGTCCGGGCCGCCGAGCTGCTTACAAATCGACGCAGTGACGCCGTTCCGGAGGGGCAGCGTTGCCGCCGGCCCGCTCAAGCAGACACCGTCGTCGATGAGCTCCGTGAGGACTTTAAAAAGTATCAGACCTCTTCTCTGTCACAATCTTGTATTTAGTACTCACTTCACATTCAGCAAATTTTCATCTCACATGAAATCCAACTAGCACTAGAAGTTTGTGAATGTGCATGTGTGATTTCTAATATTAAAAATGAATCTACAATATACAAACTTCAGAGATTATAGGGTTGTGAGTAGTTCAGTAGTTCAGTTATTTCAGATAGTTCAGTAGTTCAGATAGTTCAGCACATGGAGTTCAGATAGGCTAACTTATTTATTGCTTTAGAATTGGTATGTTTGATCTATGTGTTATTTGTTTACAGCTGATGCTTTGCTTGATCAGAAAAATGCAAATATGCAATCATGTGTTATCCATTATGTAGTAAAGTTCTTCCTCTTGACAAAATTTGACAAGAAAAATTTGAGCATTGTGAAAAGCAAATCCGGTTTATGTAAAAGGCAATGGCAGAACTTAACAAGCGAACACCTCAAGTTGGTTTGAGATTTAAAAATTCACATGAAGTTTGGCAGTTTTGGGTGGCCTATGGGGGTCGTTCTGGCTTTGATATTAGGAAAAGATATACAAATTATAGCAAATTTGATCGTAAGGTAACATCATGCAGATATGTTTGTGCCAATGAGGATCATCGAAGAAAAGTGAAAAGAGATCATGTGGCAAAGTGTTTTAGACCTGAAACAAGAACCGATTGCAAAGCATGAATGACTATTACATTGGACCGAGGGGAAGAAAATTATGAAGTCACTGATGTTGTGGAAAGAGATCATGTGGCAAGGTGCTTTGAATGATTTTGAATTTGTGGACTTATGCTTTGGAAGTGGAGCACACAAATATCCAATGTACTTGATCTGTCTACCAATTATGTGCTTGTGAAAATGGCTTTGTTTGTGTGCCTGGAGAGTACCTGTATATATTATGTCCAAATACACATATATCAAGCAGACATCAGTAGGGGCAAAATCTTGCATTTCCATTTTCAGATTTTAGTACTTCACAAGATCAAAACAAGGTCTCTTGATTTCATCATATAGACTAGTAGAATATGATATGTTTACAAGAAGTGATTTCTATACAAAAGCTAATTACATTCATCACAAAGACAGAAACCACAGTGGCAGCATTCCTGCCTAGTCCACCTCCTCCATGGCGGCAAGGACCTCTTGAACGGTGTCGTGCTACTGAGATCAGCCTTAGCACGCAGGCTCCATCTTCTCCTTGCTGCTCCGACTACCAGCTTCTCCAGAGAGGCGCGACAGACTGCTTTCTTGCGGCGTCAGGATGGGAAAAGCTGCTGACGACGCCTGGTCGGAGCTGCTGGCGGCGCGAGGCACGGGAGTGCTGCAGGAGCGCTGAGGCACAGCGTGCAGCGCAGGAGGCCGGAGCGGCAACAGCGCGCGTCGCGAGAGGCCGGAGCGGCAACAGCGCGCGTCGCGAGGGGCCGGTGGCAGCGCGCGGCGCGGGAGGCCGGCGGGTTGCTGCGGGTAACTGTTGTGGCGTGGCTCCTGTGAGATTGACGCACTTTTTTTTTAAAACCGATGGATTGGATTCGAAGGGTAGATAGAGGCCCGCACGTTACGCCGTGACTTGCCACCAAATCTGAGTCCCAGCGGCTCACGGGTTCGGGCCGGAGCAGCAGAGGATAGGGAGGCCTGCTGGGCTTGGGCCCTTCAAAGATGCAATGGCCCGTTCATTTCGCTTGAAAAAATAAGAAAAAATATTATTCCGGCTGATTTATTGTGAGAAAAAAAACGCTGTTCTACTAAAAAACAAAATAAAAAGTACGAATTAGAAGACCAGCGACCGGGCCAATAGACTTTTTTTACACCGGCCACCGGCTCAGCTCCATCCTTCGTTTTTTTCTAAAAAAAAAAAGCAAGCGCCAGTTCTTCAGTTGAATTATTATAAATTACCCCGAAGTCGATCAGCAAAAGATCAATCAAATCAACGAAACAAGGAAAAAAATATGCCTACCGTATCGCCAAATTAATCAAGCAAGCGCGGTCAGAGTCAGCTTCCCTGATGAAGCTGCAATGCAACGCTCCCTTTCTGATCCCATCCTCATCCCGATGCTTTTCCTCCATGGATTCCCCTCCTCCCTTTCTCACTCTTTAGCGTCGATTGGATCAGCCAGGCGTGGATGTCGTCGACGTCTCATTCCTCGATGAATCTCCTCTCTTTTCCGCTCCATTATTATTGCCTACTTTCCCTCTCCTTCCTGCTGCTCGAGCTCCACAAAATGCAAGCACACGTTGGGCATCCACACGACCACACCCAGCACACGCAGCAGTACAGTAGCTACCTAGACTAGCTAGTTAGTGATCTGGAAGGAAAAAGGAGACCAACTAATCGAGACCGGCCGGGATGCTGGACTGGGCGCCGGTGGTGGTGGGCGTCGTGCTCTTCGTGCTGCTCTCGCCGGGCCTGCTCATCGAGCTCCCCGGCCTGCACCGCTGGGTCGACTTCGGCAGCCTCCGCGTCACCGGCAAGGCCGCCACCGTCCACACCATCCTTTTCTTCGTCATCTTCGTCATCGTCACCATGGCGTGCAACCTCCACATCTACACCGGCGCCTAGCTAGCCGTAGCTACTGTGGCCGGCCAGCTAGCGGCGCTGCCTACCAGTGATGACTACCGCACGTACCGTACTTCTTCATCGTCGTCGAGACGCCAACCCGCCATTTGTATTTGTACTCTCTCGTCTCAGGTCACACGGTGGCGCCCGGCCATCGACGCCGCGTGGCTCTTCACGTGCTGTATGCCTATTTTGACAAGGATGTACTTATAGGATCATGTTGTAGCAGCGTCTTGAGTCTTGATGCTTGAAAATCGGCAGTATTTTTTTTTTTTGCGAAAATGAAAATCGGCAGTCGTGGATCTACTTTTCAATTTTCATACATTCACTTTAATTTATGCTACTTTTGTTAGAGATTCAGATTCTTGTGAAAATGTTTCAGTACTCTCGTAATCACTGATTCCCTACTGTTTGGTTGATATATATGATGTGGATTCCAATTAAAAAAATATTTTTCATAAAAAACTATAAAGAAAACTATATGTATTTCAAAAAATTCTAACTTGTTACATTTAAAAAGGACAACTGAAACAAATCATATCGCTAGTGTACAAGACAGGCAAGAAACAAATAGGTGTCAAACTAGGTGGAGCCGTTTCGCTTGACCAGGCAAGCGCACAACAATCTCAGACAGAATCGTTTCATGGTTCCCCAACAAGGGCGACGTCACAGGCTGATTGAAATTTTCTCTGAAGTGAGAAAACATGCAAAAAATAGTCTTTGCTACCTATTCCTTCATCGCTAAAAGCATCTCCAGCAATGTTTTCCCTACTCTGGATTTGGGTAGTGGGGTTCAAAAAAAAACCCTGCTCCAACAGACCCCATACTCACTATGCCAGAAAAACGTTATCAGTGACACGACGATTCGTGACACAAAAACGAAACGCGTCACCAATAATCTATCCGTGACGCGGGTTCACGAGGCGCGTCACCGATTAGTTGTTGCCCATGCCCCAGGAGCAAGACGCGTCACTAATAACGATGTATTCGTGACGCGCGTTAACAAGACGCGTCACGGATAAAAATGTGACACGTATTGTCAAGGCGCGTCACAGATAGATTGTAGTATTGGTGACACTGGTTAACAAAACGCGTCACAGATAAGGCATGTGACGCGTTTTTGCTGGACGCGTCACCAATAGGAAAGCATATCCGTGACACTTCTCGATAACACAAGTCACAGATAATAAATGTGACGCGTGTTCTAAAGACGCGTCACTGAGTTGTGGCCGGGGACACATCTACAGCACCGATCTTAACTCATGTTTATTAGCTTCGTCCCCTAAAAAAATGTCCCGGTCGAAATAAAAAACGCGTGGAGCTCCGACCGCCGACCGCCGCCGTCGACTTGCAGCTCCGGCCGGTGCCCTGTGGAGTCCCCACACCACGGCACCTACAGCTCCGGCCGGAGGCAGCCCCCACCCCACCAAGGTGGACTCCCAATCCCGGCGCGTCTAGAGCTCCGGCAGTCGCTGCGCGCCGCGCGCCGCGCGCCCACCTCGGCTCCTCTAGCTCCGGCCGTCGCGGCCGCCCATCTCGGCACCTGCATCTCCGGCCAGAGCCCCCCACCTCTGCGCCGCCCCATCACTCGAGCCCAGGCCCCGGCGGTCACGTGTCGTCGTCGGCCTCCAGGGCGCAGCATCGTCGGACTAGAGCACGGCCGTCTTCGTGTCAGCAAGGGCGAGATTCGCTCGCGTCCATCGCCCACCTCGAGCAGAGGTACAACATCGCTCACTTCTTTTCCCTTTTTCCCTTGGGCTGTGTTCTTGATTGTGCAAGAAATGGATCCGGTGCTGTCATGTGGAAGCGTTCAGAGAGTCTGTAACTGTCAATTGACAGCAATCTGTAGTGTACACACTATTGCTCGGATGCAGAATAATCTCTAGTGTCAGGTACAGGTACTATTGCTTATCTCTAGTGTCAATTGAAGCTTTACACAAAAAAAAATAGTGTCAATTGAAGCCCCACTATTGCTCATCTCCTGGAATTAACTTTGAGATGCAGGCTTGTTTGATGGAATCATGGAAGCGTGGCTAGCTAGACAGCAGTAGACTTGTGCAATATCCATCCATCCAATGATTCAAAAAGTTCAAAACTGCTACTTAGAATTGATGTTAAATTGCAATAGCTTCGCAGTCTAAAATGTGTTGCCTACGTGGCTCCCAGAAAAAGAATTATGGGAAGACATCTGCATGTTCTTTTTTGTTTCTGGCAAACAAACACTGACTGCTACTAATAGGTAGTCTACTTTGTCAGGCAAAATTATCAGGTCCCGTTATGTTCCATTGTTTCTCTGCTATAAACGTGGAATTAGTCCAAAACTAAACTAACCAAAGACAGATTTCAGTTTCTGTTATATATATGCCTATGATTATATATATGAGGTTCCTAATGTATCTCTGCTATGGTCAAATAACCAATACTGCCAGACACTACTTAGCAGCAAAATTTCTTGAGGTCGTGCCTATACTAAACCAGTTACTCGAATGCTTGTGTGTTCAGATTAATAATATCCGATATGCTTGATTTCTGCAGGGAGCAAAGCATCAGATACTCGAGGAATAGCAAAGCCTGATTCCTGACAACTACGTTTGTTCCAAGCTGCAAATGCTTTACTGCTTGAAATAATCAATGGAGGATTGGAGTGCTGAACACCACTAGCCAAGAAGTCTACTAGTTGGAGGAAGCTGCTACTGTCCAAGTAGGTATTTTCTGCATCTTCCCAATTGGGTCCTCACAGTGTATTATTGGTTGTTGGATTGAGACATAGTGGGATTGCAAACATAAAGTCTAAAATTTAGTATTTTTTGGATTATTTTTGTTGGGATGGATTGGACTGATGTCGTGAGGGATTGGTTAAAATTCCAGCAGTTTTGGTTTTGAAAATTTCATTGCAAAATAGACAGTAGGTGTGCTCTCTGTTCAGTTTAATGCATAATATTTTTCTATCAGTGGTATACAGCTTAGTACCCTGTTCTAGCTAGTTGTTGTCTTCTTTGGCTGTTAGTTCAATATCAGGTCTGACTGAACTCACATAGCCAAGCTAAGCTCTACTTCAGTGCAACTTGTTTTTCATAGAGCTTTGGCTAGTCATATCTTTTTCTTTGGAGTGTCACACTGATGCAATAGTAAATTTACTATTCAAGTAATTTATAGGATTTTCATGCAAGGATTAGTTGATTTCATTTGTTTTCATACTTTTGTAGATATGGAGGATCGGAGCTGGATGTCTCTTCGCAACCGTGCATGTGCTCAGTACTTAGATGGTCTGAAATTATTCATAAGAGCTGCAGAGGCGGATATGTTGAATCGACACAAGACAACTATGTGGTGTCCATGCATTGATTGTGAGAATAAGAAGCAGTTCTTGAGTTCATTAACACTCCATGCCCACCTGATCCTCCGAGGATTCATGGATCACTACAGATGTTGGAACAAGCATGGAGAAGGAGTTAATGATCGAGACTTGCAAGTTGGTTGTATGGACCAAGGATTCTCTGGTGACCTACGTCAGGATGATGGAACTCATGGTGCTGGTCAGGACAACGAGGAAGGACCCTTTTGCATCCTGGATCTCACCGATGACAAGCTAGCAGATATCAATGCCAATTATGCCCAGAAGTCACAGGACCTTGAGGAGATGGTGCGTGATGCCATGGGCTTTGATGAGTACACTGAGGCGGAGATGAAGAAGCTGAAGAGGTTGATGGAAGACATGAGGACTCCTCTCCATCAGAGCTGCAAGGCAAAGTATTCAAAGTTGTTTGCTACTCTCACGCTTCTCCAGTTGAAGGCGACATATCATTGGACTGACCGGAGCTTCGATGCATTGCTACATCGATTAGAGGACATGTTGCCTGAGGGGAATGAGTTACCCAAGACCACATATGAGGCCAAGCAGATTGTTTGCCCTATGGGATTGGAGGTCGAGAAAATCGATGCCTGCAAGAATGACTGTATACTGTACCATGGTAAAGAAAACAAAAAACTGACCGAATGCCCCGAGTGTGGAGTCTCTCGATACAAACGAAGAAATGACGGGGGTGATGAGGACAAGAGGCATGGAGCTCCTTGGAAGGTGGTATGGTACTTCCCTATAATCCCTCGCCTGAAGCGTTTGTTTGCAACTGCCAAGGACGCGCAGTTGTTGAGTTGGCACAAGGAGGGACGCAAGAATGATGGTTACCTACGGCATCCAGCAGATGCTATTCAGTGGCGCGTCATCGACTCCAAGTATGCATCTTTTAAAGATGAGCCAAGAAACATTCGCTTTGCACTGAGCACAGATGGCATGAACCCGTTCGGTAACAGGAGCAGCTCGCACAGTGTCTGGCCTGTGTTGTTATCGATCTACAACATTCCATCGTGGCTATGTAACAGGAGGAAATACATGATGATGCCACTTTTGATCTCGGGTCCGCATCAGCCAGGGAATGACATCGACATGTATCTGAGGCTGGTTGTCGATGAGCTCAAGATGCTCTGGTCAAACGGTGTCAAGGTATATGATGGGTTCAAGAGAGAGTCATTCAAGTTGCGTGCAATGGTGTTAACCAGCATCACCGATGTTTTGGGACACCATTGCTTGTCTGGGCAGTCCAAAGGAGAGAAAGATTGCTTTCAGTGCTTAGATGATACCGAGGGTCTTTGGCTGAACAACTCGAAGAAGAGGGTGTACATAAGACATCGCCGTTTCCTTAGCCAATCCCATCCTTACCGGCTCATGAAACGCCAGTTTGATGGCACAATTGAGAAGGGATCTTCAGGCGTCACTTGGGTCAGGGAGAATGATGTGCTAACTGCATGTTTGGGCCCTGAACAGCCAGGCCGCGTGCGCGCTGTTTCAAGTTACACTGGCTGGAAGCATGGTTGGCCTGGGTGTTCTAGCATGTATAGAAAAAGAAAGAGGTCTGGTGCAGTAGATGTGGATGTGGAAGCGATAGCAGCTCAAGTTAGACAAGAAGTTACAGCTTAAGTCACACAAGAAGTGACGGCTAAGGTCACGAAAGAGGTTACCAGCAAGGTCACACAGGATGTCATGTCCTATCTTGCAGACCAAGGCTTGTTGGTAAGACCACCACCTTCTAGGACCCCTAGTCCTGCCTGTGGACGAAGGAGCAGTTGTGCCTCTGCCTCCAACGCTGTTCCAAACGACTTGGAGTTGGGGCCTAGTTCAGTTTCTCCAGATACTATTGATCTTCTTGAAGAGCCAACCCAATGTTCCTTGGTAGTGAACCTTGGAAACTATCGACCTGTGGTTGCAGAGGGTCGGGTGTTCCCAAAGGAGTTTGTGCAAGAATCAGTCCAAATAAATTATGATTATGCAATAGTCCAAGTGGAATGTGTACATCAGGGTTATGAGGATTATGTGCTGCAGCCGCCCCCTAATGATGATATCAAAACACTTAGAGAAGCTCTACTACAGAGGATATAGTGGAGAAGGGATTGGATTCTAGTGAAACAAACACATGAGACCCAGCCAACCCAATCTCAACCAGATGAGACCACAAAGAGTGCCAAGAGTGTTTCGAAGGGCACTAATGCTATTATTTCTACAAAGCTACTTTGTGGAGGCAATTCAACTCCTTCAAATCATCAATCTCCGGCCACATCTGATGCAACAAAGAGTGTGCCAAAGGAGCATAATACAGCCAACTCTTCAAAAAATCCAAACAACTCAGAGAAGGAGTGCACTAAGCTGCCCACGCAGCCTAAAGTGGGAACTGAGGCTATTGGAAGCGGTGCAAGGCCACCCAAGCAACCCAAAGGGGCTAGTAAGGCTGCTGGAGAGAGTGAAAAGGCAGCCATAAATAAAAAGTTGGCTAGTAAGGCTGTTGGACAGAGTCTAAAACAACCGCTGCAGCAAAAATGGATTGATAAGTACAAATGTGGCCACCCATTTCTCCCAGCAATGGACCTCAAGGCGGTAGGACCTGGATGTACTGCTCTTCATGCTCATTACATGAAAGATTGCGTCAACAATAAGCATGGGATAGTGGTTAGGTTCAAGGGTATTTATATGCTGAACTCATCAAATTTCAAAGTCGGGCTTGTGAGATACAATTTTCTGTATGACCTCTTCCAATTTGGGGCATTGGATGCCTCTCTTCTTCAATGCTGGATATTGTAAGTACCTCCAAACAAATATGTGTTCTTTACTTTTGTTACCCCATGGTAGAAGAACAGAAATAAGGTCATAGCTGATAGTAGTTCTCCTTACATTTAAAGTAACCATCTAATAAATAAATCATCCACCTATGTCATTATGAAAACTATCTATATCATCCCTACATTTGTATCTAGCCATCTCCATATAGAGTATTTGGTAACTAAAATTTATAACAATCAGGCAAAGATAGAAGGTATATATATAATGTACTATGAGCAGAA
Organism: Miscanthus lutarioriparius; assembly: GCA_904845875.1. Classification (NCBI taxonomy): domain Eukaryota; kingdom Viridiplantae; phylum Streptophyta; class Magnoliopsida; order Poales; family Poaceae; genus Miscanthus; species Miscanthus lutarioriparius. The sequence continues at coordinate 47,986,854 of CAJGYO010000011.1, read as the reverse complement.
CATTTCCTATTAGTTATGTGCCCCTAACTTTATCCATGAATTTCTCTCAAGAAATTACTAGGCTGCACAAGAGCTCAGATTGGTGGAATTTGATTCCACCGTGTTTGGATCATATTTTGTCTAAAGAGGTACTCCATATTCTCAAAAGAAATAACCGAATAAGTGAGAAAAGAGAGGATGTGAAATTTAGTTTCAGGGCTTTTTTGGTACATATGTAAGGCCATAGTATTTGAGCTGTAGCTTTTGAACATGTCAGCTTTTCTGTTCCGGTGGTATATCTCCCCTACTGCTGCTGCACGCCATCCAGGCATAGATTGGGCTTGGGCATGATAGGTTTTTTTTTCTCACCCATTGTAGTATTTCTAAGGTTGAGTGTGAGCATGCCAAAAGTTTCAAGTTTTTCCATGTGTTGTATGACCAGAGATCCTACATAACTGATAAACATGAATAAAAGATATGCTCTTTCAACTTCAATTTTCATGCTCTGCATCATGTGTATTCTAGCTGACCCAGATAAAATGCAATTAAGCTGGTTGAAGTAGCTGACCCAGATATATATGTTTGCAGTTCATCGGCTGTTCTGTACTCATTTTCTCTAGGCATATCCCTTTTGGTTTATGTACTCATGTTGTCTACATGTTCTTTCTTATTTTTAGATCACTGGTTGTGGAAGCTAAGGCTAAGGACATTCATGTGGGCTTTCTAGATCCACAAGTGATGTCACTGGACAGCATAACATTTGATAGAGACAAAGTTCTGCAGTATGTACAAAAGGCCTTCACCAAGTATACCAAGAATGACTAATGTTTGCCTACAACTCTGGCGGCTTAGCTGGTGATCATTGGATCGTCGTGGTAATAATTCAAAAGTGGAATAAGGTCATATACCTTGATTCCAACAGATCTGAAAACCATGATTTCAGCGTGCTAAAACTGTTGATTGACGAGTGAGTTGTTTGCTTACCTACTATTGACTTGTTTCATAAGTGCCAATATCATTGAACCAACATAATGAGCCATATATATGTGTGTGTTGTACTCTTACATGTAGGGCTTTTGCAAGACACACAAACAAGCTGAAAGACAGACCACAGCCATTGAAACATGCTTTTAAATATGCGGTAAGTGCTTCCAAAAATAAAAGTCAATATTGTGCCTCTAGTATATTAAGTACTGTGTTCAACTTCTATTTTCAAATTATTGTGTTCTATATATATTTGTCGCAGTGCCTTCAACAATCTTCTGCTAAGTCATCTGGCTGGTATGCTGCACACCACTTGTTTTTAGCTATGAGAAAGACAAACTTGGAATACTCTGAGGTATTCATATCTAAACTTTGGATGTGCAAATATAATGGCCCATGGTTGTTTGAGTGTGTGTGACTGTGTCATGTCCTAGTATAGTTTTTAGCCCATGGTACTTGTTCTGCTACCTGTCTTTTTCTATCTCAAGAGAAGAGAAAAGGTGGAGGCTTTATTTGTATTGCTACCTCTCTTTTCGTTTTGGGGAGTGATCTGATGAGGGTGAAGGAGCAGGTGCCAGCTCTGTGCTTTTGCAGCTGAACCTCCTTATGCTCCAGGTAGTTTAGTGATTGGATTAGGAGCATGCAGCTAGCTAACAGATTATTTTCTCTGATTGTTTATTTGTTTCCTAGCACTCGGATATAGTGTGGCCATTGTCGCAGTGGCCAGTTTGTGTTTCAATTTGAGTATCATTATTCGGTAATAGTGGCACTAGCCGATTGCTCATAGTCTTGATGAAAAAGTTTGTGTGGCCTCAGCATTCTGTCTTCAAATCAGTCTCAAGGAAACAGTCCTGCGTGTCCAGAAAAAAGTCTCAAGTAACAGTTGTATTTCAAACCTTAATGCGATTTCACTACATTTGTAGGCTATTCCCTTGATGTAGAAGAAAACTCTGCAGTTTCTTTTCAGTGGAAACATGCACAGTACTACTTTAGTCATAAGCTCGAATGCTCGATGCTTTACGCTGCCTATATATTTTACTCAGTGATAGACATAGGCACAGCACCATCTGCTTGCTAATGAATTTCCACATCTGCGGATGTTCCTATGTCCCTTGATTGTTTGCATCAAGCTTAGCAACTGTGATTTTTTACATTGATTGTCTATATTGTCCTGTACATTGTACTGTACCATGTTTTCTTTTTTACCAAAGTTCTATCTTGACACAGGAATTTGAAGTGTTGACGACGCCCATCGATATGCTCATGATTAGAGAAAAGCTAGCCAGGTTCTTAGTGGAACAAGTCATCGAGAAGAAAGGAGAGTTCCATCATGACCAGTGATGTGTGTTTGCCATTATCAGTGTGAGTCCAGTGATGTAGTGTGTGACTAAATAAATTAAGCCCAATGTTTAGATGGATTTCGAACAAGTTGTGATGGATTTTGAACAAGTTGTGAACATTTGATATAAATGTGAATCTGTTGAACTTGATGTCTATCTCGTGTGAACATGTTACATATTGATGACTTATATATATATATATATATATATATATTTCTTCTATGAACGATGTGGGGTTCTGATGAGCAATGTGTACATTTGTTATATGCTATCAGTGACACATTAGACAGACATGAGTCACTGATATCAAATTATCAGTGACGCAAATCAGTGACGCATATTCTTAGTATGTGTCACTCATATATCCTTATTCGTGACGTGCGTTACCACAACGTGTCGCTGATATAGACTTATTAGTGACGCGGTTTCCCATACAAATGTCGCTGATATGGATTTATCGATGACGCGTGTTCCCATTTTCGATGGACGCCGTATTCTGAATAAGCGTCACTCTATTTCCTTATCGCGACGCGTCTTACGATTATTGGTGACACATGTTCGCGTTATCAGTGACTCGTGTTCTAAATATGCGTCACGGATAGTTTCCTATCAGTGACGCGTTTTTACGCGTCACTAATGTGCCCTTATCACAGACGCAAGAATAGTGACGCGTGTTTTACGCGTCACTGATGACCCTCTACACGCGTCACTGATAAGGTTTTCTGGCATAGTGACTACACCTCTTCTTCTGTTGGCCTCCTACTTTTCCTCCTTCACCCCCGACTTCTGTTCGCCTCCTACTCTACTCACCCTAGTTTTTTTTCTGCAAGCAGTCCTGACGCGCCTTCTTCCCCTCGTCCGCCCCGGTTGGGACCTTCCTCACGTCCGCCGCCCGGTCACCGGCATCCGCCCAGCCACTGCCGCCCACCCAGTCGTTGCAGTCCGCCGAGCCACGACGAGTCCGCTCAGGCGTCCAGATCCGACCCAGCCGTTGTTGTTCGCTCCAGTTCAAGCATACCCGCGGCAGGGCCCTCCCGGCGTGGGCGTGCGGCGATGCGGTGTCGCCCTGCCATGACTCGGCACTCCTGTGGTTCCCCTTCTCTCGATATGGCCGAGCGATGATGCAGTGCCACCCTACCCGACGTAGCCTGCTCAACGCCGGTGGCCTTGCCCTGGGCGGCGCAGCAAGCCCGAGCGCTCGCCTCTGCTCCGCCAGCGTCTATGTCAAGAAGAAGGTGAGAGATGATGACAAAAGGGCCTCATGTGTCATTGACTACTAAAATGAATTTGAGTAGCATGGTTTAAAATATGGGTAGTCCCAAAATAGGTGGCTACCGAAACAGAGAAGTAGGGGATATGTTTTAGGTAGCATTACTGGAGATGCTCTAAGGCCATTCTCATTGGAGGTTTCATCATAGTTTCATTGACATTAAATATGCTGATGTGGCACATTATTAATGAAGAGAGAGACGATAAAAGTTTTATGGAAGTAGAGAGAGTTTCATGGGGATAAAATTCTTCTATACTATTTCCAAAATATAGATGTGTTGGAAATTGTGACATGAAACCCCACTGAGATTAGTCTAACACGCTCAAATAATGAGGTGGGATGGAGCTCGCAGAATCGTAGTTGGTCGTAGGAGAATCTTTCGTATGCATGTGTCTAGTTTCACGAATGTGAGAAGATCAATCAATCAAGAAAATAAAAAAGCTTAAATTCTATTCTCCACCAACCAAACAAGGCTTGATTAGATTGTCCAACTTAAGAACTGCATTATTGTATTATACGAGTATCAAACTCTATAGATATGTAACCAAAACTAATCTACCAGGATATTGCAGATGTTGCAGATGGTTGTTGACGGTCACTATTGACCGTCAATTATCCCAAAAATAATGGAGAACTAGCATTACTAACATTCATATTTAGTTTTAAATAATGTATTTTCACACATACTTTGAGAATTTTGGGTACATGTAACTTTTCATGGAAAACACATGAAATATGGCGAAGAAGTTCAAATTTCGATCATCCGATGAATCATCAACACACATACAAACACCAAAATGCCAAATCCAATCCTAATTGGCTCAAACCAGAGACACATAGGGAAGATCAAAATCACAAGGCAATGGTGGTCTAGACTGAAAGGATCAAGATGCCAAGAGGGAGGGGTGAATTGGGCTAATTCTAAAAATCTTTGCAATAATTAAACCCTACACTTAGCCCACTTCACCCCTTGTGCCTATAAAGTGATTCTAATGATCTACTGCACAAAAGTTTAGAACCCTAAGTTCCAATCCTACTATATCATGGCAATTCTAAGAATGTAAAGACAATAATTGAATTGCTCAAAAGTAAATGCTCAAAGTAAAGAGAGGAGAGGGAACGCGGCAATGTTTTGCCGAGGTATCGGAGAGTCGCCACTCCCCACTAGTCCTTGTTGGAGCACCCGCACAAGGGTGTAGCTCCCTCTTGATCCGCGCAAGGATCAAGTGCTCTCTACGGGTTGATTCTTCGACACTCTGTCGCGGTGAATCACCCACAACCGCTCACAACTTGAGTTGGGTCATCCACAAGCTCCACTGGATGATCACCAAACTCCCAATCACCACCAAGCCATCTAGGTGATGGCGATCACCAAGAGTAACAAGCAAGAACTCTCACTTGACCACAACAAGCCTAATGAGAAGGGTGGATGCACACTTGCTACTCTCTTTTCACTAATGAGGACTTGATCTTGGATTCTCAAATCTCAATCACCTCACTAGGCTCTTGCTCTCCTTGGCACTCTCAAGGGTGTTTCTTAGCTATTGAAATGGGCAAGAGTAACCCCTTGAATGAATAGAGAAAGTATTTATAACCCCTCATTCAAAATGAACCGTTATGTGCCTCTGTGGGGTGACCGGACGCTCCGGTCAGTTCTCCCCGCCACTGAGCCGTTAAGTTGTGACCGGACTCTGACCTGCGTCCGGTTAACACTGACCGGACACGTTCGGTCACAAAAACTGCTCTCTGGAACCTTACTGATGTTGACCGGACTCTGACACCCAGCGTCCGGTCACTTTGCCGCTCAGCGTTCGGTCAGTAGCCAGAACCTGACCAGCGTCCGGTCAGCACTGATCGGATGCATCCGATCAGGATTCTCCATCTCTAGAACATTGCTGGAGTTGACCAGACTCTGGCACCCAGCGTCCGGTCACATTTCTCTTAGCGTCCGGTCGCAACCAGACGACTTCACCTTGATCAAATGAACTGATCGAACTCTGCGCCAGCGTCCGGTCACATCGGAACCAGCGTCCGATCAATATTTGACGCTCCATTCACTTCCAACTCAAAATCATATGTGAATGAAGTTTGCTCCAATTGATCTAAGGCCTACTTCGGAGCTAACTAGTGCTAGATTTGATAATTGTGCACCACACCTAACCCACTAGACTCACCTAGGTCAAGCTACTAGTCCATACCCCCCTTAATAGTACGGCCAAAGGAAAAAATAAAGTTCTAAACTACTCTAAGTGTCTCTTCAACACCAAACAATACTTAGAGCTAGTCCATCCTTAACCTTATCGTCCATCCTTTGAAAAATGAAATGATTTCCATCATAGGGGCATGACAACCATGATTGCCCAATCAATTGCCATTACCATGACCTAACTTAATTGCATCTACAAAACACACGTTAGTCACAGTAATTTCGTATTGTCATTAATCACCGAAACCCAACTATGGGCCTAGATGCTTTCAATCTCCCCCTTTTTGGTGATTGATGACAATACAACCTCAAGTATGTAAAAGAGATAAGGTTTTTTCAACATGCTTGGTTCATATAAGCTTTTGACAATAAGAACAAAAGAGTTAGGCAAGCTTATATGACCCAAGCCAACATGATGTACTCAATAGATATGAAATAAGCATGAGTACAAGAAATAAAGCTCATTTGCATCGGAGTAAAACGCGGAAGCAAGGCAAATGAGCATAACCAAGTGACATGACATATATAAAGATTAAAGTAGAGAGCACACATAAATATCACTATCACATAAATATCACGATCACACGTATGTAGTTCAATGCATGAAAGTAAACATGAATGCATAATAATGTATCACACATAAAAAGCAAAATGTAATAGATAAGCTTCCCCTAGATATATCGCTCCCCCTATGTCTATCATACTCGATCCCTCTCCTGCTTTGGCGTCAAACACCAAAACCTAAGGGCCTATCGGTGGGGTAGCAGCGGACGAGTCGGGCGCTGAGGTGCAATGAGCGATCTGGAACTAGGCAGCATCATCATCTAATCCAGAGCTCTGAGTAGTCTGACCCTCTATCGCTGGAAGTGATGCTGAAGCGGTCTGGGTCAGATCTAGGACTGGTGCGACCTGTGACTCTGTAGGTATCACTGAAGCAGGCGGCTTTGATGATGCAACAGATGAAGGGAGCATCTCTGTAGTCCCGGTAATAGGAGCAACTATGGAAGGACCAGGGACATGTAGCTCTGGCGGTGTAGGCTGCCCTGTCAACTCAGTGGAAGTAGCACCAAGGCTCCATGAAACTAGGGTATCAGTCACAAGCAACGAGGAGCTCTGAGCCAGTGTGAAGCCTATATGAAGCGGTGTGAACTACGGACCTTGGGCTATCACTAGCGAAGCAACCCACTGGGACACCTGCTCTGTTGGTGAAGCAAACTGAGTAGCTGGCTATCCCTGACTCTAAAGCCCACTGGGCTATACAACTAGAGTCTGTGAAGTGGTGGTAGGCTGGCCGAGCTGAGGTGTAAGCTGTGGTGGTGGAGCCCCAATAGCAGTAACAACATGCTACATGAATCCAAGTAACTGTTGCTGCATGAGGAGCTGCTGCTGCTGCATGGCTTGCTGCTGCTGCTGTATGGCCTGCTACTGTCGCTGGAACTCGTCCTATCTGGCCTGAACCTATGCCAGAGCAGTTGCTATCTCCTAGGCCTGGCGAGCCTAATCCTGCCTCATCCGCTCAAGAATCGCAAGTAGAGCGGGGTCTCTGTGGTGCTTGTGGAGCTGAGCTAGAGCCACTGGACTCACCATCATGTTGTCGAGGAGGCATCTGAGGGATATCCTGATAGTCATCATCTAAACTATCACTGGGATCACTCTCAACCATACCCTCTTGTTGTGCATCTAGCTGCTCCTCCTCTATCGCTGCAATACCCCTGATAGTCTCATCCTGCTGGGCTGCAGACTCTGGCACCTCTGGGCGATGGCTCGGTTGGTTAGGTGTCCTCACTCTGCTATGATGAAGCATCTGAGTCATGTTATAAGCTAGAAACTTGGTAGTAGCACCAGAATACTCTGCCAACATCTTAGGAGGCCTCACTGTGACTGCCCTTTGAATCAGAAAAGTGATCCAGTGAGCATACGGCAGCTGCCTGTGACCTCTAAATCCCTTTGCAAGTGTATCCTCCATCTCAGAAAGAATAACATCCCATATATCAAATACTGTCTGCTGGATAGGGAGTTCAGTAGCCATAGCCGAATGTGAGTCAATCCCTCGCGATATCCCATCCTCAGTAGCAAGGTCCTCCTCATGATAGTATCAAGCAGTCTAGCTATAGGAGTAAGATCCCTGGGTGTCCTGCTCGACCCCTCGCCGAATGGCTCTGTGAAGCAAGGTCGGATGAGATCTGTGGGAGGCACAAGACCGCCGTGAGGGCGTCTAGGAGGCTCTGTGTGTCCATAGCAAGCCTCATGAAGGCGGATGGGTGACTCCTATAACCTAAGAATCTCTCTAACCCTAAAGCTCATCAACCTGTAGTCACGGCCTCTAAATGCAAAGTGTATAAAGTGTGCCTTGGAAGGGAGCCGTAGGCGTGAGTCCAAGGGCAGGTGATTTAAAAGTCCTGATCGTCCTGGCAGAAGGGTAATCCCTGAGAGTGCTGGCGCTGATCGAACCCACGAATTTGGTTCCTGAGTTGTCCCAAAGGTGACCCACGGCTACCCTTGCAAAGTATGCCAGGCTAAGAGTTAGGAATACCCCCTCAGCTGAGTTGTAATTCGATTCGAATCGCCGTCTCTCCCGGTTAGTGAGAACTTGACGGGCTTATCTCCAATGTAGATACACTTAATAACATAATGGCTCGGAAATGATGATATGACGATGACAGCCTTATTGTACCTGCTATGGTTAATATTGTTTGCTCCTAATAAGTGAGTGCTCTAGTACAGGTGCTAATCTAGTGGACAGGTAAATGATGATAAGCTTGATGCTAAGTTTAAATTGGTTACTATAATCATAAGCTCTTTTATGCAACTGTGTCCAGCTAGCCCACCTAAAAAGCCATGCATGATCCTTGGTGTCTTTTATTTCTATTTTTGTCGGGTAAGTCTAGCTGAGTACCTTCTCGTACTCAGGGTTTATCTCCCACCTGTTGCAGATGACCAGTTCTACTTTGGTTGCTGCAAGTACTGCCTTCTCCCAGCTGGGGATGAAGACTAGGCCATTGGGCGCGGTCTCTACTAGTTCTCGTACTTGATAATGCTTTTGTGGGACATGACTCAGATCTGGCAATGTATTTGAAACTTTGAAGTTACGTACTAAACTATGTTGCTTCCGCACATTACAACTTGGTTTGTAATATTTTATTTGAACTCTGATGGATGTATTCCGAATGCTACTTATGAAATGTTGTAACGGATGATGTGTTGTGTTGAATCACTACGATCTTGGTTTGTATGTCGAGAGTTGGTTGAAATCCTTCATGATTTCCGGACTACCGGGATTATGGGAGCTTAAGTACAGGAATTTGATCGCTTCGGTGATTGTTTTTGTACTTACGTTCTTATGATTTGGTCGGTTCTGTTACAGCTGGCATCAGAGCAAGATTCGACACTAAACATGTCATTTGTGTATTTAAAACAAAAGTATTTGTGAAAATCCTAAATTAAATACTAAGTATTGTCAGTGGTCATATCCCTTATGCCCAAATAAGGACTCTTAGGTGGCTTATTAAGTACTAACTTGGGGGTTACCGCTTGTTTCATTTAAGTCGTCCATACGGTGCGTGCTATTGTATGGATGCCATCCGCTTGGGTGGTAATGTTTGGATCAAATACCTCTACGCTCCGTGTAAGTGGGAGTTGTGAGAGCATGACCGTCAAACCGTCGGTCTAGGGGAGAGTAGTTGTGGTTGCTCGCATACTTCCATGTTCAATCATGTATCTATGAGAGTACTTAAATGTGGGTATCTCTAACGGGTAGCCTGTGATACTAGAGTATATGCATCGGGGATGTATGTATGAAAGTATTTAGTTCTTCTTTGCTTTTATGCATATTGGGAAATTACTGGGCTGAAATGAAATTTTCTGCGTACACTAACAACGTATCGTTGTAGATCGACTAGCTACCGTATCACGAGAGAACGTATGTATGCCACCGTATATTTTCGCTAGCCTTTAAATTTTTCTAGGTTTGTGAGGACGTCACGGATCGTGCATGCATCATGTTCAAGCATACATGGCATTTCTTGCATTACTCCCTCCTTTAAAATATGATTGTCCCGACTAATTAAATTTCATATCCCTTAAATGATTCTCCCTTACGTTGTAACTTTTTGCTACAGATGGCGCGCCTGAAGCTCACTACTGCAAGTCCGCTGGAGGCGGCGCCTCGTCACCGTTTAGCTCCTCGTGAACCCCGTCCTGAGCCTACTGAGGCAGAAAGGCTGAGGACAGAGCTAGCTCGGGTGACTACTGAGAGGAATGCGGCTCAGCACCTTTTGGAGCAAGTAACATAGGAAAGGGACCAAGAGACCCTTGAGGTTCAGAGGTTGACAGTTGCTCACCGCAACTGTGAACGCATGTTGATTCATGTGATGAACCAAAGGAATGAAGCCTGGCACGAAGAGAATGTGTTGAGAGCGCGACAGGTGGGTTAGGAGCGACAAGTGGCGATTCTTTGAAGAGTACAATGACCATCTCCATGAGGAGGTTCACCTGTTACACAATCAACTTCACCCTCTCCTCCGCCACCGATGATGAGGACGAGATGGGCTCTGGTGTCATCATGGCTGAAGGTGATGATGACATGGAGGTCAATGGACCTGAGGACATTCCACCTAATGAGGAGGAAGATGAGGAGTTAGAGCCTGCTAGTGATGAAGATGGAGGAGAGATCTTCGACACTGACTCTGAGGACGATGCGTAGTTTAGCTTACTACTTAGCTAATGCGCAAGAGCTAGTCTTTTGTTGATCCTCATGCATGAACGAGTAGCTTTGTAATAAGTTAATCGTTGGGATGTAATATCGAACCATAAGTTATCTTTGGATGTAAGTTTGGAACCACTATGGCTGGGATGTAACCTATCGAACGTATTATGCTCCACGTATGTGAGCCTTTGTTAAATGTCGTCTTTGCGGTCTATGGATCTCGTTGTTGGTTAAGTTCATCGCATTTATGTGTCAATCGATGCGCTTGATGAGTGTGTGGTTGTGATGAATGATTGTGCCTCTATTGATTATATAAATGCATTCCCTCCAATTGACTCAGTTTGGCATAATTATACGATTCATCTACAAAAATTTCCACATCGTCAGTGCTCATTGGATATACATTTTGCAGATGGCTCATAACCTTCGTCGCGGTCGTGGCATGGGAAATGAGGAACAACCACCTCCGCCACTGCCTTCACCCCACCGTGAGCTAATGCGAACGATTGTGGAAAGTCGGCGCGATGCTAAGCCGAGGCTATCGCGCGAGATGGCTAACTGTGAGGATCGTCATGTCCGCTTGAGGACCCGAAAGCCAAACCAGTACATCAGCTTTAAGGACTTCATGGACACAAAGCCTCCTATCTTTTGTGAGGCAGAAGAACCATTACAAGCTGATGAATGGTTAAGCACGATAGAGCAAAGGTTTGGATTGCTCCGTTTGACTGAAGGTATGAAGGCCACATATGCAGGACACCAGCTCTCAAGGTCCTGCGCAGCATCCGTGGACCCATCACAGACCACCTTCCCTGCTAACGTTGAGATAGTTTGGAACCAGTTCCAGGCAGCTTTCCGGGGACACTTTATCCCTCCGGGTCTCATGGCCATTAAGCATATCGAGTTTATGAAGCTAACCCAAGGCAACAAGAATCTTAATGAATACCTCCAGGCATTCAACAACTTGGCGAGGTATGCTCCTGAGTTCGTTGATACTGATGCCAAAACGATAGCTAGCTTCAAGAGGGGACTTTCCTCTAAACTGATGAAGTCTATGGGCAACTGTAAGTGTGTCACCTTCAATGAGTTTATCAGTGACACCCTGACTCAGGAGAACAATGATAAGATATATGCTGCTTCCAAGAACCGCAAAAGAAACTTTGAGGCAGGTGCTTCTCAGTCTAAGGCACCAATGGTATCCAAGACCCAGTACCATCCACCCAATGCTAATGTCCGGTACCGCCCACCTCAGAAGAAGAATCAAGCTAAAACTGGTTTTCGCAAGGGGTACATAATTTCCTTGCCAAAGAATACCTCTAGGCAGGGCAGCTCCAATGTCCCACCAGCTAACAGGCCATGTTGGAACTGTAACCAGCCTGGTCATTGGGCAAATAAGTGTCCCTATCCTTCCAAGCAGAATGCTCAAGGAAACGTCCGTCAGGGGCGTGTTCACTACACTACTGTGGAGGAAATTCCTACTGGTGAAGTGGTCACCGCTGGTAAGTTTCTTGTTAATGATCACCCTGCAGTTGTGCTCTTTGATTCGGGTGCTTCACATTCCTTTGTGAGTTCTACTTTTGCATCTAAGCATAAGATGAATGTGATTACAATTGTCAATGGTGGTTATTGTATTAGTGCTGCTGGGAGTGATATCATGACTAACCATGTAGTAAAAGATGTAAAGCTTGAGATTGGGGATCGAGAGTTCCTTGCGAATCTTGTAGTTCTACCGGGGGTAGGAATTGATATAATCCTAGGAATGAAGTGGATGAGTGGGAATGGAGTGTTGATCGATACGTCAACCCGTGTGGTAATGTTGAGGGATCCTGTGGATAAGAAGGGTTTTCTAGTGCAGTTACCTCGTGATATCTCTATCCACAATACAGCCAATGCTACCCTAGCCAAAGCCATTGAGGATCTACCAGTTGTCTGTGAGTTTCTAGATGTCTTCCCTGATGACTTGCCTAGATTACCTCCGGACCGTGATGTAGAATTCAAGATAGAACTCATTCCGGGTACGGCTCCTATTTCTCGAAGGCCCTATAGAATGCCACCTAATGAGTTGGCTGAGCTAAAGAGTCAGTTGAATGAGCTATTGAAGAAAGGTTTGATTCGGCCTAGTTCTTCTCCTTGGGGTTGTCCGGCTATCTTTGTGAAGTAGAAGGACGAATCTTTGCGCATGTGCGTAGATTATCGACCCCTAAATGCTGTTACCATCAAGAACAAATATCCTCTTCCTCGCATCGATATTCTGTTTGATCAGCTCTCCAAGGCTAAGGTATTCTCCAAGATCGATTTGAGGTCTGGTTACCATCAGATCAAAATTCGTCCTGAAGATATAGCTAAGACAGCTTTCTCTACTCGTTATGGCTTGTTCGAGTACCTTGTCATGTCCTTTGGGTTAACAAATGCTCCGGCACACTTTATGTACCTGATGAATTCAGTATTCATGCCAGAATTGGACAAGTTCGTCGTCGTGTTCATTGATGATATCCTTGTATACTCTCAGAATGAAGAAGAGCATGCTGAACATCTGAGAATTGTCTTAACTCGGTTGCGTGACAACCAGCTTTATGCTAAGTTCAGCAAGTGTGAATTCTGGTTGAACAAGATACCTTTTCTAGGTCATGTGTTATCTGGTGATGGAATTTCGGTTGACCCTACAAAGGTGCAAGAAGTCCTTGAGTGGAAGGCACCTACTACGGTCACAGAAGTCCGAAGTTTCCTAGGATTGGCTGGCTATTATCGTCGCTTTATCCCGGATTTCTCTAAAATTGCCAAGCCCATGACTCGACTACTTCAAAAAGATGAGAAGTTTGTCTGGACTCCGAAGTGTGAAGAGGCTTTCCACACTTTGCGGACCTTACTAACCTCTGCCCCTGTATTGGCACAACCTGACATCGAGAAGCCTTTTGATGTTTACTGTGATGCATGTGGCACCGGTTTGGGGTGTGTTCTTATGCAGGAAGGCCGAGTAATTGCTTATGCTTCGCGCCAGCTTCGAAAACATGAAGTCAATTATCCTACCCATGACTTAGAGCTAGCCGCAGTTGTTCATGCCCTGAAAATTTGGAGACATTACTTGCTGGGTAATGTGTGCAACATCTATACTGACCATAAAAGCCTCAAGTACATCTTTACTCAACCCGAGTTGAACATGCGTCAACGACGATGGTTAGAATTAATCAAAGACTACAACCTTCAAGTGCACTACCATCCTGGTAAGGCAAATGTGGTTGCTGATGCCTTAAGCAGAAAGGCCCATTGCAATTCCTTAGTTAGTGAAGATTTTCATCTGGCACACCTCCTTCATCCTGTAGTACTCCACCATATCACTGTGGATTGCTCTCTTAGAAGTCGAATTATCGAACTCCAGAAGACTGATGTGGGTGTGTTTCACATCAAACGGAAGATGAAAGAGAAAGAGACCAAGCACTTTAGGGTCGATGACAAAGGAATTCTCTGGTTTAATGATAGACTTGTGGTACCCAAAGATAAAGAACTTAGAAATCAAATTATGGCTGAAGCCCATTCTTCTAAATTGTCCATCCATCCTGGTAGCAGTAAAATGTATCAAGATCTCAAGCTGTATTATTGGTGGACCAAGATGAAGAAAGAGATCGCAGCTTACGTGGCTAAGTGTGAAAACTGTTGCAGAGTCAAGGCTATTCACATGAGGCCCGGATTATTGCAGCCACTCTCTATTCCTGGATGGAAGTAGGAAGAAATTAGTATGGATTTTATTATTGGATTACCCACTACCAAAAAGGGTTGTTATTCCATCTGGGTTATCGTAGATCGTCTAACTAAATCCGCTCACTTTATTCCGGTCAAGTCTACCTATCACCCTCACAATTATGCTGAGATTTACTTCCAACAAGTGGTACGTCTCCATGGTGTACCCAAATCCATTGTTTCTGATAGAGGACCGCAATTTACGGCTCGTTTTTGGGAGTGCTTACATCAGAATCTTGGCACTCATCTAATCCACAGTTCTGCCTATCATCCGCAAACATCAGGACAGACTGAGCGTGTTAATCAAATTCTTGAAGACATGCTTAGAGCTTGTCTTATTTCTTGCAAAGGCTCTTGGGAAGACTGGTTACCTCTCGCTGAATTCTCTTATAACAACGGTTATCAAGAGAGTATTAAAATGGCTCCTTTTGAAGCTCTTTATGGCCGCAAGTGTAGAACTCCTTTGAACTGGGTGGAACCCGGGGAAAGAAGATTCTATGGTATTGACTTTATAAAAGAAGCCGAAGAGCAAGTCCGAACTATACAGAAGAATATGACTGCCGCTCAGGCTAGACAAAAGAGCTATGCTGACAAGAGAAGAAAACCTATTGAGTTTGAAGTAGGTGATCATGTTTATCTGAAGGTATCCCCTATGAAAGGAGTCAAGCGTTTTGGAATTAAAAGGAAGCTTGAGCCTCGATATGTTGGACCTTACCGCATTATCGAGAAGAGTGGAAGAGTAGCCTATAAACTCGATCTACCATGTGAGATGGGAGCTATATTCCCGGTATTCCATGTGTCCCAGCTGAAGAAGTGTCTTCGTATTCCCGAGGAAAGAATAGCAACAAGGAAAGTCAACTTGAAATCTGACCTTTCTTATGAGGAGAAGCCCGTGCAAGTCCTGGATACTCAAGAAAGAGTGACTCGTACACGAGTAGTTAAGTTATACAAGGTAGTTTGGAGTAATCATAGTGAACGGGATGCAACCTGGGAACGGGAAGATTATTTAAAGGAAAATCATCCAACTTTCTATACTAAATGGTACGCTTTCCAAATCTCGGGACGAGATTTTTCTAAGGGGGGAGGGCTGTAGCACCCTAGGTGTTTAGGCTTCCACTAAATTGCATGTCATTTTCATAAACATGTGCATTATCTATGTCATCATGCCATTATCATTGAAACATACATATGCAACATTTTAAATTGTAGGTGTTTCATGCTTGATTGCTTAGAGTGGTAGTAGTGCAACATGTGAATGTAACATGAAACTCTCATACTTTGAAACATGGCAATATGGTAGTAATGTGGCAATTATAAAATGACAACAAGGTCTTGAAACATGTGAAACATTGCATTGCAACATAGGAGTGAATTACTTGTTTTAGTGCTTTATCACATGTGATCATTAAAGGTTGGTATAACAATTTGGTAAAGTGGTTGATCATGGTCTATTACACCTTAACTATACTTAGGTTACTTGTTGGGACATTGTTCATGTAGATCAAAATGACCAAAATGCCCTCAAGTGGAGGTTTGACTTGAATTGACCCTTGGAGTGTCACTGTTTGACTGTTTTAAAAGACCAACTTCGAAATCTTGCATGGCTGTACACTCTTTACAAAAGTTGTAGATAATTTATTAAGGAACAAAAGTTGTTTTATGACCAACTCATGAAAATGTGTGGAACATGCTCAAACATGGCCCACAAGTCAGAAGTTCATACTGATTTCACTGAATAATTTGTCTAAGTCTTAAACTGCAATTTCAGTTGGATCAGGCCAACTTGGGCTTCATGTAACTGCTTATCCATGGCGAATTAGATCATGGTCTTTGAATAGAAGTTGTAGATGGATGGTAGACCTACAATTTTCATGTACACTATTTTTGCAAACGAGCAACGGATTAGTCAGGATAATGCGTTGAAGTCGCGCTGTCAGCCTGATCAAATCGACTGAATGGCGTGCTACAGTGTTTCGACAGGTTCAGATTTTCACCGCCGCGTGGCGCCACCCGTCGCCGATCGCCTGAGCGCGCAGGCCACGCGCTGCGGGTGCCCTGGCAAGACCAGCTGCGTCATGGAACACCCCAGCGCCTGCCCGACCGAGTCGCCCGCTCCATTCTCATCTCTCGCCTCCCACAGCGCGCAACACTGAAGCCGTCCGCCATTGCCAGCCAAACCTTCGCCCTCGCCTAGCTCCCACGTCCTGGCAAAAACACGTCGCCCAGCTCTCCCAGAGCCTCGCCGTGTTTCCCTCTACCTCCTCCACCCCACCGTCGTGCCAATTTCGCCTTGGTAAGGATGAAATCGCCGTTTTTCCCCACCACCGCCGTGTCGGACCTCGCCGGAGTTAGCACTCCACGCGGCCAGCTCTCCTCGCGCCATTGCCATCCCTCCTCTGCTTTGCGCTAGGTCTAAGGAGCACTGAGGAAGCTCGTAGGGTCACCGTTAGGGGCCACGACGCCGTAGTTTCATCGGAGCCGGTCAAGCCGCGGCCGAGCACCGCCGTGGCCATCGCCACCCCCTCTAGCTGTGTCATTTGCTGCAATAGATGGTTCCCCTATGTCTGCTTGGGTGAGAAGAAACCATTGGCACCGTTGCCTTCGCCGGAGGAGCCACCGGCGGCGAGTTGCGCCGTCGTCTTCCTCCGCTCCCCTGTTTGTCTCGCTGACGCGCGGGCCCCTCCCGTCAGTCGCCGCGGCTGAGGCGGGAGCCCAGCGTGGGCTGCGCCGTTGTCTGGGCCGCGCCAGCGTTGTTCGCGGGCCGCCGTTTCCTCGGGCCGGCCCAACAGCAGTGGATTGTTTTCTTATTTGTTTTGTTTTTATTATTTCATAGATTAGTGTATAGATTCAAAAATGTGTATCTCCTAGTTGGTAGATCCAAATGCTATGGTTCCAATTTTGTTGAGTTCATGATAATGTCTAGTATTTAATAAAAATATTATATGGGCACATGTTTTAGAAATTCTAGATGAATTAAATAGGACTTTGAAATGTGTTTTTGGATACATGCAAACTTGTTTGAATTTTATCTTGAGTTTCTGTGGTCCAACAATTATGAAATTTTGTGGGTAATCTATTATTGCTTAGTAGAAGCTCTGGTTAAAATTTCAGAGCTATTGCATGTGTAGTTTTTGAGTTATAGAATTTCCTTTTATTAATGGATGGATCTTGTATGAATTTTCATAATTTTTCTATAGATCCAGTAAAGGTAAAATTTGGTGAGTGCTATTCTTATGCTTGAATGATACTAGGAAAAATGTGAAATCTGTTGCTTGACACTTTTCATTAGGGTTTCCTAATTATGCTAAAAATAGGCATGTCACCTGTTATTTTGGATACAGCAAGTTCTGCTTGCTCAATGGCTTTGAAATTTTTATGGTAGTCTATGTGAAGCATAAGATAGCTACTGTAATTTTTGTAGATTTTTATGAATAGTTTTACTATATGTTGCTTTAATCACCTAATTAACTAAATAAATTAGAAAAGGATATTAAATGATTTATTTAGAAGTTGGCATTATACTTTCTAGTGTTCCTCTAGTATGTGTAACAAGTTGGTAAACTTGGTTTGGTCAAATTAGGCTTTTGCATCATCATTAAATAATTAAGTTAGTAACCCTGTCATTGCGGGACAGATTCTAGGTTTACTGGAATTTGATTTGGTTAACTTAAGAATCATGCTTTGATGTTTAAAAATTAATTGTAGAGAATTTCATAAGCTTTCCAGAATGTCCTCTTGCAAGTCATTTGGATTTGTAGAACTCTGGTTATGATTGAATTAAGGGACTATTTGTGTGCATATGAAACTTTAAATGTTGATTTATGTATGCCTTTACTATTTCTAAGTTTGTGGTAATGTTCCTAGGTGTTAGGCCTTTAACTGAAGATGAGCATCTTTATCTTAGGTTATGCAAGTTAGGTAAGTTGATCTTGTTCTTCAAGTTAAGTTAGATACCTGTTTTAAAGTGATTTGAATAGAGCTATTCTTAATCGGTAAACAAGTGTCCAGTAATGTTTTCGTCAAACACTTACTGTGATTCATTCATCATGAGCATCATGTCATTCCTTATGCATCCATGATATTTATCTCGTGCATCGGCATGCAATAGGTGTACCGGAAGGAGTGACCTCGCTGGAATTCGAGGAACCGAAAGCGGCAGCGAAGACCCGACAACCGAGGTTCGGGAGGTGCAACCTTGGAAGAAGTGCGGATATGAGGTCGCCGTTGAGTGCCCGGATCACCGTCCGTGCAACTTTGTGAAAGGCAAGCCGGAGCATATTAAGCCTCCTAATTTCCAAAATGCGATTCTGATATTATTATTATATATCTATATATATATTGTTGCATTAAGTTTAGGTGTTGGATGCAAACACTTGCTCGCATTGGTTATCCAATCCTTGTCCGGATATTGATACCACAATCCTATGTAGCTCAGGGCTCGTGTAGTGCTTAGCCCCGCTTAAACATGGTAGAAGTCGGGTGATTTCCACCACCGCGAGATATAGGAATCTACATGTGGCACGGTTGGCTATATTTGCTATCGTGGAAAAGAACCAGTCTTAATTGAAATGAAGACCGGATGGAGGCTTGCCGGTTTGCAGTGACTCCGTCTGTGTCGATTAAGGAGTGAATCTTGGAGCCTTTCCTGTTCATGTTGAACGCATGCCTCTCTCTTAGTTGGCCGGGTCTAGAGACCGACCACGAAGCCGAGTAGCTCACCTCAGGCCGGGAGTCGATAAGTATAAAGTGCGCCTCGGAAGGGAGCCGTGGCGTGAGTCCAAGCGCAGTGATTTAAAAGTCCCGATCGTCCCCGCGGAAGGGTAATCCCCGAGAGTGTCTTGGGCGCTGATCGAACCCATGCTAATTTGGTTCTGAGTTGTCCCAAAGGTGACCCACTACTACCCTTGCAAAGTATGCCGGGTGAGAGTTAGGAATACCCCTCACCTGAGTTGTAATTGATTCAATCGCCGTCTCTCCCAAGGTTAGTGAGAACTTGACGGGCTTATCTCCAATGTAGATACACTTAATAACACAATGGTTCAAAATGATGATATGACGATGACAAAATTATTGTACCTGCTATGGTTAATATTGTTTGCTCCTAATAAGTGAGTGCTCTAGTACAGGTGCTAATCTAGTGGACAGGTAAATGATGATAAGCTTGATGCTAAGTTTAAATTGGTTACTATAATCATAAGCTCTTTTATGCAACTGTGTCCAGCTAGCCCACCTAAAAAGCCTTACATGATCCTTGGTGTCTTTTATTTATGTTTTTGTCAGGTAAGTCTAGCTGAGTACCTTCTCGTACTCAGGGTTTATCTCCCACCTGTTGCAGATGACCAGTTCTACTTTGGTTGCTGCTAGTATTACCTTCTCCCATCTGGGGATGAAGACTAGGCCGTTGGGCGTGGTCTCTACTAGTTCTCGTACCTGATAATGCTTTTGTGGGACATGACTCAGATCTGGCAATGTATTTGAAACTATGAAGTTACGTACTAAACTATGTTGCTTCCGCGCATTACAACTTGGTTTGTAATATTTTATTTGAACTCTGATGGATGTATTCCGAATGCTACTTATGAAATGGTGTAACGAATGATGTGTTGTGTTGAATCACTACGATCTTGGTTTGTGTGTCGAGAGTTGGTTGAAATCCTTCGTGATTTCTGGACTACCGGGATTATGGGAGCTTAAGTACAGGAATTTGATCGCTTCGGTGATTGTTTTTGTACTTACGTTCTTATGATTTGGTCGGTTCTGTTACACGTATGTAGTTCAATGCATGAAAGTAAACATGAATGCATAATAATGTATCACACATAAAAAGCAAAATGTAATAAATAAGCTTCCCCTAGATATATCGCTCCCCCTATGTCTATCATACTCGATCCCTCTCCTGCTTTGGCGTCAAACACCAAAACCTAAGGGTCTGTCGGTGGGGTAGCAGCGGACGAGTCGGGCGCTGAGGTGCAATGAGCGATCTGGAACTAGGCAGCATCATCATCTGATCCTGAGCTCTGAGTAGTCTGACCCTCTATCGCTGGAAGTGACGCTAAAGCGGTCTGGGTCAGATCTAGGACTGGTGCGACCTGTGACTCTGTAGGTATCACTGAAGCAGGCGGCTCTAATGATGCAATAGATGAAGGGAGCGTCTCTGTAGTCCCGGTAATAGGAGCAACTGTGGAAGGACCAAGGACATGTAGCTCTGGCGGTGTAGGCTGCCCTGTCAACTCACTAGAAGTAGCACCAAGGCTCCATGAAACTAGGGTATCAGTCACAAGCAACGAGGAGCTCTGAGCCAGTGTGAAGCCTATATGAAGTGGTGTGAACTGCGGACCTTGGGCTATCACTAGCAAAGCAAACCACTGGGACACCTGCTCTGTTGGTGAAGCAAACTGAGTAGCTGGCTATCCCTAACTCTAAAGCCCACTGGGCTATACAACTAGAGTCTATGAAGTGGTGGCAGGCTGGCCGAGCTGAGGTGTAAGCTGTGGTGGTGGAGCCCCAATAGCAGTAACAACATGCTACATGAATCCAAGTAACTGCTGCTGCATAAGGAGCTGCTGCTGCTGCATGGCTTGCTGCTGCTGCTGTATGGCCTGCTACTGTCGCTGGAACTCGTCCTATCTGGCATGAACCTATGCTAGAGCAGTTGCTATCTCCTAGGCCTGGCGAGCCTAATCCTGCCTCATCCGCTCAAGAATCACAAGTAGAGCGGGGTCTATCTGTGGTGCTTGTGGAGCTGAGCTAGAGCCACTGGACTCACCATCATGTTGTCGAGGAGGCATCTGAGGGATATCCTGATAGTCATCATCTAAACTGTCACTAGGATCACTCTCAACCATACCCTCTTGTTGTGCATCTAGCTGCTCCTCCTCTATCGCTGCAATACCCCTGATAGTCTCATCCTGCTGGGCTACAGACTCTGGCACCTCTGGGCGATGGCTCGGTTGGTTAGGTGTCCTCACTCTGCTGTGACGGAGCATCTGAGTCATGTTATAAGCTAAAAACTTGGTAGTAGCACCAGAATACTCTACCAACATCTTAGGAGGCCTCACTGTGACTGCCCTTTGAATCAGAAAAGTGATCCAGTGAGCATACGGCAGCTGCCTGTGACCTCTAAATCCCTTTGCAAGTGTATCCTCCATCTCAGAAAGAATAACATCCCATATATCAAATACTGTCGGCTAGACAAGGAGTTCAGTAGCCATAGCCGAATGTGAGTCAATCCCTCGCGATATCCCATCCTCAGTAGCAAGGTCTCCTCATGATAGTATCAAGCAGTCTAGCTATAGGAGTAAGATCCCTGGGTGTCCTGCTCGACCCCCCACCGAATGGCTCTATGAAGCAAGGTCGGATGAGATCTGTGGGAGACACAAGACCGCCGTGAGGGCATCTAGGAGGCTCTGTGTGTCCTTAGCAAGCCTCATGAAGGCGGATGGGTGACTCCTATAACCTAAGAATCTCTCTAACCCTAAAGCTCATCAACCTGTAGTCACGGCGTCTGAATGCAAAGTGTATGAACCTGTGGCCCGGGTCAATCCAAAGTGTAGCGTAGAACTCATGGACCCATGATGGAATATATCTACCTGTTCATCCAAGTAAGTCTGTCAACCCTGGCAAGTAAGAGAGATGAGGGCGGATCTGCTCTCCAACTGCTGCAACAATGGCATCAATAGAGCATACTCTCTGAGATCTAAAAGTCACACCACTATTAAGATATGCATTGTAGAAGTCCTCCTACAGTGGTGTATAGAAACCCTCTGAAGCACGCTCGTCCCTCCTCGATGGGAACCAGTCCTCGAACTGAACAAACCTGAGTTGCTGCACCTGCTTGGCCGTGGCGGCCCTCAAGTCCAGGTGAGTCACTGGAGGCGGACCCTGTGGTCTAGGAGGCGGACGAGAACCCCTCCTTTGTGTCTTTGGCCTCGGTGTCACCTGGGTATGGGTACGACTAGGGTGGTGTAACTATGGCTGAGGTGCCTACTCTGTCTGCTCTCCCTCCTGAGTCTGCTCAGCACCCTCTGATTGCACTGGTGGCTGTGTCTGCTGCTGTGGCTCCCCCTAAGGCTGAGTCTCCTCCAAAATGACATGCCATCCCTCAAGCATGATAGTCCCAGCTGGACTACCATGACGACGCTCAACCTGCTCAATGGTTGCCCTCTGTGCTGGTGAAAGTTGATATGCAATGACAACACCACTCCGAGCACCTCCTCTCTCTATACGCTCTGCGGTGGCTGCTACTGCTGCTGCTCTCACTGTATTAGCATCTACAAACTTCTGCTTCTTTGACGTAGTCTTCTTCATCCCCTTGCCTTTCACCTCAGCAGGCAAGTAAGGCGGAGGCCTCGGATCCTCATCACCTAGACCACCTCCGGCGTTCTTGACATGTGCCATTGCTAGACCTAAAAAGAGCAACTGCCACTGACAAGAATCAACTGCCAACTGTCACTTCCGAGGCTTGGCCTCGATCCATACTCTTGAGCTTGGCCCTGAGTTAACTGTCAACTGCTAAAGTAACCTCAAACCCACCGACTCGCTGCACGATAGAATAGATCGGATATATGAATAATTACAATATACATCTAGACATACGAAACCCTAAGAAGCAAGCATTAGATACGAAATTAGAATCGAGGGCTTGCTACCTGACGAACCAGCGAACCGAAGAGCAGAGAAATGAATCGCGAGGGCACCACCTAGAAAATGAATAGGGTTAGGGTTCTAGCAAGGCAATGCGGCATTGGATGGGGCATAGAGATGCTGGTGTGGCAATAGAGGTGTTGTTGTAGGCAGCTAGGGCACCAGCGATGCTTAGGCGGCGGCGTTGATGTGGGCGGTGCTAGGGCACGGGAGCACACGACGGCTCGGGCGCAGTTAGGCGGCGCTGCTGTGGTGGGCACGATGGTGCGACTGTGCTACTGCGGTGGGCACGATGGTGTGACTGTGCGGAGGCGGAGCAGAGGCGTGGTGTGAATGCGGTGAGGAAGACGCGGCGCTTCGATGCGTGGAGGCGTGGCTGTGGGCAGGTGGCGTGGGCACGAGAGCACGGCAGCTTGGGGGTGGCGGCGATGTCGGCGTGGGTGGTTGCGGGTGCAGATTAGGTCAAACCATGGCGACATTATATGGTGGCCCCCAACGAGTTGGATAAGGAAAGGAAAAAGAGTCCACGATCCAAATGTTTTTTACTGACCGGACGCGCTCTGGTGGCAATGACCGACACTGCCACCCAGAGTCCGGTCGACTCTAGAGAGGTCCAAATCCCCTCGAGTCGCGACCGAACGCGTTCGACCACCACTGACCGGATGCGGCCAGAGTCCAGTCGATCCTGTTTTCATCTTCTTCGCTTGACCGGACGCAGGATCGCCTTCTGACCGGACGTAGGGAAGGTACTGTTTCAGCGTCCGGTCACTCCTTCACAGCAATGGTTCACCTCTTGTGAACTAACCGGACGCTGGACTTCAGAGCCCGGTGCAGCATTTGGTTACTCTTTTTTAGCAAATCTTCAAAGTTCCTTCGTGCCGCCTATTCCCAATCAAGTCCCAACTTCAATAAGACCCAAATAAACACCAATTGGGACTGATGTGAGTGACCTCTCTCAAACCCTCAAAAATTTGCCTTAGGCTATAATTCTTTTTAAGAAAATAGGCAATAAAAGGGTGATTGAAGAGAAACGACAAAACAACATTCATGCATATGCAATGCAATACTTGAAAGTAATTCTAGTTGCTTGTCAAGTTTGATCCAAGGTTAAGCTTCCTCACATGCTTTTCAGTGGTTATCTTAACCATGTTAGACAAGCCCTAAATGCATTACCAAAAGTTAAACATGTTGTATATTACAATGCAATGCAAGGGGACAATACAAGCTCATTTTCTAGTGAAGTTGCTAAAATCAAGCACATTGAGCTCATTCCTCAACTGATAAAATGTAGCCTCATCTAGCGGTTTAGTGAAGATATCCGCTAATTGATCCTCGGTCCTTACACCTTCTAGTGAAATATCATTCTTAGCAACATGATCTCTAAGAAAGTGATGACGGATATCTATGTGCTTGGTGCGAGAGTGTTGAACCGGATTATTAGCAAGTTTTACCGCACTTTCATTGTCACACAAAAGTGGTACCTTTTCTAGAACTACACCATAGTTTAGCAAAGTTTGCTTCATGTAAAGTATTTGTGCACAATAAGCACCCGTAATAATGTATTCCGCTTCGATAGTGGACAAAGCCACACTATTTTGCTTCTTGAAGGACCAAGACACAAGTGATCTACCAAGCAAATGGCACCCTTCCAGATGTGCTTTTCCTATCAACTTTGCAACCGGCATAATCCAAATCGGAATAGCCAACTAATTTAAATCTAGCTCCTTTGGGATACCAAAGGTCAATGCTTGGTGTGTGCTTAAGGTACCTAAGGATTCTTTTAACGGCAATCAAATGAGCTTTCTTAGGATTAGCTTGAAATCTAGCACACATACACACACTAAACATGATGTTGGGCCTAGATGCGGTTAAATATAACAAGCTACCAATCATAGAGAGGTAGAGAGTTTGATCAACCGTTTTACCTCCCTCATCTAGGTCGAGATGTCCATTAGATGGCATTGGTGTCTTGATTGGCTTACATTCATCCATATTGAACCTCTTGAGAAGATCCTTGGTATATTTTTCTTGAGAGATGAAAATTCCTTCTCTCATTTGCTTGACTTAAAAACCAAGAAAGAATGTAAGATCTCCAATCATAGATATCTTGAACTCCTTCGACATCAATTCACCAAACTCTTTGCAAGAATCTTCATTTGATGATCCAAAGATGATGTCATCAACATATACTTGATAAATTAAGATCTCTCCATCAAGCTTCTTGGTGAAAAGTGTGGTGTCGACCTTCCCAATGGTGAAGCCCTTCTCAATGAGAAAATCCCGATGGCGCTCATACCAAGCTCTTGGGGCTTGCTTAAGCCCATATAGCGCATTGGACAACCTATAAACATGATTAGGATATCTAGGGTCTTCAAACCCGGAAGGTTGATCAACATAGACTAGTTCATTAATAAAGCCATTTAAAAATGCACTTTTAACATCCATTTGATATAATTTCATTTTATGATACCATGCATGTGCAAGGAGGATACGAATGGCTTCAAGTCTTGCAACCGGTGCAAAGGTCTCTCCAAAATCCAACCCTTCAACTTGAGAAAACCCTTTTGCAACTAGTCTTGCCTTGTTCCACACTACAATGCCTTAATCATCTTGCTTGTTGTGGAACACCCACTTTGTTCCAATGACTCTTGAACCTTATGGTCGCTCTTCAAGAGTCCAAACTTCATTGTGGGTGAAGTTGTTCAACTCTTCATGCATGGCATTTATCCAATCAGAATCTTGAAGAGCTTCTTCTACATTTTTAGGTTCAACACAAGAGACAAAAGAGTGATGTTCAATAGAAGAAGCAAATTTTTGAGATCGAGTCATTACACCCTTTGATGGACTTCCTATTATGAGATCTTGTGGATGAGCTTGTAGTAGAGGTGAATTTCTTCTATCAACCACTTGAGGGGGAGGTTGTGGAGCATCAACATCTTGAGCTTGTGTCACCATTTAATCATGGGAGACATGAGTATCTTTATTTTCTACCCTCCCATCTTTATCACCATCTTGTGGCACATTTGATGAAGAAGGTGAATTAATTACTTATACATCATCTTCATCATCTTGAGGCTTGTTGTCTCCAACTGGAATATTCTTCATGGCCTCCCTCAATGGTTCATCACCTACATCATCAAGATTCTCATGTGCTCCTTAGGAGCTATTAGATTCATCAAATTCCACATCATATGTTTCTTCAACCAAGCCGGTGGCATGATTAAATACTCTATATGCTTTGGACTTTGATGAGTAACCAACAAGAAAGCCAATATCACAACGTCTTTGAAACTTCCCTAGGTGTTGCCGCTTCTTGTAGATGTAGCATTTGCAACCAAACACCCGGAAGAATGAGACATCCGGCTTCTTCCCATTGAGCAACTCATAAGGTGTCTTGCCAAGAAACTTTTGAAGGAATAGGCGGTTAAATGCATAACATGCGGTGTTGATAGCTTCCGCCCATAGAGCTTCGAGTGTGTTGTACTCATCAAGCATTGTTCTTGCAAGTGTAATGAGTGTTCGGTTCTTTCTCTCTACTACATTATTTTGTTGAGGAGTGTATGTTACGGAGACCTCATACTTGATTCCAACTTCATCACAATAAGCTTCAATGTTTGTGTTGTCAAACTATTTTCCATTATCACTCCTAATCTTCTTAAGCTTCACTTCAAACTTATTTTGTGCTCTCTTAGCAAACTTCTTGAAACATGATGCCACTTCGGTTTTGTCATGAAGGAAGAACACCCATGTATATCTAGAGTAGTCATCAACAATCACAAGACAATAAAGATTTCCTCCCAAACTCTTGTATGTTGTTGGTCTAAATAAGTCCATGTGAAGGAGCTCTAGCACTCTTGTTGTTGACATGAAAGCTTTTGTAGGATGAGTATTTGCAACTTATTTGCCGGCTTGACATGCACTACAGAGCTTGTCCTTCTCAAATTTCACATTCTTGAACCCTCTCACCAATTCATTCTTCATAAGCTTCTTGAGTGAGCTCATCCCAACATGAGCAAGTCTTCTATGCCATAGCCACCCAAGTGATGTTTTGGTGAATAGGCATATCTTCAAGTTAGCATCTTCGGAGGTGAAATCCGCTAGATATAGGTTGTTGTATCTAAATCCCTTGAATATCATTTAATCATCATCCTTCTTAGATACAACAACTTCCTTTTCAGTAAACAAGTATTGAAAGCCAAGATCACACAATTGTCCAACGGATAGCAAGTTGAAACTCAAGGAAGCAACATATAGCACATTTGAGATAGAATGATCATTTGATATTGCCACTTTGCCCAATCCCTTGACTTTGCCCTTTGAATTATCTCCAAATGTAATTCTTTCTTGGCCATCTACTTCTTTATCTAGGGAGGTGACATACGAGGATCACCGGTCATAGGTTGTGTGCAACCTCTATCAATTACCTAATGACTTCCACCGGTCTTGTAGTTCACCTACACACAAGAGATCAAGCTTTAGGGACCCAAACTTGTTGAGGGCCCTTGACTTTCTCAACAAGTGACTTTGCAACCCAAATTTTCTTAGGCCTATTCTTGTTGGGAGGTCCTAAGAACATGACTTTCATTTTACCACTAGAATTCTTTCTAAGCATGTAATGAGCATTGAAAGCAAAAGGTCTAGCATGCTTGGGCAAGGGTTGTGGTGGTGGAGTTTGACACTCATGGGCAAAGTGACCTTCTTGTCCACACTCAAAATACCTCTTTGGCTTTGGCTTTGACTTGTGTTGTTGGTGTTGAGCTTGAGCCTTCTTCTCTTGATTTGCCAAATATCCAATTCCACTTCTATTCATCTTCATGACGGTGTTCATGAGTAACTCACTTTGAAGATGCTTGCCTCTTATGAACTTGCTCAAGCCAATCTTGAGATGTTCTTTCTCCAATTTGAGCTTCTTATTCTGTTCTTTTAGCTCATCATGATTTTTCTCCATCTTTAGTTTCTTGTTCTCTTCTTTGAGTTTCTCATTCTCTTCCTTGAGCTCTACATCATAATCATGATCAAGGTTCTCTAACACAATAGTGTTTGTGGTTGATAGCTTCTCAAGATCTTTCTTTAACTTCTCATTCTCATTCTTGATCTTGACATACTCATCATAGTCATCGGACTCAACTACTTGCTTGCCTTTGCTACTAGAACCTTGCTCAATGCTCTCAATAATCAAATCATCACATGATGTAGCTATATCAATCTTAACAACATCGTTAGTAGTATCATGTGGCTCATTGGATAAAAACTCATAAGAGATAACAAGATTATCATGATTAACCTTGAGATTGGTATATTCTTCTTTTAGCATGTTGTAGCTAGTGATGAGCTCATTGTGTATCCCCTCAAGTTTATCATGTTTTTCTTTAAGCTCTTTCTTGGAAGATTTGAGCTCCTTAAGTTTGGATGACATAGCATCATTTGCTTCTCTAAGCTCAATACTAGCCTTTTCTACTATGTCATATTTAGCTAAAAGAGAGTCATTCTTAAGTTCTAGCTTTTCATTCTTAGCTCTTGACTTTCTAATGATCTTAGTGTATTGATTTAGCAATTTAACAAGATCATCATATGAAGGTGATTCAAATTCATCATCATCACTATCACTATCATCATTGCAAGCATTTTCATCACCACTACTTTCATCATCATTTGATACCTTTCGTTCACCCTTGGCCATAAGGCATAGGTGTGTAGAGGATGATGGTGGTGGTGTCGGTGAAGATGATAAAGAGTCAATCACGATGGCGGCCACCTTTTCGTTGTCACTATCATCATCGGATGAACAACTTGATGAATCAATGTCCGTGAGCCAATCACCGATGATGTATGCCTTCCCATTCTTCTTTTTCTTGTGGAAGTCCTTCTTGCCATCCTTCTTCTTGTATGGCTTGTTTTTCTTCTTCTCATCTTCATCTTCATTACTTGAGTCATCTTTCTTGCCATAGTATTTCTTCTTGTACTTGGCTTTCTTGGGCTTGGGGCATTGATGAGCTAGATGACCAAGTTCTCCACAATTGTAGTAATCCATCTCAGAGATTGGCTTCCTTCTTGTGCTAGTGAAGAACTTCTTTTTCTTGCCATCAAACTTGATGCCATTCTTGTTGAGCTTCTTTAGCATCTTGGCGGTTCTTCTCACCATGAGAGCAAGACTTATATCATCAATTTCATCATCACTTGAGCTCTCATACTTAATTCTTGCTTTGCCCTTCTCTTGGCTAGCCCTGAATGCCAAGTCTTTGTCTTTCTTCTTGGTAGAGGATGAACCATCTTGTGGTGTGATGTGCATGTACATCTCATGAGCGTTGATCTTTCCCAAGATTTGAGTTGGTGTAGCGGTGGAAAGATCACCTTGATGAAGCACGGTCATAATATGCCCATATTTGTCAATGGGGAGGACACTCAAGATTTTTCTTACAACATCGGATGGTTGTATTTGAGTGAGTCCAAACCCATTGACTTCCTCTATAAGAACATTTAAGCGTGAGTACATTTCATTAGCACTTTCTTTCGGAAGCATCTCAAATGAATTAAGCTTTTTCATAACAAGATGATAGCGTTCCTCACGCTCGCTCTTAGTTCCCTCATGGAGTGCAGAAATATCCGACCATAGTGCATGGACGTCTTTGTGGTTCCTCATCTGGTTAAACACATCTTTGTAAATGCCTCTAAAGATGGTGTTTCTAGCCTTTGCATTCTATTTTTCGTAATTCACTTCATCGCCTTGAAGGTGCGTGGGATCCCTAGGTTTTGGAAAACCTTGAGAGGTGGCTCAAAGAATTTCAACATCTAGAACTTCTAAATACACCTCCATGAGGATTTTTCAATAAGGAAAATCATCTCCCTCAAAGATCGGAGGAGGTCCATCCCCGTGAGACATCTTTCTCTAGGTGGTTAAGACTAAATACGTGAGCATGAGGTTCTGATACCAATTGAAAGGATCAAGATGCCCAAGAGGGGGGGTGTGAATTAGGCTAATTCTAAAAATCTTTGCAATAATTAAACCCTACACTTAGCCCACTTCACCCTTTGTGCCTAGAAAGTGATTCTAATGATCTACCGCACAAAAGTTTAGCACCCTAAGTTTCAATCCTACTCTAGCATGGCAATTCTAAGAATGTAAAGACAATAATTGAATTGCTCAAAAGTAAATGCTCAAAGTAAAGAGAGGAGAAGGAACGCGGCGATGTTTTGCCAAGGTATCAGAGAGTCGCCACTCCCCACTAGTCCTCGTTGGAGCACCCACGCAAGGGTATAGCTCCCCCTTGATCCACGTAAGGATCAAGTGCTCTCTATGGGTTGATTCTTCGACACTCCATCACGGTGAATCACCCACAACCGCTCACAACTTGAGTTGGGTCATCCACAAGCTCCACCGGATGATCACCAAACTCCCAATCACCACCAAGCCGTCTAGGTGATGGCGATCACCAAGAGTAACAAGCAAGAACTCTCACTTGACCACAACAAGCCTAATGAGAAGGGTGGATGCACAGTTGCTACTCTCTTTTCACTAGTGAGGCCTTGATCTTGGATTCTCAAATCTCAATCACCTCACTAGGCTCTTGCTTTCCTTGGCATTCTCAAGGGTGTTTCTTAGCTGTTGAAATGGGCAAGAGTACCCCCTTGAATGAATATAGGAAGTATTTATAACCCCTCATTCAAAACAAACCGTTATGTGCCTCTGCGGGATGACTGGACGCTCTGGTCAAGGTGACCGGACGCTCCGGTCAGTTCTCCCCGCCACTGAGCCGTTAAGTTGTGACTAGACTCTGACCTACGTCCGGTCAGCACTGACCGGATGCGTTCGGTCACAAAAACTACTCTCTAGAACCTTACTGATGTTGACCGGACTCTGGCACCCAGTGTCCGGTCACTTTGCCGCTCAGCGTCCGGTCAGTACTGACCGAACGCGTCCGATCAGCACTGACTAGACACATCCGATCAGGATTCTCCCTCTCTGGAACCTTACTGGAGTTGACTGGACTCTAGCACCCAGCGTCCGGTCACATTTCTCTTAGCGTTCGGTCGCAACCAGATGACTTCATCTTGATCAAATGAACTGATCGGACTCTACGCCAGCATTCGGTCACACCGGAACCAGCGTCCGGTCAACATTTGACCCTCCATTCACTTCCAACTCGAAATCATATGTGAATGAAGTTTGCTCCAATTGATCTAAGGGCTACTTCGGAGCTACCTAGTGCTAGATTTGATAAGTGTGCACCACACCTAACCCACTAGACTCACCTAGGTCAAGCTACTAGTCCATACCCCCCTTAATAGTATGGCCAAAGGAAAAAACAAAGTCCTAAACTACTCTAATTGTCTCTTCAACACCAAACGACACTTAGAACTAGTCCATCCTTAACCTTGTCTTCCATCCTTTGAAAACTGAAATGATTTCCATTGTAGGGGCATGACAACCATGATTGTCCCAATCAATTGCCATTACCATCACCTAACTTAATTGCATCTCCAAAACACACGTTAGTCACAATAATCTCATATTGTCATTAATCATCGAAACCCAACTAGGGTCCTAGATGCTTTCATAGCCCACTCAAGATGGGCCCCTGAGGAGACCACTAGGGATTGACCGATCTTTGGCCCACCCCCTGGTTCGACCAAACCTCAAAGGGCCCGACTTGGGCCCAACCATCTCCAAGATCTTCCAACAGACGCCAGGGGTGCATCTAATCCGTCCAAGTCCAAGGCGGCTTATACAAGGGTCGGCCGATCCTAAGAGATAGGCCGTTTGGTTAATTCTCCGAGATCTATCGATGTGATCTTCAATGCACCTCCTTAGGGGGTCATTCCCACTCATAAAAGCATAGTGTGCTCTTGTATTCGACACCACATATCAAAGCTACAAATCCCACACTTGTAACCATATTTCTCTGTCTTTAGTGGAGAATTAGTTCTAGCAATGCAAGCTCAAGTAGATTAAGGGTGTTCTTGGTGAGTGTAGCTCTCTAGTAGAAGCTTTGGTCATCTTGTAATACTCTTCAATATAAATGGAATATTCATCTTGTTCATGGAATGTTCATCGTGTTCATACTACTTTGATCATTCTAGTTCATTGTTCTTATGTTCTTATGATTATGTTCATGCAAGAACTTGTACTTGCTATGATCTTGTTCATACTAGTTCTTCGTTCTAGTATGAGAACTCACTCATGTTTGTTCATTGTTCATCCATTAGTACGATCAT
Organism: Miscanthus lutarioriparius; assembly: GCA_904845875.1. Lineage (NCBI taxonomy): Eukaryota > Viridiplantae > Streptophyta > Magnoliopsida > Poales > Poaceae > Miscanthus > Miscanthus lutarioriparius. The sequence goes on along the minus strand of CAJGYO010000011.1, from coordinate 47,954,782 downwards.
GTTCATATTGTTCATCGCTCTAGAACTAGTTTAATCCTATTACTATGTTGATTACAAATAAAGATTACTTGTTTGACTTATGCAAACTACCTAGTTAGGGTTTTGATCCATGCTACAGTGTCAATATGGTGTGCGTTCGGGCTTGCTCTAGTTCTTTTTGGGAGGATGAGAGTAGTGTCCACTAGTCTAAGTGTGGTACTTATACTGGTGTACACCATCAAATCAAAGACGTGCATAATCCACGGGGTGTAGGGGTAGGTGGCAGGCGGTGATAGACATATCCGTCCTTTGTAGTCCCCCACATTCGGTTATGGTGTAGGCATTTATAGCAATAAGAAGAAAACCCATGGACTACGTAAAACTAGTTCCGGCAAGGTATCCCGATACATCTATGGGCATGGAATCAAGGCACTAGCTGTGTGTGTTTGTATATGTTATTCATCTATTCCTTAGAACCGTTTAGTCGATTGGATAATACCTTTGAAGCTATTTTGTAAACCACATTGCATAAACTGATTGGTCTCAAATCTTTCAATCGGTTTGGATTTTGCACTTTTGGAATCACACAACCACCACAATGTCATTCCATTTATCTAGCATAACACTGCCATTAAGAAAAAGTAACACCTGCTTTGTCACCTCTTTCCCCACAATCCCCCAGTATTTCTTGTAAAAAGTGAGGACATACCATCAACACCTGGAGCTTTAAAATCACCGATTGAGTCAAGGCCCAACTTAATCTCCTCCTCTATGAATGGATGTGTCAGAGATTCATTCATCACCATGGAGACCTTGGGTGTATATGATGCAGCAACTCATCTATGCGGCTACCTGCATTAGATGTAAATAAATTGTTATAGAAGTCGGCAATCATCTCCTACAATTTCGCTTCCTGCTCCACCACTTCCTCGTTCTCCTTCACCAGCTGATTAATCTAACTCCTTTCATCTCCGAAGCATAATGATGGAAGAAACGAGTATTACGATCTCCTTTATTCAACCAATGCACCTTAGCTCTTTGTCACTAGTACAAATTCTTTTGTTCTTCCAACCTTTCAAATTTATATTTCAAAATCGCTTCCCACTCCACACTCCTGCTACTAATTGCACTCCTCTGGCAATCCTCCAAACAACGGCATGCACGTATAATATGTTTCTCCAAATCACCAAGAACATTCTTGCTTCAATTGCCAAGGTCCTACGCCACACACTTCACCACCTCTTGCAACCCCCCCTCACTTCCACAATCCTCCGCCATGCATTCAACACAATTATAGCGCAAATCCTCCTGTGCCCACCTGGCTTCAACAACGGAAAGAACTTCCTCTAGTCGGCCTTCCTCTCCTTTCAACCCCCTCTAGCTCCACGATAATCGGTATATGATCCAAATGTCGTGGCTCGCCATTAGTCACCTTGTATACCAGGAACCGTGGGATCCAATCCCCTATTGCAACCGCCCGATCCAACCACTCTCTAGTGTAATTGATACTAAAGTGGCTATTATTCCTCCATGTATACGGATCCCCTACAAAACCCAAGTCTCCTAATCCACACTCTTGCAGAACTTCTCTAAAGCGATCCATACACACTTGGGCCCTAGTAGGCCCCCCTTCCTTCTCACAACTCAACAACACTTCATTGAATCCACTCGAAAAAAACACTTCATTGAAATCACCCAGCCATTCCCTTAAAAAAAAATCCAGACATAACCATGGATGATGCCTAGCAGCATTGCAGAGCTCGCTATGACTCCACTTCCCTTTCTATACTAGGCTCTCCATAAAAACCTGTGAGTCGCCACACAAAACCTGACCTTCCATGATATCTGCATGCGTCAATGTATAGACGGGAAATCCACCGGATATGTCAATATTCGCCACCATGTTCATCAAACCCAATCTCCACCTCAAACCACTAATCCTTGGCCTGTCCATTTTTGTTTCGCACCCTCCCTTTCTCGGTTTCTGCAAACAGTGTCGACCGCCGCTCCAAAGTCAAATATCGTTGGAATTCAATTCGGATGCTGACACACCTTTGCGTTTTTTTTCTCGGTTACTGCCCTACCATAGAGTTGCGTGCCCATCACTATTGTAATTTATTCGCCTGATCAGGCAACAGCAAGCACCAATAATTGAAGTCTCCAAAGTTGGATTTGGAGCAGCAGCGTCTTCCTCCGATTTTTGGGAGCAAGGAGAAGAAACGTCTGGAGTCCACTGGGAAGGGAAAAGGGAGGTTGGTGGACGGCTTTGTTCCCATTCGTTTTTTTTCTCTTTTTTTGTCTATTGTTCTGCTTGTTTCGGGCTTAATCTCTAAGAACGATTCCTGCACCAAACCAGGCCATTTCATTGGGCCACGTCACCTGCTTCAACCTCAACCGTCAGATTACAGACGAACGACCATCGAGCGTTTCAGCGTGGCCTGGACTCTGTCCTGTACAGAGTCCGGTACCAAAGCTTCGTGAAGTCTCTGGCAAGTCCCGGCTAGAAGATCTCCCTTCGTGAGTCCGGTACCAAAGCTTCTAAGATATATTAATCATATAAAATCATATAATTTTTTTTGAAATTAAATAAAGATAATTTTTATATGAAAATTATAGATCTCGACAGATCTGTAACTTTCTAGTTTTAAGTTTTTCTATTTAAAGTTATTAAGATATAAAAAAAAATTAATGACATATTTAGACTTACGGATAAAGCCTAATCAAGGGTAAAAAAAAAAAATAAAACAGGAGTGACTCGCTTAGAATTTTGATACCCCGTCGTTCCCTCTTCTCTTCTCTTACTGCTCTCTTTCCCGTCCCTGCCACCGTCACAAACGCAGCGCAGAAGAAATCTCCGATCAAACGAGAGGTACGTCACCTTCTTCTCTAGTAGAATCGAATCGGAATCGGAATCTTGCGGTACCCATAACCAGATCCTCTTTCCACCTCAAAATGCTTAGCGAAAACCCTACCCAGTCAGTGGTCCCAAAAAATCCTCCTTCGGATCCAGTCGTCGCACCCATATCCACACTGGCTACCGCCGCCGCCAAACCGCACGGGCCCAGCCAGCAGCGCCCGTGGTCGCGCAGCACAAGCCACCTCCGCTCGAGCCCAGACTCCAACGCCGCCACATCGTCGCCGGCCATTCTTCCCCTGGCCGGAATCGGCAGGCCGGGCGCGTGCTCTGCTCTGCTCCTGCGGGGAAGAAGAAAGGGAAAACGTCGTTGGAGCAATGGGCGCACGTACGCGCTATGGCGCGTGGAGCTACAGCGCGGCGGCCGCGCGTATGGCCGGCGACGCGGATCCGCGAGGCTTCACAGCGTAGCCACGAGGACGGGCGGCGGTGTGGGGAAGCTGCGGCACGGGGCACAGCCAGCCCTGGGGAATTTATTTTGCATTTATTCACGTCCTGCACATTACAATAAATCAAGAAATTTTGGTTAGAGCAACATGCGCAAACATATTTGGAAAAGTTAGAGAATTATTTTCTGAATCCAAAAAAAAAAAATTGGATCTATTGCTATTTTCCTATAATTTTCACAAATTTCTATATGGATTAGTACCAATGTGCAAGCTCTTATTAGCTTGTACTGTTCATCCTTTTGTCGTAGCAGTAAACGAATAGGTGGACACTGTGATGCTCCTGCACATAAACCAAAAGGGCCTTGTATTCGATCCACCAACTATATGTGGTGCTATGTCAATTTCTATTACTTCAATTGTTTAATATTAAGAAATTTACCATGTATTTTCAGGAATCATCACGAAGAACTTATCCCAAATAAGTGAGGACTAAGGAGTCCAAAAAAAAGGTATGTAATACCAACTGACCAATACTGTTTACCAATTCATATTACCATAACTGATATATTATCATTAAAATATAGCATGGGGTGCCTCTTATGCTTGCATTGCGCTATACTGCTATGGCCTATAAACATTGAATGTCTATTTCTAATCCTAATATTTGGTTGACTTCTTTGTTAAGCTCATGCATTAAATCTAGCTAGAAACTACATAAACAAATCTGAGCCTACCTTGTATTATGTTTTATATGTATGTTACATAATTGTTTTTTCCTTGCTGCAAAGCGTGTATTTTTCTCCTGTTTTATCATGAGTTACTAACTTATCCTACCTTTTTTTCAGTTGTAAATATAAAAAATAAATCAAAACAATATCTTTTTTGTGTGTACATTCCTGTGTACGTATATCTATCTATATATATACTGGAATATAATCCTACACAAATATATTTAGCTGAAATATCTATATACTCTATAGCTGCAAACACACACACACACACATAAATAAATATAGACATTGCTAAATTCTCAGCCCCATATGGTCCGTACAAAGAGAAAGGACCAACCTGTTGCTCCTATAGATATTCAGCCACATTCTGAAAAGATCAGGGAAGAAAAAATATCATCACTCCAGATAAAGAAAAGGAAACAAAACAATGAACCTCATGAAGAAAAAACAATTCAAAGAAAATATGCTCGCAAATTACTTCTAATCAAGCCATGGTGTCATATACACCAGAATATATTCAACACTTAAAAGAATCATATGATAAACGATCATATTTAGGTGAACCAAATTACCAGTGTAAACACTGTGGAGCTATATTCTGGTACAATGAACGTAACCAAACAGAGAGCCGACGCAGTAGACAAGTTATATACGCAAACTGTTGTAAAAATGGAAAAATAAAGATACCACCATATAAAGGCCCTCCTGAATTTCTGTCACAGTTAATTAACGATAGAAAAAGCACAGAATCAAAACATTTCTTACAAAGAATAAGACAATACAATAGCCTCTTTGCATTCACCTCAATGGGAGCAAATATAATAAAAGACATTAACAAAGGAGAAAGGACCATATATATTCCGTATCAATGGATAGATACATCACCGTATAGGATCATTACTTCCAGAACAAGGTCAACCACCACAATATGCTGAACTATATGTTTTTGATACAAAAAACGAAATCGAAAATAGAATAAAAGCGTTACACAAAGAAGACCCTCAAGAAAAAGATATAGATCCAAATATAGTACAAGAGCTTAAAAATATGCTTGACAAATGTAACCCATTGGTAAAAATATTTCGCCATGCTCGTGATTTACTAGAAGAACATAATGGAATAGATGTAAGCATACATATAGTAGGTGCTCAAAAAGGAGATCCAATACAATCAGCCTGTTCGCTTGTTGGTTTCAGCCAGCCCAAACCAGTCAGCCAATAGTGTTTTCCTCTAAAAAAACCAAGACCAGCCAGCCCAAACCAGCACCAGCCCCAACCAGCGAACAGGCCCAATATGAGATGCCACACACTGAAGATTTAGCAATGCTAATAGTTGGTGATCTGAATCTAGAAAAATACAAGAGAGATATTATCGTTAGTAGTAGAAGCAAAGGCCTTCAACATATAACTATTTTCCATCCAGCATATATGGCTCTACAATATCCACTACTTTTCCCCTACGGTGAAAGAGGATTCCAACTTGGGATACCATATCATGAGAATGAAATGTACAAAAGCAAAGATAGAAAAAGGAATACTGTTACAATGCATGAATATTATAAATACCACATGCACTATAGACCAAATCAACCAAATCCATTTTTATGCTATGGTAGACTATCCAAACAAGCCATAGTAGACGCTAGGGCAATGGAGGATGAAGATAGATTGGCATATATTGCTAGAAACCAGGACAAATTAAGAGTCGAGTACTTACAAGGAGTTTTTGATGCCATAGAAAAAGGATTAACTGAAAGTAATCAGGTTGGTAAAAAAACGTTACTACCATCAAGTCACACAGGTTCTAAACGCCATGCTATACAAAATTACCATGATGACATCGCTATTTGTCGTGTATACGGACCTCCTGACCTTTTCATAACATTTACATGTAATCCAAAATGGCAAGAAATAGTTCATACCCTAAGACATGGTGAACAACCCAGTGATAGACCAGATATTATAATACGAGTATTCCATATGAAACTTAGAGAATTGATAGAGGATATTTGGTCTGGCCAACTATTTGGTCCAATATTAGCTATCTTATATTCAATCGAATTCCAAAAAAGAGGATTGCCCCATGTTCACATCATATTATGGATAGATAAAAAAAATTTGGTCATCAACGCTGAAGTAATAGACTCATGGATATCAGCTGAGATTCCTAATCCAGAAGATGATCCTTTAGCTTATGTCCTTGTATCTGAACATATGATGCATGGGCCATGTGGTGACAAAAATGATAAATGTCCTTGCATGAAAAAAGGGAAAATGCTCAAAATTTTATCCAAAAGATTTTACAGAAGAGACCACATTCACAGATAATGGATTCACTCTATATCGTAGACAAGATACCAATATGTATATCTGAAGAGAAAATCATAACTTAGATAATAGATGGGTAGTTCCGTACAATATAAAACTGCTTAAAAAGTACCAAGCACATATAAACATAGAATATGTAAACAAAAGTAAATTGTTAAAATATCTATGCAAATATGTTAACAAAGTACCTGACCAAGCATCGTTCACATTCCAATGCATAAGAAAAGGAGAACACGAAGGTTCAAGTGAACAAGTTAAAGATATAGATGAAATTAAAGAGTACCTAGATTGTGGATATATATGTGAACAAGATGCTCTTTGGAGATTATTAGAATATGACATACATTACCATTGGCCACCAGTAGAAAGACTGCCTGTACATTTACCATTACAAAACATGGTGCCATTGCGCAAAGGAACAAAGCTGAAAACAATTGCTAAAGATCCAAAATTCCAAAGAATGAAATTAACAGAGGTCGAAGCTAATAATCTGTATGAAGACGCAAGGAAACTGACATATTGTGAATTTCCACGAATGGAAATGGGATGATAAAAATAGAAAGTGGACAAAAAGACACAGAGATTTTAAGATTGGTAGACTATACTATGTAAATCCAATAGAAGGAGAGCGTTTCTATCTACGGATGCTGCTTATGATACTCAAAGGAGCACAAAGCTACAAAGATATAAGAACATATAATGGAACAGTCTATCAAACATTCAAGGAAGCATGTGCAGCACGTGGACTCCTCAAAGATGACAAAGAATGATATGATACATTTACTGAGGCTGCGAATTGGGCAACTGCAGCACAACTGCGATGCCTATTTTTCACCATGCTATTATTTTGCAACTTACAAGATGAACGAAAATTTTATAACGAAAATTGGAGGAAAATGACCGATGACATTCAATGTTATCTCATTATTAAATATCACCCAATTATATACACTCCAACAAATATGGAACTACACGACATGCTACTACAAGAGCTGGAAGAAATATTTTCAAAGAATGGAATTTACATGTACAACTATAACCTTCCACAGAAGTCATCACAGTACAAAACTGATGTAAACAACCAGTTAATTCAGGAAGAACTAAGCTATGATTGCAATGAGTTAGAAGTAGAATCAATAAACTTTACCAGCAACTAAATAATGACCAAAGAATTGCATTTCATTCCATAATAAATTCTGTTCTAAATAAAGAGCCAAATATTTTTTTTGTCATTGGTCATGGTGGAACAGGGAAAACATTCCTATGGAACACTATAATCGCATATTTAAGAGCACAAAGAAAGATTGTACTTACAGTTGCTTCATCACGAGTTGCATCTTTGCTACTTCCAAATGGACGCACTGCACATTCAAGATTTCAAATTCCTATAGATGTGGATGAACTTTCAATCTGCGATATCAAAAGAGGAACAAAATTAGCAGACCTCATTCTTAACACAGATCTCATCATTTGGGATGAAGCGCTAATGACAAATAAGCAATGCTTTGAGGCTCTTGATAGATCACTTAGAGATATAAATTCTGAAAAAGAACCAAAATTACAAGATGTACCATTTGGAGGAAACGTTGTAGTACTAGGAGGAGACCCAAAACAAATATTACCAGTAATCGAAAATGCTACAACTCTACAAGAGCACAAATAATTAATGCCTCCATATTTCGCTCATATCTATGGAAATACACAAAAAAGCTTTACTTACATGAAAACATGCGATTGAAAAAAATTGAGGCAAACATATCATAGTACAAACAATTAAATGAATTCAGCCAATGGATACTAAGTATAGGAAATGGAAGCACAGAAAATAACTCTACATCTGACACAAATGATCTTTCAGAATGCATTGAAGTTGAAATCCCAGATGATTTATTGATAAAACAAGCAGAGAATAAGATAGATGCTCTTGTAGAGTCAACATTCCCTGATTTTAGATCAAACTACAGCGATCCCGAGTATCTAAAAAATAAAGCAATATTAGCGATGACAAATGAAATAGTTGATGAAATAAATGAGTACATGCTTAATTTATTACCTGGAAACGAAGTTGAATACTACAGTGCAGACTCAATATCCAAATGCACAGATACTTGTAACGATGCTGATATATTATACCCTATCGAATATTTAAACAATCTAAGTGCAAACAATTTCTCAACCCATAAACTAAAATTAAAAATAGGAGTACCTGTTATGCTCCTACGAAATCTTAACCAAAGCATAGGATTGTGCAATGGAGCAAGATTAATAGTAACAAATCTTGGACAAGACGTCGTAGAGGCAATAATTATAACAGGAACACAGATCGGACAAAAGGTCTATATACCTAGAATACATCTTACCACGCAAGGTTGTCGTTGGCCATTCGTTCTATGTCGTTGACAATTCCCAATCAAAATTTGCTATTCTATGACAATAAACAAAAGCCAAGGACAAACAGTATCCAATGTAGGAGTGTACCTAAGAAAACCAGTATTCACTCATGGCCAACTATATGTTGCGGTATCTCGAGTAAAGGATAGACAAGGGCTAAAAATATTGATAGAACATGAAGACGGAACGTGTGGAAATAAAACTACAAATATAGTATATAAAGAAATACTGAACATGGTCTAAAATGTACAATTTTTTGGTTCGACCTAATTGTTTCTATTATACTTCTTTACATTAACTATTATGCATTAACTATTATGTTTTAACCTATTCCTTTTTACCCCCCCTGCAGGTTTCCTTGCATTGTTCAACTAACAATGCAGGTAATGTCTCCACCTACATTATTGTTTTTACTGCTATCCAAATTCAACAGATATTAAGAATTTTCACTAACCAAATTGCAGGGCAAAATAACTCCATTATCAGAGGTCCGTCCCATAAACACTCTGTACAATATTCATGTCAGGGTGTCAAGGACTTGGGAATATAGGGGCAAAAGTGAAAAAATCCTCTGATCCATTTTGATATGGTGGTCATCGATCAAAAGGTATAACTGCATACTCTATCAGCAATTTTTATAGAAATGTTCTATCTCACCATTTTTTCTGCAAACCTATTGTTTCCCTAAGTACTTATCTTTAAATGTTACAAATTACAGGGTTGTGCGATGTACTGCAAGGCACCTCCAGAAGTGATGCCTCAGTTTAAACAATATTTAGAAGAAGGAAAGGTTCTCTACATATGGAAAGCATGTGTTGAAAGAGCTAAGCCTGGGTACAGAGTTGTTGATGCACCTTACATGTTAAAACTGATCATAAGAACAGAAATCTTTGAAGGAAATAGCAACGATAAAAGCTTCCCCAAAAATAAAAAAATCATAAAACTTATAAAAACAAAATAAATCAAAAGCCAGTTTAGGAGAGATACATCCCCATGAATAAACCAGCTTGGGGGAGGAGCATCTCCAATTATCTAGGTAAGTATCTTTTCACTTTATTTTAATTCTGGCAATAAGATAAAAAAAGTGTGTATGCTTAGTACCAATAGAATAAATATAGTTGAGAGTTTAAGACTTTCTCCTCAATAAACTTTTGATGGACATGATAAATAGTTGTTCTATTGTAATTTCTTTCAAGTGTCTAGTTTTCAGTCTAAAATTCTCTCGAGTATTGGATAGACTTGATTTGATATAAGAAATTACTTTGAATTTGATACTCGTGGGTGGCGAATGCTTGATCTAAGTCTAGGTGGTTGATAGATATGATATTAGATGATCTGAGCTGCTATTTATCTAGTTTCAAAGTGATACCAAAATTCTGGAGATTTACTTTTGGAAAAACACAAAAATGGTACATGATGAGTTCCTATATGATAAAGCTTGAATTCCTACTCGAGTCATATATGTTATTTAGGCTAGGAAAACTTTTATTTATATGCTACTTGTTTTGTATTGAATTTTGTCAAGCTTTGTTGACTTTTATGAGAGGTTTGTCATGCTCTTAAAATCAAGATCATGTACACAACACCCAAATATGCACTATTACACTAGGGGTAGCTGCAAAAGCATGTCATTTCATTTAGATCTACCAAAAATGTTTAACTCCTATACTTGGGGTGAACACAAAAACATGCTTGATAGGTTTTCCATCCACTAAATAAATGCTCTAAATTTTTTTTCTATCTCTCAAAGTTTTTGTTGCAGAAAAGAGGCATGGGCTATGCAAAAGTTATTCATAAAAAAATAAAAAAATAGTTGAGAAAAATGGACATAAAGATGTTCGAAATATTTAAAACAATGGGTACTTAAATGTCCGACTGAAAAAGAAAGAAAAAAAAAGAAAGATGAATAAAGATATCTCATGTTCTCTTGCAAAATATTTTTAAGTTTTAAGAGAGAAATGTGTCAAGGAGCATAGTAAAAATAGGTTTCCACTATATATATCCACAACAGATTTATCCACACACATATACATCTTGATTTCATTGTATGACTCATCTCTGTTTAGATCTCTTGTTTGACTTTACAATATATGTATTGCAAGTATGTTCTAGTTTTTTCTCTACATATGAATTTCACATTGCCTTAGTGGTAAAAAGAGAAAAGACAACAACAAATTATGCCTTGGCGAGGATCATAAATACCATATATTTTAAGAGACTTGAGAGTGTCATATAAATGAATCTCTGAGTTTTATTTTAAAAACTTATAAAAACTCCAAAACAATGATGGAACAAAGAACTTGAGACATAGTGCTTTACTTGATTGTTATGTCTTTCAATTGCTCAAGACTCAAGTGAAGGCTAAGAAGCCTTATGGTTGAAGGTAATATGGGTAAGTTTGAAAGTTAGATCAGTTTATTCTAATTTGAAGGAGAATTTCTGATTGAACTTATGCGTACTTTTGAGGCATGAAAGTATTGTAGCAACTTTTGATCCATTGTTTAAGTTTAACTTTGTTTAGGGATTGGCAAAGGGTAAGCTTAGGGAACTTGTTGACGGTTGTTAATCTCAATCATAAACCATCAACATATCATACATATATATTTAATTCTATCACCAAACATAGGTATATGGTTTTAAACTAATGGATTCCACAAGTTTTGGTGAATATTTATATATAGGAGAATTTATCTAGAAAATAGCCCTGGGACTACTGTCATACACTCCAAATAAGCAAACCGATGATAACAAGTGATTCAACTCGTGAAAACAACAAAAGGCAACTCAAGATGGAGTCTAGGACCCACCATACGAAGGGTAGGCCCACTTGACAAAGTGCAGGCCGGCCGGCCCAGTGGGGGTGCCGTATGCGTTTTAAGATCGACACCGTTAATTTTAAGGTGGTTTTAAGTCAATTTATTCAACGGTGATCGAGAGAGTTGATGCGGATCGATGACGTGGTAGTGCCTTGCCCCCTACTCTATCTCTCCTATATAAGGAGACCTCTACCCCCTCTAAGAGGCCATCATCCCATAGAGAGCCATCTCTCATTCAGATTAAGATACACCACAAGACAATAGCTCTAGTTGAGAGTTAGGGAAAGTTGAGCCATGCTCATGTTCTGGAAAATTTTTAGAGGACGGGTATATCTTTGTATCTTACCTTTGTAAGACTTATGCTTTAATATAGTTATCTTCTCTATTTACATTTATGCCTTTCATGTGTATGGTTAATATAGTTATCATATCTTAGCATGGGATCTTTGCTCGCATCGAGTGCTCTAGTTATCATATGTGACTAGAGTAGTAATCCATAGTATTGACATGGTGTCTAGACTATATGTTACCTGAGATTGCACTCAATCATACGGTTACTTGTGGTAGCCCTAGGGGTGACAGCTCTGTCAGTCGTTGTAATCCATCACGTTAGGATTGATGTTCGTAGAGCTTTAGGCAGCCTTTCCCCAACTACGCTTTCTCATCCCCCTCGAGAGTTGAAAATGTACTGTTGCTTTAAAGTGTTATTGTGTATGATCGCTATATTTACCCATGATTTAGTTATACCCTATAGAACCAAAGTAATAGAGAAGTATTTAGGAACCTTGAACTCATCCGTTGTCCTCTCAATTTAGCTAGATTGCTCATTTATGGAATTCTCTTATGTGTGTGTTATTATTCATAACTCTTATCATAAACAACACTTACCCCTACTTTAGTTTAGTTAGTATACTAGCTAGTAGATATATGATGGTGAACTATCAACTTCTTTAACCATTGTTTCCCTATGGATAAATATGATACCTTAGAATATTTCTAGTGAAAGCTACAACGGTATTCGTGCGCTTGTGGATTTATCTGTATCCGTCTAAAAAATACCAACAGTCACCGATCCGTGGGAGCTGCTCCAGAAGCATTCTCAAGCGTCCATTCAAGTCGGTTTGTATCGAAGGACAAGATGGAGTGGCCGTGGATCCACGGCCCACCGTCATAGGCTTGGAGGCTCCTAATTGACCTCCAAATCGACTTCCTGCCCAAAACTTGGCACGTGCTGGCTTCACAACCACCATTGAGGAGCATCCAAGGCTTTACGATGCAGAGGTAGTGCATCTAAGGGTCGCTCGGCGCCCCTATGCCGCCGCCCGGTGCCCTAGGTGCTCCACCGACCTCCTGGCTGCCTACAAGTACCCCCTGTCACTCTACACTATAAATATGGGGTGTGGAGCTCGGTGGAGAAGTGCCCCATTCATTTCCAATCTATCCAAGCTTCTCTAAGCTTTCTAGTTTAGCTTAGCTTTAGAGTAGTAGTCTAGTAGTGGAAGTAGAGCAAGAGCGGAGCTTCTCTCGGAGTCTAGAAGAGTCTTCTGGGTCTGGTATAGCTCCTTTATAATTCTTTCATTTTGCATTTACTTTATTCAGTACTTTACCTTTAGTACTTTATTTAGTATTATTGCTCTACTTAGTTCAAGTTCTAGTTCATTATTGTTCATCATTAGTGAACTTAGGTGCTTGTTACTTGGCATTAGTAGCATAGGTTATCTTTTAATTAGTAGTCTTTCGTTAGTTCCGGTTCCACCGTCTGGTTAGGGTACTTTGATCTAATTTTATCGGTGCTCGGATTGAAGTAGTAAGCCTATAGATTAAGCGAGGTGCTTAGGCTATAGATTACCTATGGATATAGCTAGGCCTCCGGATAGATTGTGGTAGTTGGCAAGTGATGACAGCCTTGTCCATCCTCTGTATTCCATCACGTTAGGTCTAGTTATTAAAATCGTAGGGCTCGTGGTAGATCTTGTTTATTTAACTCTCCTAGTTGGTAGGCGGGCTGTGTCCCGAAGTATTAGCACATTTTCATAGTCATTTGTTTACCCTTTGTTACTAAAAGATATATGGCTCGCTCTTCCACCTAACTATTTCTAGTGTAGCTTGTTTATTTAGTTTGTTTAGGTAGTTCACACATAACCCACCATTATCGTTCACCTACCTGGGATACACTTAGGCTTTACCTTAGCAATCCTAACTAAAAATATAAATTTAGCCTTTCGCCTTCCTATGGGAAAAATATAAATTCGATACTCGATTCTCACCGAGCGAAGTGCTACGCGATAGTTCTGTGTGCTTACGGAATTCCTCCACTAGTCGTTAAGAAGTATCAATAGCTACTCAATTAGGTAGTTACTTCTAGCAACTGCACAGGCATAAGATCAAATAAAAGCACAAGTGTAGTGAGGTGCAAAACAAAGGGGATAAGTAGATACGATAATTTTTCCTGAGGTTTCGGTTGCTTGTCGGCAACCTACATTCCCTGTTGTGGCATATGTCCAAGGATCGCCGCTCCTCCACAAGCCTAGCATGCCAATGAGCAAACTCAATTGATCACAAGGTACACCTACTACCAAAAACCCACTAGAGTTGCTCTTCGCGGTCTCCCATGAGGACAAGCAGAAGAACCCCTCACAATCCTTCATCAGAGACCCCCCACAATCTCCAAGCGGTGCTCTCGGTGTCTACAGCCTCCATGTCGTCAATGAGCTGGCAACCGACAAGAGTAACAAGAACTCTGCAATGAACATGCTCAACTAGTGTTACTAGATGCAAACTTTCAATGCAAATGCACTATCATGCCTTATCTCGCCCAAATACGACCTCAAGTAACCAAAGTAAGTGGAGTGGTTATCTCAAGCTCCAATGTGTGTAGGAATCAACCAAGGGGTCTAGGATGGGTGAAATACCTGAGCACACCACCTATTTATACCTCTACACAAACCTAGTTGTTGCCAACTCTTTGCACTAAAAACAGGAGCACCCGATAACTCCCGTGAGCACCGGAGTGATCCAACGATCGACTCCCAATGGCTACAAGTTGCATTGTTCAGCCCTTCAGTAAAAGCACCAAAGATCTTCAATCAATGCAACGGCCAAACTTGTGCAAGAAAATTGCTCTCTAGAGTATCTCTTCGGTGACATTTTCGGCATCCATAACATAGAGCTTCAGTGAGATCATTTGAAACCCCATGTCGTCGGACACCACTGTTCCCAAGGTCTAGTGCCACCACTCTGGTGAGCACTTAAAGTCAACATGCTCACCTAGACTTTCTCTAGCCCACAGACAAGTCAACCAAGTTCCAGTGAGTTCTCCGATGCCCTCACCAGAGAACTCTAGTGACCTCTTCATCTCTCTCTGGAACTTGGTGGAGTTACTCTCCGGCACCCATCAGAGAGATCTGGCGACTAGTGAGTGCAAAAATACTCCACCAACAGTAGTGTGTTCAAAACTTTTCAAACTTGGTAACTCTAAATGGATTCCCATAGGAATCATACACCTTAAGCACTGAGTTAGCGTTTTCAAAATCATTTTTCAAAGGTTTTCACTTGCTTCCTCACCACATCACTAGATATAATGCAAATGCAAAGGAAGTCATCACCAAGTGGCACTTAGATAATCATAATCGCTTTAGAGTTCCCCTCTTAATAGTATGACTATCTATTCTATATCCGGTTGTACACTCTATTGCACCTTGACCGATGAAAGCAAAAAGCCTACAAACATACCTTCAGGCTTTCGCTCTCCAATCCATCATCTCCATGGTTGAACATCTCCAACTTTTGGTCATCACCAACTTCACCTTGGTTGCCACCTTGCTCAACACCTTGGTGTGGGCTAACCTAGTTTATCACTCAAGTAAAAGCATTAGTCCACTGGTTATTATTCAATTACCAAAATCAAACTAAGGCTTTCACTCACCCTCACAGATCTAGCAAGGAGGATGGCAATGGGATGGATCGAGGTTGAGTGGAGCATCCATGCACCTGCACCCTGAATTCCCTTTCGAGTGAAAATGCACACCGCCCCAAGCCTGATGGTCCCTAAAACTCGTTGGGTTCCCCAAACCCCGAGCACAATTAAAGAGAAGGTCATAGATTCATCACACCAGAGTATAATCGAACCCGAATTCCACTAACATACAATCAATCACTTCCTGATTCATAAAGCATTGGTTGGAGAGACTTGGGGTTGGGCATTAGGGACACGGGGTTCACCTTCTTACTCTAGAATATTACCATGCAAGGGTGCTGCTTGATGCGCAGGACCATAGGGGAGACACCATCTAGGAGTAGGAGCCACCAACGACGAACAAAGGAGCGGCTAGACTAAGAGAAGGGGCGACAGACTTTGGGCAGCAAGCTATAGGCAGCAACCAAGCCTGAGCGATTGATGGGAGAAGGGCAAGGGGACTTGCCTAAGGAGATAAGATTTCTAATGCAACCAGAATCAAGTCAAAACTTATTCTAAGTCAACAATAATCATCGAAACAAGTGGGAATCCATAATCTATCAGGGTGGTGTTGTGCCATCGCATTTAGGTCCGGTGGCCCGTGTATCATGTCAAATCCCATTAGGGACACATCCAATGGTTATGTGTGCCCCTAAGACCATATAATTCATGTGCACCATTTCCCTTAGGGTTTGGGTTTTGTTTTTGTTCTAGTTTTCCTCGCGAAACAGACAATCTTCATAGTACTTGTGACATCAAATTCAATTGTTATGAATCAGGGCCCCTGTTCTTGTTTTGTTCAACCATGTCAATTAGTTTGTTCAATTCAAGAACTTGAACCTTTGAGACTTATATACCTCATATATATTTGTAACTTTAGATTGTGTTCTTTATGTTCTTGTTTGTGTTCTTCGATTCGTGTGGAGGAAAAGCCTTCTTGGCAAAATCAATCACGTTACGCATGGTTGATAACCAATAGAGTAGTGGTGCAGTGGTTGTAAGAATTCAAATCATACTTGATTAGAAGCTCATATCATCAATGCCAAGTTCTCCATCAATCAAATTTATCCTACTTATCAGAGGATCGGGCCAATGCCTCCATCAAGTGTCGTGGGCTAGGATTGTTGGCTGCGCAAGGTGAACAGAATGGTGAGGACGACACCGATGGGTGGCTAAGGGGGCAGCCTCATTGAGAATCTATGGAAGGAGGAGAGGTTAGTGCAGAAGTGGCTTGAGGTGAAGGGGAGCAAGAGGAAGAGGAAAATAGTTTTGCATCTTAGGTTCCAATCCTACCAACTAATCTAGTAGGCTACAATAGGAATTTAGGGTTTAGGGTTTAGGGTTCAGGATTAAAGAATGCAAACTCTCGGTGAAAGATAAGGACACAACCTAGGAAAGCAAGTAAGTATGTGGAAGTTTAAATGAGTTAGAGAATGCAAACTCTCAGTGATGGTATTTTTCCCGGAGGTATTGAGACGCTTATGCTTCCCCGGGTCTTTGTTGGAGCCCCTCATAAGGACCAAGATCCCAGTTAGGTAAATCTGTGGATATTCTACAAGCCTTCTCCATGGACAAGTGGGTCTCTGTGTGTACCATCCTAAAAATTAAAATTCAAAATCACTTGTACTCAAAATTATTTTCAAATTTTATTTTGAAAACTAATAATCATTTGAGCTCTACTTTAATCTCCTTTCATTCCGTGTCCACCTTAGATATCTGTCCCATTTCCCTCTCCCAAACATATATCCTGTACACTTGTTGACGGTCGTTAACATCAATCATAAACTGTCAACATATCCTGCATATGTACTTAATTCCATCACCAAACATAGGTCCAGGGGTTTAAACTAATAAATACCACAAATTTTGGTGAATCTATGTTTGCAGGAGGATTTATTCAGAAAACCGTCAAGGTGGACCCAATCGTTAGATTTAATCGTGTTTATCCACGACGAAAGCAACTCCAGAAGACCCAGAAGACTCTCCACTAAAGATCGAGCCAAGAGGCTGATAGGGGGGTCGGCCGGCCCCACCTGCAGGTCGACCGACCTACTAGTCCCACCAGTCAGCCCCTCCTTGCTACGTTGGTTCTCCACCACCTTAAGGATCACATCTACACCGTTGATTTAAGTCGGTTTGATCCGAGGGTCTAGAATTGATGCTACCGCCTATATATAGCAGCCCCTACCCCTCTCCCTGAAGACATCTTGAAATCCTAATTCATATATCTCATTCAGATCAACACACATCAGGTGGATTAGGTCTAGAACACTCCAATGTAGTAGATTAGTAGCTCGGGAGTGAGGGTCGAGTTGGGCTCATGCTCAAGTTTCGGATCTAGTCTTGGAGGCTTGGCAAAGCCTTGTATCTTCACTTCTACATCTTGTAAGACTTATTATCAATTTATCATATTTCTATCTATGTGGCTATGTTTACTTTGAATATATATCTCGCTTAGTTAAATGTTATCATTACTTTTGTGTACAGGTTCATAGAGCGCTTAGCCTACTAGTTTATCGGTTAGGCTAAGTAGCCGAGTCTCGTGTAAGCATGGTGCTTATACGATGCTCTACCCGTGAGTGCACCTTGTTCCCTAATCGTGTGGTAGCAGCGGGAGGTGATAGCGCCCCGTCTGCTCCCGCATGGTTTCGATAGCAGCCCTCCCGCCGAAGATCGAGGCTACGGTCTTGGTAGGATCCTGGTAGGTAAGGCGAGCATCCTTGCCATGATCCTCCTCCTGGTTGTCATTGGCTTCGTCGTCCTTGCGCCATGGCCTCCTTCTATCTTCTTCGCGGAAGGCTTTGTTCAAGCGTTTTCACTCACCCATGGTATGCTTGCTGCCTTTATGAATGTGGCAGGGGCCGTCCATGAGCTTCGCTTAGTCGGCGTCATAGCTGCACTTAGCGCGAACGTTGATGGTGTTGATAGAGTTGCCCGGCCTACGTCGGCATTTTGAGCCCTCTGGCCTATCGTCGCGATCATCGTGGTGACGGTCATGCTCATCATGGCGGCGATCGTGGCCGTCGTAGCGCCTTTCTTCATGATGGTTGTCTTTATGGTGCTGCTGTTGGTCAGGGCGGGAGG
This sequence comes from Miscanthus lutarioriparius, assembly GCA_904845875.1. NCBI lineage: Eukaryota > Viridiplantae > Streptophyta > Magnoliopsida > Poales > Poaceae > Miscanthus > Miscanthus lutarioriparius. Next base: position 47,936,196 of record CAJGYO010000011.1, on the reverse strand, counting down.
CTTGATCAGCTTCCTCGGGATCAGCGTAAGCGTTTGCTATGTGCAGCAGCTCGCTGATGGTCGTCGACCTCTTGCGATATAACTTTACACAAAGCTGCTCGTGGTAGAGGAGCCCTTTGGTGAAGGTAGAGATGGCCTCGCTGTCGCTGATGTTCGGGATGGAGTTCCTTGTCTCTGAGAAGTGCCTGATGAAGCTACGCAAGGGCTCCCTAGAGGTTTGATGAAGCTTCTCTAGGTCGTACTTGGTGCCTGGCTACTGACACATGGCCATGTAGTTCGTGACAAAAACCTTCTAGAGATCATCCCAAGATTCGATGGAGTCCATCCTTAGGCTGAGGAGCCAGTTGTTAGTAGATTGGTTGAGCATAACAGGCAAATTGTTTGCCATGACATCTTCGCTTCCGCCGGCTACGCGCATGGCGATCTCGTACATAGTCAGCCACTGCATGGGATTGGCCTTGCCGTCGTATGTGTCCACCCTGAAGATATTGAAACTCGTAGGCCATTGGACGACTCACAATCTTACCGTGAAGTGGCAAAGTCCAGCGGTGTTGGCGACAGGCGGTGCTCGGGCGGCGCTGGGTGCTCCGTGCTCGGCATCATACTACTGTCGGTGTTGGATTTTCGCGTCGTGGCACGCGGATCAGCTGTTCTCGATGCGGTCGCGGACATCGATGTTGGCGTTGATACGCTCACGAACATCGTACGACAGGGGTTGATTGACCTCCTGGTTGACGTTGCGGTGGTCGCCTCAGCCTTGGTGCCCTTCGTAGTTGCCTTCAGCCCCTCTATAGAGATAGGGGCCGCTCGCTTGATAGCGAGGGCGTTCGGAGCCCTGGTGCCAACTTCCCTTGTGGCGAGAGCTATGGGAGCGACGGCTGCGAGCCGATGTAGTCGAGTAGGATGGGGCAGGGTTCCAGATCTCGTTGACTTGAACTTGGGCCGCTTTAACATGCGCGGTGATCTTTTCAACTTCCGAAGTCTATGGGAGTTTGGCCAGCTTGTTGAAAACAACAATGAGGTTTGCGCTCGGCGTGTGCTGCACTGGCTTGTTATCCACCATGTCAAAGTCGTCGAGATTGCAGCGGACACGATGTGGGGCGTTTAGATCCCCATTGACACCGTGGGTAGTTTCTTCGTCCCGGCAACGTTGGCGGTCGACGTTCTTCACCAGGTGAGCATTGCGCTCGTCGGTGGTTTCACCGTCCTTAGTGACGCTATCGTGGCTGATATGTAAAAGCTCGCCCCCGAACCCTAGGGGAAAGGGGTTAACTAGAAGCGGTCTTGGTCGAGCCCTTGGAGTACGTGTCAAGGCTCTCCTCCAATATAGTGTGGAGGGAGTCATCCAGAATCTGGTGGATATTTACCATGTTGACCACGGGCGTGGGGTGATCGGCCTTAGACAGATCAATCATGTATTTATCATTGATGTGGTCGCGCTCGGTGTGGTCGATGAAGAGGTGGTGGACGATGCCTTGATATGTGGATCCCGTATCGACCAGCCCAAAGGGATAGAGCCTCGGCATGTTTTTCGTCGGGGCTTCATAATCGGTCGGGGCTTCATAATCGGGTAGGCGTAGGCCGATAGCTAGAAGTGGTCGGCGTCGCACCGTATGCCCTTCTAGAGTAGCCATGATCACCAGATCTGAATCTTGCCGCCTCGGATGATGTGGCCAGCAGGTCGCTCGGTTGCAATGGCTTGGCGACCTCGGAGTGCAGGAACTTCATCGCTCGTAGCAGACCGATCTAAGACCGAGTCCATGAGAGACTGACATTTGGCTAAGTGAATTGTGACCCGATCGATAGATGCGATCAGATCTTTTTGATCGATGGATCTCCTAACCCAGTGGCGGGGCATCGAGGTTAGAGATGTTGTTGATGATGTTGGCATATCGACGTAGGGTGATTCTACACTGCCTCCACGATCTTCCCGATGCCGTTGGCGCTGATCACCTAGGTCATCGATCCAATCGTGAACGACTGGCCTGGCTCGGGAAGGACCATGGAGCTCGGGAAGCGGACCAACTGGCTCACCATGGAATCAACATGCACACCCTCTACCTGGCGCACCATTGTCGATGAAATATGATTGGCAGTCTACCGAGGGGTATGCCCATGGTAGTAGATGAATCAATGGAGGTGCGCGAGACATGAACTAGATGGTGACACATGCATAGAGACATCAATTTAGGCTGGTTTAGGCCATCAACTCGACATAATACCCTACGTCCTATGTCTTTGTTGATTGTATAGTATGAGATGAAATCGAGGGGGTCCCTACCCGCCTTATATAGCATGGGGGGTAGGGTTACAGGTCGGTTAGATCTAATCCTGATCGGTTTACATGATAAGTGTTACAAGGATTGCGATATCTTAGCATATCCGAACAAATCTTCCTTCGTCATCAAGGATGCTTCACGTAGCCTTACAACGCACGTTGACCTGTGTCGTGCACCGCGTGGCATGTTCTAATGGTACTACTAGAAATATCCACTTCTATGATGAAAATCTTAATGACGATTCCGAAACCGTCATAGAAGATCGCTTTTTATTACGATTTTTTTGTTTTGTCATAGATCAATGGTGACGATCCTTCAACCCTCCCTATCTATGATAAAATTAGGCATCGTCACAAAAAACATCATAGAAGAGCACAGGGTTTCGTCACATATCACTCGCGCGACTCATCTGTGACGATCTCCATTAATATTGTGATGAACAGCACTTCGTCATTGAACTAATTACACATCTGTGACGAACAATATCGATCTATGATGAACGGTGGTTCATCATAGATCTCCACATGGTACTTTCTCGATTCGACGTGTACCTGTGGGACCTATAATTACTCATCTGTGACGCTTGCAATTCGTCATAAAAGTCTTCGCTTGATCCTTTCTCCATGTAATGTGTACCTGTGGGACCCTTCTCCATCCGATGTGTATATGTGGGATTTGTAGTTACTCATTCGTGACGCTTCCAATTCATCATAAAAGTCTCCGCTAGGTCCTTTCTCCATCCGATGTGTACCTGCGAGACCCTTTAGCATCCGATCTATGGGACCTGACGACTTACGTGTCACATGTACCTGTGGGACCATTCTCCATCTCCATCCGACCTGTGGGACCCGATGGCTTGCGTGTCACTTGACGCTTGCAATTCGTCATAAAAGTCTTCGCTTGGTCCTTCTACATCCGACCTGTGGGACCTGATGGCTTACGTGTCACGTGTACCTATGGGACCTTTCTCGATCTCCATCTAACCTGTGGGACCCGACGGTTTGCATGTCACTTGTACCATGTGTGTCGTCGGGGTTTAATTTCTCAAAAAAGGTCTGATACCTAGGAGTCGAACACGGGATCTGGACTAAGGATTGGAGCGTCTTTACCATTGTGCTAGACGCCTGGCTGTGCTGACATTCATTTAGAGTCGCTATAGTATCCTATTGGCTGTGTGGATGCTCTATAGGTTGACCTAAATTGGATATATCCCCTGCAAATGGAAACAAATTTGTGTCTGCTGGACTTGAGGTGGCGACGGTGGCGGAGGTGAAGGATCCCTGGTCTGCTATGGTGGCTCAGGCGTCCTTTTGGTGGCGTGGCAGGGCTCTCTCGGTGAAGCATGGTGGCATTGGCATTTGCGGGATCAGGTGTGCAGCCAAGCCGTGCCAGTTCGTAGAACAAAGGTATGAGTACCTTCTTCTGTGATTATAGAACTCCATTTTCTGTACATGATAAAGTAAAGAACACATAAAAAAGGCTATTTTGTATGAATTTCAATTGAAATCAATGCTTTTGTCACACAAAAATAGAAAACTAGAGTGTCCTATAGTATGGTATGAACAAATGCACAGATTAGTGCTCCTCGAACACTATGCTTTGTTCTATTGCTAGTTTTGCCATTGTCCACCCAATGGTCGAAACTTTAACGGACTTTGTATACTTTTGCTGCAACAGATGAACATATCCTAGATTCCTAATGGGAGACCATTCTCGGGATGGACATATCCTGGATTCCTAATGGGAGACCATTCTCGCCAACTTCATCATAGGTGTTGAACAGTTCATGGATATGGTTAAACAAAAATACTCGGAGCAAAAGATCCCTTACCCGTGTACACATTGTCTTAACTAGGTGGTTAAAACATGGCAGGAGGTGAAGGACGACTTACTAATACACAGAATGTCACCCACATACACCACATGGATTCATCATGGGGAAGAGGGAGGAGGTCCTGACATTATAGAGCCATCAGATGTGCATGGGTCTCATCATGATGGTTGGATTGTGGAGGAGGAGGAGCAGGAGGACCACGACGATAACATATTATCAGATTTTGATGATTTAGTTCAAAACCTGTTGATATATGAGGAGTGGTCTAGAAGAGTTCCAAAGTTTGAAAGAGTGTTGGATGAGTTGAAGCAATCAGTTTCTTCTGGATCTATGTTCTCAAGATTCTCCTTTTTGTCAGGTTGCTCTATATCAAGTCCCACTATCGAGTTAGCAACAACTATTTTGATGCACTATTGGCATTGTTGTCAGATGTATTCCCTAGTAGCAATGTACCAAAATCATGTGAGGAGGCATGCAAATATATTCAAGAATTGGGACAAGGTTATGAAAGTATCCATGTGTGCAAGAACAATTATGTGTTGTTTTGGGGTGATCGTGAAGAATTGCAAGCGTGCCTAAAATGCAAAGAGTCTAGATGGGAGGATGTAGATGGTAGCAGACGGGTTCCTCATAAGGTTTTGAGGCATTTTCCTCTAATACCGAGGTTGTAGAGGATCTTTGCAGCTCGAGGAACAGCAGCGGACGTCAAATGGCACGAGACTAAGCAAGAGAAGAATACCGGTGAAATGAGCCATCCAGCAGACGAGGAGGCATGACGGGACTTTGATTGAAAGTACCCAACTTTTGCAGATGATCCAAGGAACTTGAGGCTTGCTCGTCGCCATAGATGGTTTCAATTCATTTGGCAACTTTAGCTCGACATATAGTATGTGGCCTGTTCTTGTAACGCCTCTGAACCTGCCACCATGGGAATGTGTGAACCCATCAAATTGCTTTATGTCTCTACTGATCTTGGGCCCAACCTCTCCAGAAAAGGATTTTGATGTATTCTTGGAGCCTCTTATAGAAGAACTGAAAGAACTATGGAAGGGTGTCAACACTTTTCATGTACTGTATCGTGATAATAAGAAAGGCTTCACTCTGCGCGCTGCCGTGCTTTGGTGCATACACGATTTTCTAGCATTGAGCACCTTGTCAGGCCGAACTACAAAAGGTTATTATGCATGTATTTATTGTGACAAAAATCCATTGTCAAGGAGCCTAAGAAAGAAGCTAAACTACTGTGGACACCATCGTTACCTTCCTAGGGATCACTCTTGAAGAAAGAGCTTGGATTTTGATGGAGAAACTGAGGACCGAGATGTGCTAGAAAAGTTCACCTTACAGGAAGTCCTTGAGGAACTTGAAAAGGTGAAAGATGTCTGCCCAAGTAAGCACGGTGGAGAAAGGAAACGAAATCATGGAGAGGAGCTAGTGATTTATAATAAAAAATCTGCTTGGTGGGGGCTGTCGTATTGGAAGGACCTGTTGCTGCCACACAATCCTGATGTCATGCACATTGAGAAGAACATATGTGAAAACATTCTTTGGACATTGCTGAATGTGGAGGGCAAGACAAAGGACACAACGAACACTAGGCTAGATTTGCATGATATGAACATAAGGCCTCAATATCACGGCGTGCAGCAAGGCACCTCGCTAAAATTCCCAAAAGCTCACTATGTCATGATGGAAAAACACTGAGTAGAATTTTGCAAGTTCCTTAAAGGTGTCAAGTTTCCAGATGGTTATGCAGCCAACCTAGCAAAATCCATAAGTGCAGATGGTACCAAGGTAGTTGGCAAGCTAAAAATGCATACTTGCCATGCCCTTCTCCAGAGAATCATACCTACTGGCTTAAGAGGTTTTGTTCTCAAAGATGTATACGAAGCTATTTCAGAACTTGGGAACTTCTTCAGGCAACTGTGCAATAGAACTCTGAGGAAAGAAGTCTTGGAAAAGATGAAATGGGACATCCACTCATCTTATGCAAGCTTGAGAAGATTTTTCCACCCATCTTTTTTGATGTTATGGTGCACTTGGCTGTCCATCTACCTGATGAGGCACTTTTTAGAGGGCCCATATAATACGGATGGATGTACCCAATAGAACGGTGATTGGGCACGTTGAAGAATTTAATAAGGAATAGGGCCAGGCTTGAAGGATCAATTGCAGAGACTTACTTAGAAAGTGAGACGTTGGTATTTTGGGAGAGGTTCATGGACGATGTTAAAATAAGATATAACTGGGATGACAATATGTCACATGATGGGCCAACACCTGGTGAGACCTCTGTTTTCATGCATGGTGTCAAGCCCATTGGCTAGATTAGGGTAAAGGACATCAAGGATAAAGCCAAAATCAATAAGCTAGCTTGGTATGTGCTTAATAACTGCGACGAGGTTGGACCATATGTGTAGTAAGTATGATTTTTTATATGTTGATTTGCTGTTTCCTATATTACGTACGAAATGTTACCAATAATAATAATGCTTATATGTGTTATAGAATATACAGACAAATTTTAGAGGAACAAGGGGCAAGTAATGATGTTGATAGTAGGCTAGCAGTAGAGTTTCTAGCCTGGTTTAAGTCTCATGTACGTGATTAGCATATTTTAGTTCTTGTAGGATGATCACTGGTAGAATTATACGACAACTTAGTGGTGACGGTGGTTTTATGTTTGTGTGCTGATCGAGGAGTTGCATAGAGAGAAACCAACAGAGGTTAGTGAAGGTTTGTATGCACTATCATATGGTCCTGATACCCGAGTTCGGGTCTGTGCAGCTTGCAGTATTAATGGAGTCAGGTATAGCACCGTTGACCGTGAGAAATCCCTGCGTACACAGAATAGTGGTGTCATGATCGCCGTCACACATGAAGGCCAATCAGTGGAATTTTATGGTGTCCTTAGAGAAGTTATTCAATTGATGTATAACTCAAACATACAAAGCCATAGGATGGTGGTTCTTCTGCGCTGTGACTGGTACAGTCTAGATGGCACTACGAAGTCTGCAGGCACTGACGATGACGGACATTTCAGATCCATCAACATTAAATCATTCTGGTACAAGGATGACCCTTTGATTCTCGTGACACAGGCAAGAAAGATTTTTTATATGCGGGACACCTCCTTGGGCAAAGATTGGCGGGTCGTGCAAAAGTTCAAACAAAGGGATATGTATGACGTGAATGAAATAGAGCCTATAGTGCACCAAGATGATCACTATTCTAACAACGAGCATGAAGTCCTGCTGTGTGATGGTGATCAGGTTATGCACGAAGCTAGTCATGATGGAGAAGGCACTGTCATTGAAGCCAATTTAGAAGACCTTCTAATAGATAAGAGGGAAGCATTTGGCATACTTGAAGGTAGCGATGATGAAGATGAGGATGAAGATGATACTGGAAACCAGTATTGTAGTGATGACAGAAACTGTGGCGGTAGAGATCACATGTCTGGAGGTGACGATGACTTGTTGGAGACCTCATGTATAATCTTTGGGAAAACATGTATTCTAAAACTACACTTTTCTTTGGATTTCTTGCTTTGTATTATGAACATATTCGGTATGCTCAGTTGTTATAAACTTGTGCTTCAGAGGACACATAGGCTTTGTCCGCCGGGGTCAGTACTGCACTATGCGGACCGTCTATTGTGTACATGACTATTCCATTCAACTGCAACTAGTACTTGTTATAGGTTCATATACACTGCATAAGCCATTGACATAAAGCATTCCTTTCACACAGCATGCTTCAACCACTACGGCGAGATCATTAATTAATTCGACCAGCATGCCAAGTACGTATATTGATATGTGTCTGGTTTACCAAACTGAGGCACATAGCAACCCTTGCGCGGTTGCCAATAGTGAATTGAATGCAGGAGGAAAGCCTCTGCAGTTATTTCACTCCAAAAATGCAGCCACAACAGTCGAGGGGCAAATTGAAGAGTGAAGAGAAGTTGCTTTCGTAAGCAATTTCTCTTGGTTGGTTTTGCAGAGGCATGCAAGCAGCTAGTTAGAGATGGCTACACTTTTTATTATCCGACGAGAGACCAAATGGACAGCGACGGACTTTCTGGCGTGTGGAGTAAAAAAATGCAACAACTATGCCTCCTCCGTTGTGCATTAGGTCGAGGCGACACTTGTTTGGATGAACTCCTCGCTGCATGGTTCTTTCAAATTCAATAAATTTTATTAAAGACATGAGTTGGGTTCACCACAGATCAAAGCCACTCATGACTACTACCATTACTGATACGTTTTTTGTTCACCTAACCGAGGCACAAAGGTATCCTTGCGCGGTTAGCAAGAGTGAGAAGTGTCCAGCCCGGTCAGATGGACGATGCTTGGACCATCAAGTGCGCACGAAGATAATGGTAAACGTTACCTTGCGAACCAAAATGTTTGCACAAATACGCAGTGCCTCGGGTGCCTCGGGTGTCATCGCACTACCTCAGGAATCACAACCATATTACATCAGGGAAGGCATGTGCGACTGGAGATGTAGGGGTAATGTCATACCCAACCGATGAGATGGCATGATGATACCAAATGTATGGCCGTCGGACTTTCTGTATAGGCGAGACTTGTTCAGATGAACTTCTCGTGGCATGGTTGTTGCAAGTTCAACAAATTTTATCAGATACATGCAAACAAGATGAGTTGGGTTCACCACAGATACGTGCGCAGTATAATTTCAACACCTATGGATACTCTGTTTTGCATTTAGGCCAAGCTTGCTCCTCTCAAAGAAACCTTGCGCGGTTGCCGTGAGCGAAGTGATGAGTTAGGTTCAACACAGATCAAAGCCACTCATGACTAGTACTACCACTACTAATATATGTTTGGTTCACCAAACCGAGGTACAAAGCAATCCTTTCGTGGTTGGATTGAGATATGTCCTTCCCATTCAGGTTTACAATGCTTGGACCATCACGTGCGTACAAAGATAATGGTAAACGATACTTTGTGAACCAAAATATTTGCACAAATTCGCACATTACATGCATAATAAGAGGATATCAGTGCTACTAGATAGAAAGATAACGACAAACTAGACTTCATATATATGTGGATTACAGCAACGATACGAGTTCAGCTTACATAACCATGCCTTCATCTGCCATAATAATAAGAGGAGAGCAGTTCCATCCCACTACTAAAAGCCATCCAACTACTACCTAGACATACTATTTCTAACTACAGATAATTAACATGACTTCATACTAATTCTAACGGCACTTGGCAGCAAACTAGTCCTAACTACATATGTTAACATGACTTGATACTACTAATGAGGAGTGCCATTGCACACCTCTACGCAAGTCATGCAACAAGGGCACCAACAAGTGCGAACAAAATCCAATGGCTGCAAGGTAAACCTTCCTTGGTTGAAGCCAGCAATCCTCTCTACCACGACAAACTAGCGCGGCCGGACGATCCCTTTAGGCCAACCAGCCCTGGTTCCTTGCCAGGACGTGATGGCGGGCAATGTTCTTGTCATTTGTGTAGGTGCCATCTAGGGGGGTGTGTGCCATCACTAGCACATCTGCCCTAGCGTCGGCCTCGATCCAACCATGGGCCTTACGGTTGGGGCAGATGGGGCACACCAGGCCGCCATATGGGCTGACGTGCAAGAATAGATTTGGGCTTAGGAGAACAGGTGTTGCGTAGCCATGCAGACGATCATCCTCCGAGTCCATCGTGATGTAGCTCGGAGAGCTGTCGGACTCAAACTCAGCCTTGACCAAGATGTCGACCATGGCCTCGGCCTCAGCCAAGATGTTGACCTCGTCATCGGCCTCGTCATCGGCCTCGGAGGATGGCGTGGGGGACCGCGACAGTGCAGGTGACCCACCCACGTGGGGAGTGGATCTGGTGACAACGAGCGGACCCAGCGATGGCGAGCAGGACCACACCAGGGCTAGCGGTGGTGAACGAACCACCAGTGCCGGTGGCGTCAGCGTCGTCGCCGAGGGCGACGGGGAGAGCAGTAGCCTAGGAGATGGCGTGAGTCTCGGCGACGGGAACGACGATCTACAGGGACTGGACATCACCGCTGCCTCAGCCGATACCAACCTATGGTGCGCCATCGGCCCTGCCTCTGCCGAACCACTAGAGGAAGTGGGGACTACAGCTGGGCCACCAACAGCCTTCATGGCAATTGATGGGGTGGTAGAGGTGGGTGGCGAGGAGAGGGCTTTTACGTAATGGAAGGTGGAATGGTAAACAATATGAATTGGGGCGAGGCTAGGCTTTATGTATACATAGGGATGCTATGGCTTCTAAGGCAAGATACTCCGTAAAGATTTATTTATACACAGGGATGCTAAGGCTTCTAAGGCAAGATACTCCGTGAAGATTTATCTTTCCCAGAGGTGGGTGTCGTCGCACTCCCTCAGGAATCGCAACCGTATTACACCGGTGGTTGCAAAAATAGAGCACGTCTCCTCCATTTACGCTCATGAGATAGTGTGAGTCTCGGCACGATGACATCAATTGTGCGGCCAGTGGACTTTCTAGCATGCGTAGTAAAATTTCATAGTTTGTGATCGACTACACTCACTCGTCATTTCATCCAATATTATTATTACTAGTAGTAGGGGCGTGGTCATGTGACCGTGTTCTGCTTGGCTTTTAATTTAATAATTCCTAAAAGAAAGTAACGTTTTTCATAATCTATGATATGGGGCCGAGAGTACATTTGCACAAATGCGTAAGACACGTATACTATCCGATGCTTTCAAATATAAGACGGCAGGACTTTCTTGCATTTGCAGTAGAATTTTCAACACCTATGACTCATCTGTTCTGCATTAGGCCAGGCTTGCTCCTCTCAAACAAACCTTGCGCGTTTGCCGAGAGCGAAGTGAATGTAGGATAAAAGCTGGACAGGAGTGAAAATTTAAGAGATTTTGACCACCATGACACTATTGTGACTTCAAAACCTGGTGCGATTGTGATAGGTCTTTTCACTCCTATCCAAGTAGTCACAACAGTCGAGGGGCAGACAGAAGAGTGAAGAGGAGTTGCTTTCGTAAGCAATTTCTCTTGGTTGGTTTTAAAGAGACATGCAGCGGCTAGCTAGAGATGGGTACACTTACTATCCAACGAACATATGCATGAATATGATGATAATCCAACTATACTAGTTATATAATCAAAGTAAACAATGAACATTATAACGAAGAACATTAATAAGATGATTACTAATATTGTCATAACAATTGTAGCAAACATATAAAAATAATGGAGATACAAAAGAGAGAGGGGGTACAAAGATTATACCGAACCACGCTCTTGACATGATTGGGAATCCAAGTGAAGCCTGCTTGCCTCCCTCTAGACCTAGCCTAACTAGCTATGCCCTAGAATATGTTGGAGCTCTGAGGATGATTAGGGTTTCTGTCTTCTCAAATGACTTGATGCCTTCAGGAGGGGCAGGGGCTGATATATATAGGCTAGAGCGTCCAACATGAGCCCTTGGATCAAACCGACTTAAGGAACAGCGTAGATGCAACCTAGGAGGTGGTGGAGACCGACATTACAATGCTGAGGCTGACAGGTCGGCCCAGGGGCCAGGTGGCCCCACCTGGCAGTCCCTCGCTCTCTACCTCGGCATGGAGTCCTCTCAAGTCTTCTAGAGTCTTCTAGTGTCCGTTTCACTATGGATAAGCACGATTAATTCTAACATCTAGGTCCACCTTGATGGTTTTCTGAATAAACCCTATAGAAATCACAGATTCACCAAAACTCATGGAATTTATTAGTTTAAACCCCTAGACAATTGTTGGTGATCTCAATTGTGCCCTTATGCATGTTTTATTGATGGTTTATAATGGTTGTTAACTACCATCAACACTGGCCTTCATGGCAGCTGTTGGGATGCTGATGGCCATGTTTGCATCAAAGCAGCTTTGGTGGCTGCGTTCAATAGGGCTAGAAGGTTTTGCTTCTGCAACAAATAATGCGCCCGGTCATCCTTCTTCCTCTGAAGCAGTTGGGGCGATGTGCCTCTTGCACGCTTCTCTTTCACCATTTGAAGTGCACCAAGGACGACGATGAAGTGTACTAGAGACATTTGTTGGTGGATGTTTTGTGACGTAGCGCTATGTCCTTGTTCACTGTGTATGTCCTAGTACATGTGTTATTTTATTAGTGTGATTAGAACATTAGAGCACATTGATGATTACATATCTTTTATGTGGTGTGCTTGTACTATACAAATTTTTTACTATGATATGTTAGATGATCGAAGACCCTCCAACTGAGCAGTTAGATCTAAAAGATTCAAGGAAAGAGTGATCAGAAATCTTGAGGGCAAAATTAAGAAGAAAATAGAGAAATTATGGCAGACATCTCACCCAAGATTCTAGCTTCAGCCCTGGCCAACCTTTCTCCCACCAGACAAGACCTCGAGGGGTGATCGACCCTCAATCATGGCCAAGGCTGATTCTGCTAGGGAGAGGCAATTAGCCAGATGTTGGTTGGTCTGATCGATGGAGGCCAGTAGATCGTCATTGTCGATTTGCCTCCTCGAGTGACGAGGAAGCTGGCGGCGAATTTGTGCCAAAGATGACCCGAAGTCTAGGCAGAGTCGGCCCTCTGATCTGAAGCGATGGGAGTACCCCAAGTTGCATCCTCTTGGCGATGAAGGCATTGGCGCGATGATGCAGATCTGTTGAGGGCTTCTTTAGCAGACCTCTTGTTGTTCTCCATGACCTCAAACCTACAGAAAGGTAGGAACTATACTAAAGACGAAGAAGGTTTAAGATGAAGTGGGTTGTTTTTTGATCCACAGCCGTAGCCCGTATATGTAGCCCGGGAAAGCGAGATGGTAGATCTCGTCAGGGGTGTGAAATTGAAATCAGAAACGAAAATGGATCAACACTCTAGAAATTTAGGGGACGGATAACGAGAAGATAATGGACTCGAACTTATTGCTTCCCCAAATTACAAAATATCGTGGGATGGATACGAAGAATTTACATTGACCAGAGGTTAACCCACCAGGGCTTCTTTGGATTAAAGGGAGTCCGGATCCCCACAAGGCCGAAACTCATCATGAACCGAGTCACATTGGCCTATTGATAAAATTGTGCCAGAAAAGAGGAAATGTTGCCCACCTAACATATGATCAGCAGATTTCTTGGTAAATTGAGGAACTATGGGAAAGAAGCCTGTGGCTTTCCTGGTGGGCGTTTGGAGGAGCAAACAAGGGGAAGGTGTCCACACATTTTAGCCCTCGCAAACACTAGAATAGCTTTGCAAGCATGGAGAGAAGACTCAGGTGATATCACAAGAATTCTTCTAACCGCAATGGCTGGTCTTCTTGCTCAACGAGGCGCTAGAATGAGCGACACAATCACCCTATGCACAAGAATTCTTCTAACCGCTAGAGATCTTCATAGCAAAAAGAAGACCATGGAGGGTCCAACAGAGTCGGGAGCACTCGAGGAGGCAGATAGAAGAGAAACATGGCTGAATTGTTGAGTTGCTCCCGCCAGGGTCGGATAGGCATTTTATAGCCGACCCGGAAAGATGAGTCTAAGTGCCCGTGAAGCAATGATACTCTTGTGAAAATTTTGAAGCATGGGCTCATGAGCAGACATAGACGATGACAAATAGTAGGCCCCAGATCGACATTTTTTACCTGTGACTGCAGACCTATCGGGGGCACTGACGTGATAATTTTGGAATAAAATTACTTTTATCCCAAAATTGGGGGCATGTGTTTACACCAAAATTTGGAAGAAGAGTCACAGGTACTCGAAACCTCCCAAGATCATGTCAGCAGGGAATCAATTGCGTGCGAATCGGGATCAACTAATTCAAATGCAGCACTGAAATCGGCTTTCTTCAGGCAGCGCCGATAGATAATGACAAAGGCTACGATCGGCTCCAGGACGAAACATGATGGACTCTACAAAAGGGGAAAGATTAGAGTCCAAGTTATCTTAAATTAGGAATGTTTTCCCTAGGGTCAAAAATTGTGATGAGTCGTGCTTAGACAGGAGTCATGCGCAGGTCCCGGGTATAAATATCAAAGCCCAGCTATTGTAAAGGACACACAATCAATCAAATACAAGTTACTTACTTTTTTGGCTCCGGCCACCCCTTAGGAGTAGGAGTAGAGATCTCGGCGAGTTCTTCAGCAAGTACGGCTACATCGATCTGGTCAACCTCCACTGCTTGTTTGTAAGTACCGTCATGGCTTATACCTCTGTTCGTACGGTTGCATCGATCCGGTTGACCTCCACTGCGACTCTGGTATGAGTTAGTTATCGACTCTTATCTAGTTTAAGTACGACTGCATCGATCCGGTCAACCTCCACTGCTCAAACTAGATTAAGGTCAAGTTATCGGCTCTATCTAAGGGTGGCATTCCTTCAGATAGATTCATTAAGTTATCGATATTGCTTATTGCTTCCATTATTTATTTAATTATAGCAATATCACTTCGCCCAATTGAGATTGATCTAGATCGGCCTTATATCTTTTTTAACCCATCGTTTGTTAATCTAAACTGATCTAATCTGCACTTTAAACGATGAGTTATGCTTTATCGGCTGTTTTATATCAATCTTGATCGTGCATAGCGTGCGGTTAAGACGTGTTTGATCTTAAGTAGATCTATTGGCTAGCGAAAACCGTTCCATGACCCGTTATCACGGCCTATATGATTCTGCCTCACACCCCACTGTTAGCACCATGGAGTGGAGATCATTAGTTGGTAGATCTATTTCTGAGAGGGCATGATCTTAACTGTGCGCTATGCCTGAATCGGCTATTTTAGCCGATATCGAGCGCTTTCACGAACAGTTCGCATCACGAGATCGTTGAAGTAGCGATAGGTTGAAAGATGTGTTAGCCCCATGATCTTATTATTGTATTATGGCCTGCATGATTCTGCCTCATGCCCCACTGATATTAGTAATAAGTTAGGGTCATCGAGTCTATTGTTGTTTCTACGGCCTGCATGATTCTGCCTCATGCCCCACGGGTCATAGCGATAGATGAGATCTAACATATTCATTAAATTTATCTCTATTAAATGGTTGAATGATGATGAACTGTTTCTTTTATAAAGGAGTTCGGTTACTTGCAGTCATTGGCTTAACATGAACTAATTACTGTTGATATATTTTTGCTAGTGACCAATATTTGTCTAAAACAATGATATTCATCCAGAATGATAACCGATTCTTCTTATACAACCCCATGAGCTTTAACCGGTTTATTCTTATGAATATGCTGGAATCGACTATTTAGTCGATCTCCTTTCATATCGGCTCTTAGAGCCGCATATTCGGGACTGTCTACCAACACTGGCATGTTCTGCCCTTAATTACTGATGAACTTTCTCTCCTTGTCAATTGCAGGGTCAAATTGATTGCCACGTCTCGGGAGGAGTGCGCAGGATCGACCACCCCTGCGCTGAAGCTAGGCGGATCTCTAGCTCCATCGAGCGGACCCTTCTGGCTTGCTCGTGTGTCCTCGGCACAGGACGAAATTCCGTGTCGACACACATTTCTAGCATGCCTGGTGGGACCCCACAATCGTCATGGCGGTTCACAACAACGACAACATCCTTATGGTACATTATGAAGATCTACCTGATTGAGATAAGGGTATCGTCAGCAAAGCTATAGAAGAGTTTCAGAACAAGTGTTTGTTGTCCTACACCAAAACATGTGACAACATAATTGTTCAGAAATTTCCACTACCAAGAGTTCTACTACACGAGCAAACAGATACAACTGAAGATGAAGACAGGTGTTTCTTTAAGGAAGTTGTAGACAAATCTGTTCGTGATGCCATATCAAGCCATAATGAAGCTTTCTTGGACATATTCCACAACACCATGAGAGAGGCGATTCATGGGTTTCTAGTTAGTCAAAGTGGGCCAGCTTATTACAACATTCTAGATCCATCGACCCAAGGGACTAATCAAGTCGATACTAGCCATCAAGAAGCAGCACCAGCTGGTAATGGAGAAGTCCAGGCAGTTCAGAGTTCATCTGAACAAACTCAAGGAACTACTACAAATCAGATACAGTACAATCTTAGACCGTCAGTACAGCATGTGCAATAGCCGGCGGGGCAAAGTCAGAACTAGGTGATCAATTTTGGCACATCAGGCCACATACCATCGTCGGCTCAAAAACTAGCACCATCAATTCAAAGGATCCATAGAGATATAGATCCTTATGTCTATAATCAGAGACTTCAAGCAGCAAGCCAGCAAAGGACCCAGCCGATCGAGATTCCACAAGGGTATCACTATGGCACGGATTATAACACCCTTCACATGATGCCAAATCCAAGATATCAAGGCACATGGGATTTCAATCCACGAATGGGTCAGCTGGTGCAGAGGAATCCAAATCCGCAAGCTGATGAGTTATTGCTGAGGGTGACCGAGATGATGAAAAATCAGTTCGGTCTGAAGCCAAAAGGGCTAACCTTTTTGTACAAACACCCATATCCAGAATGGTATGATTTGGTCGCTCTTCCCCCAAATTATAGGCTCCCAGAGTTTGCTAAGTTCACTGGCCAAGACAGTACAAGCACGATAGAACATGTCAGTCGGTATCTTACACAATTGGGTGAAGCATCAGTTGAGGATGCCCATCGAGTTCATTTCTTCTCCTTATCCTTATCAGGGCCAGCCTTCACTTGGTTTTCATCACTACCAGTCAATTCCATTGCCAATTGGGTTGACCTAGAGAAGAAGTTTCATACATATTTTTACACTAGGACCGCAGAAAAGAAGATTACCGATCTGACAACTATAAGACAGAAGACTAATGAATCGGGCACTGAATTTCTTCAGAGGTCCTAAGAAACCAGGAACTTGTTCTTCTCCTTAAACTTGGTAGATGATCAACTAGCTGCTTTGGTTGTTCAAGGAATGCTGTCAATGTGGAAAAAAAAGCTATTGGGACAAGAATTTGACAACTTGGGTCAATTGGCTCAACGAGTAGCAGCGCTCAACAGCTAATTTCAGAGTATGCGTAGAGATACCCGATTCCAGAAGAGTATCACAGTAGCCGAAGCTTATGTTCCATACTCAGTCGATGTCGGCTATGAAGATGAAGAAGAAGAGGTTGCTGTGGCTGAATGGAATTAGGGCAAGAAAACAGTAATGGGGCCAAATCTTTGGGGAAGAAGAGTCGAGGAGAGCTATGACTTTGATGTCACCATATCAGATAAGCTCTTCGATTTCTTGCTTGAGAAAGAGCAGATCAAGTTGCCCGATGGTCATGTCATGTTGCCCCCTGATCAGTTGAAGAATAAGAAGTTCTACAAGTTCCATAATGCTACTTCTCATTCCACCAATGAATGTAGAATTTTCTGGCAGCATATACAGAGGGCTATTCAGCAGGGGAGGCTCAAATTTGATACGCCTCGGAAAATGAAAGTTGATGACAATCCTTTCCCAGGAGATCAAAACATGGTTGATGCTGGGCTACTCAAATGAAAGACTAAGGTCCTAACATCAACCAAATCAAAAGAAGCTAGAACAATCGATCCCAAGATGCAAATATTGGCTGACGAGTATAGAGAGATTAGAAGACGTCACGCCAAGCAAAAGAACCGATACGAGCAGGGGGAGACATCGAAAGCAGGGACGACAAAGCCATGGGTTACATCTCGAATTCTGTTGAATAAGTGGTAGCGGTAGAAGGAAAAGGATTATCAACGTTGGTTAAAGGATCAAGCATACCATCATCAACTGAAAGAAGAGAGGTATGAAAGGAAACAAGTTGAATCACATTGGAGTTGTCCTTTTTCAGACATTGCTGGAATGAAGGCTTGAAGTTGCCTACCAGACATGACTATCCAAAATGCAGCAATCAGTATTGGGAGTTTAGGCAGTCTCAAACCAACCACGGGTCTATCCATACTCAAGATGCATATTATCATAATAACATGGATTGGCGCTTAAAAAATAAAAGTGTTCATAATCGGCTGGGAAAAAGAGTTGTTGACTAGGACTGGGCTGATTATGAAGAGGAAGGCAACGAAAGAAAATATGTTTGGCAGGAAGGCCAATGGTGTCCAGGAGGTTTGACAAGAAGCCAGAAGAGAAGGGTGCAACGCCTAAGAAATAAAGAGATGGAACAGGCTCAGGCATCCAGTAAACCTCAAGTATGGTGTATCAAGGAAACAGCCGATAGAAAGCAACCATCGGCTAATATCCAAATGGCTTTTCTATTGCCATCAGAATTCAGAGTCATTGGTGAAAGCCAACAGCCGATCCAAGCACTCAGCTTTGAAAACTTGTATTAATGGATAATCCAATAGATGGTACAAATGGCAAACTAGGACATGGCTTCCTGCCGGCCGATGAATTGGAAGAAGTAGATATTGGTCCTGGAGATAGACCTAGGCCGACGTACGTAAGTACTAAGTTGGATCTGGAGTATAAGCGAGAATTAATTGATTTATTAAAGGAATTTAAAGACTGCTTTGCTTGGGAATACTATGAGATGCCTGGTTTAGACCGGTCAATTGTTGAACATCGGTTGCCAATCAAACCTAGATATCAGCCGTTTAAACAAGCTCCGAGAAGATTCAACCCGAACATGCTCGATGATATAAAAAAGGAGACTGAAAGGTTACTGGAAGCAAAATTTATCTGACTGTGCTGATATGCAGAATGGATATCAAATGTTGTCCCTGTATATAAGAAGAATGGAAAATTGAGAGTTTGCATTGATTTTAGGGATCTGAACAAAGTCACACCCATGGATGGTTATCCGATGCCAAGAGCTAATATGTTAGTAGATACAGCAACTGGGCACAAGGTTATTAGTTTCATGGATGGTAATACAGGATACAACCAAATTTTCATGGCTGAGAAAGACATAGCAAAGACCGCTTTCAGGTGCCCCAGCGCAATCGGTCTATTCGAGTGGGTAGTGATGACCTTTGGTCTGAAGAATGCCGGTGCAACTTATCAAAGGGCGATGAATTACATTTTCCATAAGTTAATCGGCAGGATTATTGAAATCTACATCAATGATGTGATGATTAAATCCAAAGGGTACAAAGAGCACCTGGCTGACTTGCGTGAGACTCTGGAATGCACAAGAAAGCATGGTTTTAAGATGAATCCTAATAAGTGTGTTTTTGGAGTATCAGTTGGACAATTCTTAGGATTCATGGTCCACGAGAGAGGAATCGAAGTTGGTCAGAAAAGCATGAAAGCAATTGATGAGGCAGTTCCCCCGACTACCAAAACAGAGTTGCAATCTCAGCTTGGTAAGATTAATTTCATCAAAAGATTAATTACAAATTTGTTGAAAAGAATCCTGCCAATTTCTCCCTTGTTGAAGCTAAAAAATGATCAAGAATTCAAGTGGGGTGGCATACAGCAAAGGGCATTTGAAGAGATAAAAGAATATATGAAGTGTCCACTTGTGCTGGTCCCTCCTCAGCAAGGTAAGTCATTTAAGTTGTACATATCGGCTGATGACAAGACAGTTGGATCAGCCTTGATGCAAGAATTTAAAGGAAAAGAGAGAGTTGTTTTCTATCTGAGTAGAAGACTACTCGATCCAGAGACGAGATATTCTCCCACCGAAAAGTTATGTTTGTGCTTATATTACTCTTGCATTAAATTACGACACTACTTATTATTGGCTGTGTGTACAGTTGTTTCCAAGGCTGATGTGGTTAAGCACATGTTATCAATGCCAATACTGAATGGAAGAGTGGGAAAGTGGATTCTTGCGTTATCGGAATTTGACTTGAAGTACGAATCAGCTAAAGCTGTCAAAGGACAAGTAATAGCCGATTTTGTCACCCAGCATCATAAGCCAAGCATTGGTTATGTAGAACCGATGCCTTGGACATTATTCTTTGATGGATCATCATGCAAACAGGGTGGTGGCATTGGTATTGTTATTATTTCACCTCGGGGTCATGTTTTGAGTTTGCTCTTCCAACTGAGCCAATGATTACTAACAATCAAGCGGAGTACGAAGCTATTCTCAAGGGACTTCAACTTCTTCATGAAGTAAAGGCCGAAGCAATTAAAGTGTTTGGAGATTCGCAGTTAATCATTAATCAGTTGATCGGCCTATATGAGTGCAAAGAAGAGACTTTGAAAGGATACTATGATGAGTGTCAAAAGTTACTCAAGGAGTTTCTTCATATCTCTTTCCAACATATTCCGAGAGCACAAAACCAAGAAGCTAACCACCTAGCTCAAAGTGCATCAGGATATCGAGTGTTTCAAGAAGTCTTGAGTAGTGAAACCTCAAGTGATGATTGGAGAGTCGAAATAGCCTATTACCTTAGAGATCCATCTCAGAAAGTTACCAGAAAGCTAAGGTATAAATCGTCTAAGTATGTTTTGTTAGATGATCAGTTATACTATAAAACAGTCGATGGGGTGTTGCTCAAATGCTTAAACCAGAAAGAAGCTAAGGTGTTGATGGGTGAGGTGCATGAAGGTATATGTGGAGCTCATCAATCGACTTATAAGATGAAATGGATTATCCAAAGAGCTGGATATTTCTGGCCAACGATGTTGGAAGATTGTTTTGAATATTACAAGGGGTGCTAGGACTATCAATGTTTTAGTAATGTCTAAAGATCGCCTGCCTTGGCCATGAATCCAATAATCAAGCCATGGCCATTTCGAGGCTGGGAATTGATTTAATTGGCCAGATTTTTCTGCCTTCAAGCAAAGGATATAAGTTCATATTGGTAGCAATAGATTACTTCACTAAATGGGTTGAGGCAATTCCTTTGAAGATGGTAACCTCAAAGAACATGATTGATTTGTCAGGGAACACATTGTGTATCATTTTGGGATTCCTCAAACTATAACTACAGATCAAGGAACAATGTTCACATCAGAAGAGTTCGAGGATTTTGTTGCCAGTATGGGGATCAAGCTACTGAATTCCTCCCTTACTATGCCTAGGGTAATGGCCAGGCAGAGGCATCCAACCAAATTATGATTAAGCTGATCAAGAAAAAGATCGAGGAACAGCCAAGGAAGTGGCATTCGACACTAAATGAGGCGTTGTGGGCATATAGGATGTCCTGCCATGGATCAATTAAAACATCACCTTATGAACTTGTGTATGGCCATAATGTAGTTCTTCGTTGGGAAGTTCAGACTGGATCGAGGCATGTTATGCTGCAGAATGATTTGTCAACTGAGGTCTACAAGAATCTTATGATAGATAATTTGGAAGACTTGAGTTGCCTTCGGCTGCGTGCTATTGAAAATATTGAAGCCAATAAACTGAGGGTTGCGAAATATTAGAATAAAAAGGTCAAGATTAAGCAATTCTCTGAAGGAGACTTGGTCTGGAAGGTGAAATTGCCGATCGGGTCAAAGGACAGTAAATTCGGCAAATGGTCACCTAACTTGGAAGGACCTTATCGGATCAAACGTTGTGCGCTGATAATGCTTATATTTTGGAAACACTAAAAGGAGAGGAAGAGTTTGGCCAAGCAATCAACAGAAAATATTTAAAGAAATATTATCCTAGCATTTGGATAAATACTTAATAAGCAATTTGTTCGGTCGATAGCTTTAATAGCCGATATTGGAAAGGTATCGCCTCTAGTGCAAAAATGAACCCAAAGGGGTAAAAGCCGATACGATGTGTATTGCCTATGGAAGCAAAGCAAACACGAACTAAGTGATGTGTATGAAGCATTAAACAAAGGAAAATCACTCAAGACGAAGAAGTTGTTTGCTAAACGTCACCTATTACAAGCTACGGGCCGGAAAACACTTTGCCTACTATATCATCGGCCAGGGTGTTGAAGGCTACAGAGTTGGTGGCGCTCATGAAGTCCTCAACCAAGCGCTCATGCTCCCTAGGGTACGCTGTGTCCGGGAAGTCATGGGGAAGAAGCCAAAGATTGTGACCAGAATGGGCTTGTGCAGCAGCCAGCGCCATGGCGGCACCATGATGAACGCCATGAAGGGTGACCTCCCTGACATGATTCAGGATGTCATGCAAACGAACCACCGAAACGGCACCCCTGGCATTGACAAATCTCGCCACGTGATCC
Source organism: Miscanthus lutarioriparius (assembly GCA_904845875.1). Classification (NCBI taxonomy): domain Eukaryota; kingdom Viridiplantae; phylum Streptophyta; class Magnoliopsida; order Poales; family Poaceae; genus Miscanthus; species Miscanthus lutarioriparius. The sequence goes on along the minus strand of CAJGYO010000011.1, from coordinate 47,914,024 downwards.
GCAGCTGATCGAAGACTCCAACTGAGCAGTTAGATCTAAAAGATTCAAGGAAAGAGTGATCAGAAATCTTGAGGGCAAAATTAAGAAGAAAATAGAGAAATTATGGTAGACATCTCACCCATGATTCTAGCTTTAGCCCTGACCAACCTTTCTCCCACCAGACCGACCTCGGGGGGTGATCGACCCTCAATCATGGCCAAGGCCAATTCTGCTAGGGAGAGGCAGTTAGCCAGATGCTAGTCGGTCTGATCGATGGAGGCCAGCAGATCATCATTGTCGATCTGCCTCCTCGAGTGACGAGGAAGCTGGCGGTGAATTGGTGCCAAAGATGACCCGAAGGCTAGGCAGAGCCGGCCCTTTGATCCAAAACTATGGGAGTACCCCAAGTTGCATCCTCTTGGCGACGAAGGCGTTGGCGCGATAATGCAGATCTGTTGAGGGCTTCTTCAGCAGACCTCTTGTTGTTCTCCATGACCTCAAACCTATGGAAAGGCAGGAACTATACTGAAGACGAAGAAGGTTTGAGACGAAGCGGGTTGTTTTTTGATCCACAGCCGTAGCCCGTATATATAGCCTGGGAAAGCGAGAAGGTAGATCTCGCCAGGGGTGTGAAATTGAAATCAGAAATGAAAATGGATCAACACTCCATAAATTTAGGGGACGGATAATGAGAAGATAATGGACTCGAACTTATTGCTTCCCCAAATTACAAAATATCGTGGGATGGACATATTGACTAGAGATTAACCCACCAAAACTTCTTTGGATTGAAGGGAGTCTAGATCTCCACCAAAACATGATGGACTCTTTTTCCAAATTTTGGTGTAAACACATGGCCCCCAATTTTGGGATAAAAGTAATTTTATTCCAAAATTATCATGTCTGTATCCCTGATTGGTCCACAGTCATGGGTAGAGAACCTTGATCTGGGGTCCACTGTTTGTCGCCGCTTGCGTTCACTCATGAACCTATGCCTCAAAACTTTTTACAAGAGCATCACTGCTTCACGAGCATTTGGATTCGTCCTTCCAGGCCGGCTATAAAATGTCTATCTAACCCTGGCGAGAGGAACTCAACAATTCAGCCATGTTTCTCTTCTATCTGCTTCCTCGAGTGCTCTCGGCTCCACTGGACCCTCCATGGTCTATCTTATGAAGATTTCATGCGGCTAGAAGAATTCTTGTGCATAGGGTGATTGTGTCACTCATTCTAGCACCTCGTTGAGCAAGAAGACCATCCATTGCAGTTAGAGGAATTCTTGTGATATCACCTGAGTCTTCTCTCCATGCTCACAAAGCTGTTCTAGTGTTTGCGAGGGCTAGAATGTGTGGACACCTTCCCCGGGTTGCTCCTCCAAATGCCCACCGGGAAAGCCTCAGGTTTCTTTCCCATAGTTGCTCAATTTATCGAGAAATCTACTGAGCATATATTAGGCGGGTGACCTTTCTTCTTCTCTGGTACAATTTTATCGATGGGCCGATGTGACTCGGTTCACAATGAGTTTTGGGCTTGTGGAGAACTAGACTCCCTTCAATCCAAAGAAGTTTTGGTGGGTTAATCTCTGGTCAATATGTCCATCCCACGATATTTTGTAATCTGGGGACGCAATAAATTCGAGTCCATTATCTCTTCGTTATCCATCCCCTAAATTTCCGGAGTGTTGATCCGTTTCCGTTTCTGATTTCAACTTCACACCTCCACCGAAATTTATCTTCTCGCTTTCCCGGGCTGTGGATCAAAAAACAACCCCCTTCATCTGAATCCTTCTTCGTCTTCAGTATATTTCCTGCCTTTCCGTAGGTTCGAGGTCATGGAGAACAGCAAGAGGTCTACTGAAGAAGCCCTTAATGGATCTACACCATCGTGCCAACGCCTTCATCGTCAAGAGGACGTACCTTGGGGTACTCCCATCGCTTTGGATCAAAGGGCTGACTCCACCCAGCCTTTGGGGTTATCTTTGGCACCAATTCGCCGCCAGCTTCCTTATCACACGAGGCGATAGATCGGTAATGACGATCTGCTGGCCTCCATCGATCAGATCGACCAGCATCTAGCGAACTGCCTCTCCCTAGCGGAATCGGCTTTGGCCATGATTGAAGACCGATCACCCCCCGAGGTTGGCCTGGTGAGGGAAAGGTTGGCTAGGGCTAAAGCTAGAATCATGGGTGAGATGTCTACCATTATTTCTCTGTTCTTCCTTGATTTTGCCCTCAAGATTTCTGATCACTCTTTCCTTGAATATTTTAGATCTAACCGCTCAGTTGGAGAGTCTTTGATCAGCCACAGATCATGCGGTGGGATTTGTTAATGCTAGGGGCATCGTTCCGGTGGTTCGCTTGCATGACATCCCGAATCATGTCAGGGAGGTTGACCTTCATGGCGTTCGTCATGGCGCTGCCATGGCGTTGGTTGCTGCACAAGCTCATTCGGGCCATAATCTTCGGCTTCTTCCCCATGGTTTTTCGGATGCAGCGTACCCTGGGGAGCATGAGCGCTTGGTTGAGGATTTCATGAGCGCCGCCAACTCTGTAGCTTTCAATACCCTGGTCGATGATATAGTAGGCAAAGTGTTTTCTGGCCCATAGCTTGTAATAGGTGACGTTTAGCAAACAACTTCATTGCCTTGAGTGATTTCTCGTTGTTTCATGCTTCATACTCATCACTTCGTTCGTGTTTTCTTTGCTTCTATAGGCGATACACATCATATCAGCTTTTACTCTTTTGGGTTCATTTTTGCACTGGAGACGATACCTTTCCAATATCGGCTATTAAAGTTATCGACCGAACATATCGTTTATTAAGTATTGATCCAAACGCTAGGATAATATTTCTTTAAATATTTCCCATTGATTGCTCGGTCAAATTCTTCCTCTCCAGACCAAATCTCCTTCAGAGAATTGCTTAATCTTGACCTTTTTATTGTAATATTTCACAACCCTCAGTTTATTGGCTTCGATATTTTCAAGAGCACGCAGGGTGACCAACTGCCAAGTTTTCCAAATTGTCTATCATAAGATTCTTGTAGACCTCACTTTCTAACCAAGTCTCCTTCAGAGAATTGCTTAATCTTCTGACCTTTTATTGTAATATTTCACAACCCATCACAAGTTCGGCTGACGCGTTTTATTTTCCATGGCGAGCCATCCTATACGCCCAAGCTCCTCACTTTAGTCTTCCCAATTGTTTATCATAAGATTCTTGATCTTTTTCTCGATTAGTTTAATCATTCTCTGTTGGACCTTCTCGCCTCGATCTAGTCTCGAACTTCCCAAGGAAGAATTCATATGGCCATTCATACACAGTTCATAGGTGACGAACTCTTGATCCATGGCGAACATCGTCCCTTGATCGGTAGTTATAGTTTGAGGAATCCCAAAACGATACACAATGTGTTCCCTGACAAAATCAATCATGTTCTTTGAGGTTACCGTTTTCAAAGGAATTGCCTCAACCCATTTAGTGAAGTAATCTGTTGCTACCAATATGAACTTACGTCCTTTGCTTGAAGGCGGAAAAATCTGGCCAATTAAATCAATTCCCCAACCCCAAAATGGCCATGGTTTGATTATTAGATTCATGGCCGATGCAGGCGATCTCTGGACATTACCAAAACGTTGACAGTCCTGACACCCCTTGTAATATTCAAAACAATCTTCCAGTATCATTGGCTAGAAATATCCAGTTTTGCGAATAATCCATTTCATCTTATAAGCTGATTGATGAGCTCCACATATCCCTTCATGCACTTCACCCATCAACACCTTAGCCTCTTCTTGGTTCAAGCACTTGAGCAATACCCCATCAACTGTTTTATAATATAACTGATCATCTAACAAAACATACTTAGCCGATTTATATCTTAGCCTCCTAGTAACTTTTCGAGATAGATCTCTAAGGTAATCGGCTATTTCAACCCTCCAATCATCACTTGAGGTTTCACTACTCAAGACTTCTTGAAACATTCGATACCCTGATGCACTTTGAGCTAGTCGATTAGCCTCTTGGCTTTGCGCTCTTGGAATATGTTGGAAAGAGATATGAAGAAACTCCTTGAGCAACTTTTGGCACTCATCATAGTATCCTTTCAAAGTCTCTTCTTTGCACTCATACAGGCCGATCAACTGATTAATAATTAAATGTGAATCTCCAAATACTTTAATTGCTTCGGCCTTTACTTCATGAAGAAGTTGAAGTCCCTTGAGAATAGCTTCGTACTCCGCTTGATTGTTAGTAACCATTGACTCAGTTGGAAGAGCAAACTCAAAACTTGCCCCCCAAGGCGAAATAATAACAATACCAATGCCACCACCCTGCTTGCATGATGACCCATCAAAGAACAGCGTCCAAGGCATCGACTCTACATAACTAATGCTTGGCTTGTGATGCTGGGTGATAAAATCAGCCATTACTTGTCCTTTGACTGCTTTAGCCGATTCGTACTTCAAGTCGAATTCTGATAACGCAAGAATCCACTTTCCCACTCTTCCATTCAGTATTGGCATTGATAACATGTGCTTAACCAAATCAGCCTAGGAAACAATTGTACACTCGGCCGATAATAAGTAGTGTCGCAATTTAGTGCAAGAGAAATATAAACACAAGCATAATTTTTTGGTGGGAGAATATCTCGTTTCTGGATCCAGTAGTCTTCTACTCAGATAGAAAATAACTCCCTCTTTTCCTTCAAATTCTTGCATCAAGGCCGATCTAATTGTCTTGTCATCAGCCGATATGTACACCTTAAATGGCTTACCTTGCTGAGGAGGGACCAGCACAGGTGGACACTTCATATATTCTTTTATTTCTTCAAACGCCCTTTGTTGTATGTCACCCCCACTTGAATTCTTGATCATTTTTCAACTTTAACAAGGGAGAAAATGGCAGGATCCTTTTCGACAAATTTAAAATGAATCTTCTGATGAAATTAATCTTGCCAAGCAGAGATTGCAACTCTGTTTTGGTAGTCGGGGGAACTGCTTCATCAATTGCCTTCACGCTTTTCTGACAAACTTTGATTCCTCTCTCATGGACCATGAATCCTAAAAATTGTCCGGCTGATACTCCAAAAGCACACTTATTAGGATTCATCTTCAAACCATGCTTCCTCGTGCATTCAAGAGTCTCACGCAAGTCAGCCAAGTGTTCTTTGTACCCTTTGGATTTTATCATCACATCATCGATGTAGATCTCAACAATCCTGCCGATCAACTTGTGGAAAATGTAATTCATCGCCCTTTGATAAGTTGCACCGGCATTCTTCAGACCAAAGGTCATCACAACCCACTCAAATAGACCGATTGAGCCGGGGCACCTAAAAGCGGTCTTTGCTATATCTTCTTCAGCCATGAAAATTTGGTTGTATCCTGGATTACCGTCCATGAAGCTAATAACCTTGTGCTCGGTTGCTGCATCTACTAACATATCAGCTATCAACATTGGATAGCCATCCATAGGTGTGGCTTTATTCAGATCCCTAAAATCAATGCAAACTCTCAATTTTCCATTCTTCTTATATACAGGGACAACATTCGATATCCACTTTGCATATCGGCACAGTCGGATAAATTTTGCTTCTAGTAACCTTTCAGTCTCCTTTTTGATATCATCAAGCACGTTCGGGTTGAATCTCCTCGGAGCTTGTTTAAATGGCCGATATCCAGGTTTGATTGGTAGCCGATGTTCAATAATTGACCGGTCTAAACCAGGCATCTCATAGTATTCCCAAGTAAAGCAATCTTTAAATTCCTTTAATAAGTCAATTAATTCCCGCTTATACTTCGGATCCAACTTAGCACTTACGTACGTCGGCCTAAGTCTATCTCCAGGACCAATATCTACTTCTTCTAATTCATCGGCCGACGTGAAGCCATGTCCTAGTTTGCCATCTGTACCATCTATTGGATTATCCATTAATACAAATTTTCAAAGCCGACTGCTTAGATCGGCTGTTGGCTTAAACCATTGACTCTGAATTCTGATGGCAATAAAAAGCCATTTGGATATTAGCCGATGGTTGCTTTCTATCGGCTATTTCCTTGGTACACCACACTTGAGTTTTACCGAATGCCTGAGCCTATTCCATCTCTTTATTCCTTAGGCATTGCACCCATCTCTTCTGGCTTCTTGTTAAACCTCCTGGGCACCACTGGCCTTCCTGCCACACATATCTTCTTTTTGTGCCTTCCTCTTCATGATCAGCCCAATCCTGATCAACGACTCTTTTTCCAAGCCTTTCATGAACACTTTTATTTTTTAAGCGACGATCCATGTTATTATGATGATATGCGTCTTTAGCATGGATAGACCGGCGGTTGGTTTGAGACTGCCTATACTCCCGATATTGATTGCTGCATTCTAGACAGTCATGTCTGGTAGGCAACTTCAAACCTTCATTCCAGCAATGTCTGAACAAAGGACACTTCCAATGTAATTCGGCTTGTTTCCTTTCATACCTCTCTTCTTTTCAATTGATGCTGGTACGCTTGATCTTTCAACCAACGCTGATAATCCTTTTCCTTCTGCCACTACCATTTATTCAATAGAATTCGAGATGTGACCCGCAGCTTTGTTGTCTCTGCTTTTGACGTCTTCCCTTCTCGTATCGGCTCTTTTGCTCAGCACGATGTTTTCTAATCTCTCTGTACTCGTCAGCCGATATTTGCATCTTGGGATCGACTGTTCTAGCTTCTTTTGATTTGGTTGATGTTAGGATCTTAGTTTTTCCTTTGAATAGCCCAGCATCAACCATGTTTTGATCTCTTGGGAAAGGATTATCATCAACTTTCATTTTCTGAGGCGTATCAAATTTGAGCCTCCCCTGCTGAATGACCCTATGTACATGCTGCCGGAAAATTCTACATTCATTAGTGGAATGAGAAGTAGCATTATGGAACTTGCAGAACTTCTTATTCTTCAACTGATCAGGGGGCAACATGACATGACCATCGAGCAACTTGATCTACCATTTCTCAAGTAAGAAATCGAAGAGCTTATCTGATTTGGTGACATCAAAGTCATAGCTTTCCTCGACTCCTCTTCCCCAAGGATTGGGCACCATCATTGTCTTCTTACCCCAATTCCATTCAGCTGTAGCAACCTCTTTTTCTTCATCTTCATAGCCATCATCGACTGAGTATGGATCATAAGCTTCGGCTACTGTGGTACTCTTCTGGAACCGGGTATCTCTGCGCATACTCTGGAATTAGCTATTGAGCGCTGCTACTCGTTGACCCAATTGACCCAAGTTGTCAAATTCTTGTCCCAGCAACTTTTCTTTCCACATCGGCAGCATTCCATGAATGGCTAAAGCAGCTAATTGATCATCGACCAAGTTTAAGGAGAAGCACAAGTTCCTGGTTTCTCGGAATCTTTGAAGAAATTCAGTGCTCGATTCATTAGTCTTTTGTCTTATAGTTGTCAGATCAGTGATCTTCTTTTCTCTAGTCCCAGTGTAAAAATATGTATGAAACTTCTTCTCCAGGTTAGCCCAATTGATAATGGAATTGACTGGCAATGATGAAAACCAAGTGAAGGCTGGCCCTGATAAGGACAGAGAGAAGAAACGAACTCGATGGGCATCCTCAACTAACGCTTCACCCAATTGTGTAAGATACCGACTGATATGTTCTATTATGCTTGTACTGTCTTGGCCAGTGAACTTAGCGAATTCTGGGAGCCTATAATTTGTGGGAAGAGCGACCAAATCATACCATTCTGGATATGGGCATTTGTATGAAAAGGTCAGTCCTTTTGGCTTCAGACCGAACTGATTTTTCATCATCTCGGTCACCCTCAGCAATAATTCATCAGCTTGCGAATTTGGATTTCTCTGTACTTGCTGACCCATCTGTGGATTGAAATCTCGTGTGCCTTGATATCCTAGATTTGGCATCATGTGAAGGGTGTTATAATCCATGCCATAGTGATACCCTTGTGGAATCTCAATCTGTTGGGTCCTTTGCTGGCTTACTGCTTGAAGTCTCTGATTATAGACATAAGGATCTATATCTTTACGGATCCTTTAAACTGATGGTGCTATTTTTTGAGCCAATGACGGTATGTGGCCTGATGTGCCAAAATTGATCACTTGGTTCTGACTTTGCCCCACCAACTGTTGCACATGCTGTACTGATGGTCTAGGATTGTACTGTGTCTAATTTACAGTAGTTCCTTGAGTTTGTTCAGATGAACCCTAAACTGTCTGGACATCACCACTACCAGCTAGTGCTGCTTCTTGATGGCTGGTACCGACTTGATTGGTCCCTTGGGTCGACGAATCTAGAATGTTGTAATAAGCCGGTCCACCTTGACCAACTAGAAACCCATGAATCGCCTCTCTCATGGCATTGTGGAATATGTCCATGAAAACTTCGTTATGGCTTGATATGGCATCATGAATAGATTTGTCTACAACTTCCTTAAAGAAACATCTATCTTCAGCTTCAGTTGTGTTTGTCTGCCCGTGTAACAGAACTCTTGTTAGTGGAAATTTCTAAACAATTGTGTTGTCACGTGTTTTGGTGTAGGACAACACACATTTGTTCTAAAACTCTTTTGTAGCTTTGCTGATGATACCCTTATCCCCATCAGGTAGATCTTCATAATGCAGCATAAGGATGTCATTGTTGTTGTGAACCGCCATGACGATTGTGGTGTCCCACCAGGCATGCCAGAAATATGTGTCGACACAGAATTTTTGTCCCATGCCGAGGACACACGCAGCAAGCCAGAAAGGTCTGCTCGATGGAGTTGTAGATCCGCCCAGCTTCAGCGCAGGGGTAGTTGATCCTATGCACTCGTCCCGAGACGTGCCAACCAATTTGACCCTGTAATTGACAAGGAGAGAAAGTTCATCAGTAATTAAGGGCGGAACTTTTCGGTGTTGCCAGACAGTCCTGAATGTGCGGCTATGAGAGCCGATATGAAAGGAGATCGACTAAATAGTCGATTCCTGCATATTCATGAGAATAAATCAGTTAAAGCTCATTGGGTTGTATAAGAAGAATCAATTATCATTCAGGATAAATGTCATTATTTAAATAAATATTAATCAATGACAATAAGATGTCAACAACGATCGGTTTATGTTGAGCCAATGATTACAAGTAACCGAACCCCTTTTTATATAAAGAAACAATTCAACACCATTTAACCATTTAATAAAGATAAATCTAATGAACATGTTAGATCTCATCTATCACTATGACCAGTGGGGCATGAGGCAGAATCATGCAGGCCGTAGAAATAACGATAGACTCGATTACCCTAACTCATTACTAATATCAGTGGGGCATGAGGTAAAATCATGCAGACCGTAATACAATAATAAGATCATGGGGCTAACATATCTTTCAACCTATCTTTACTTCAATGGTCTCGTGATGCGAACTGTTCGTGAAAGCACTCGATATCGGCTAAAACAGCCGATTCAGGCATAGCGCACAGTTAAAGTCATGCCTTATCAGGAATAGATCTATCCAATAATGGTCCCCACTCCACGGTGCTAATAGTCGTGGTGAGGCAGAATCACATAGGCTATGATAATGGGCCATGGAACGGTTCTCGCTAGCCAATAAATCTATTCAAGACGCATCATGCCTTAACCGCAAGCTATGCACGATCAGGATTGACATAAAACAACCGATAAAACATAACTCATCGTTTACGATGTAGATTAGATCAATTTAAATTAGCAAACGATGGGCTAAACAAGATATAAGGCCAATCTAGATCAATCCCAATCGAGCATAGTGATATTGCTGTAATTAGATAAATAATGAAAGCAATAAGCAATATCGGTAACTTAATGAATCTACCAAAGACTGCCATCCTAAGGTAGAGCCGATAACTTGACCTTGATCTAGTTCATGCAGTGGGGGTCGACCGGATCGATGCAGCCATACTTGAACTAGGCAAGAATCGATAACTAACTTATACCAGAGTCGTAGTGGAGGTCGACCAGATTGATGCAGCCATACAAACAGAGGTATAAGCCATGACGGTACTTACAACAAGCAGTGGAGGTCGACCAGATCGATGCAGCCGTACTTGCTGAAGAACTTGTCGAGGTCTACTCTACTCCTACTCCTATGGGGTGGCCGGAGCTAAAAAAGTAAATAACTTGTGTATTGGATTGATTGTTGTTTTTTACAATAGCCGGGGCTTGATATTTATACCTGGGACCTGTGCATGACTCCTGTCTAAGCAAAACTCATCACAATTTTTGACCCTAAAGAAAACATTCCTAATTTAAGATAACTTGGACTCTAATCTTTTCCTTTTGTAGAGTCCAACATGTTTTGTCTTGGTGCCGAACGTAGCATTTGTCGTTATCCGCTGGCGCTATCTGAAGAAAACCGATTCCAGTTTTTGCATCCGAATCAGCTGGTTCTGATCTGCACGCAATTGATTCCTTGATGACATGATCTTGGGAGCTTTCGAGTCACTGCGACTCTTTTCCCAAATTTTGGTGTAAACAAATATAGCCATGCAAAGAATAGTTAATGATCATATAAATTATATGACTAGAGTTAGAACTAAGTCTAAGATAAACGGGGAAATCTCTGAGCACTGGTCTGCTAGTAAGCGCGAGAGACTTTAAGACTCCTACACAATACCCGAACATGGGGGATTACAAAGGACGGATAGGGTTGTCACCACCTGCCGCCTATCCCTCAATTGTAGGGCACCATCATATCCAAAGGTTCTCGTATACCCAGCACCATGCCCGTGTACAAGGAAACTACCCATATCCCCTCAGGACTCCGACCCTATAGATTGACAAGCAAGAATATGTGCCAATCCAAAGGAACGACAAATCGTCACCTCAACCCTAACTCTACTTCGACTCATACAAACCATATGAATGATTAAGCCTGAAGTTGAACATGTTAAGATCATAACACACAAACTATATGCTAGTTCATATATCATGATTATAATAAGACAACTATATTCTAGTTCATATGCACTACTATATAAATGATATGAGAGCATGACTATGGAAGAACTCTTCATAGTATTATTCATACCAAGATGTCACTCTTCTTCCAAGGAGCCAAGCCCTCCTTGATAGCTCTACTAGCTCCAAATACTACTAAGAAAGTAAAAGTACAAGATGTGGTAGTGAGGTGTAGCTCCAAATGATGTGTGTTGAGTATGAGCACTTCTCCTTCTTATATAGTGACATGGAGGTCGGTTTGGTGCTGGATAATAAGCAAACACCTAGGAACTGCCTATGCATGGTGGCATGCAACCGCTAGAGAAGTGTGGGCCCAAGAGGCGGCGGCACCTTGGGTGCGCTCGCACCCTAGTGGGCCCGCCTCATGACCGCCTTTGCATGGTTAGTTCCTGGGTAGGCCTGGACCCTCCCATGTCGGTGCTCGGCCCAAATTCTTCGTTGGAGTGGGCCTTTGCTTGGATCTTTGGTGTAAAATCTACATTATGCTTTCTTGTTTGCGTATTTTGATCATTTTCCACTTGTATTCGAATGTGTGTCCTACAAAACATGTTTTCTCCAATACAAGTGGAACTAGGTCAATAGTAAAGGCATATGTGTCAAAAGATTGTTCATTTCTCCCATTTTGGACTTTATTTGGCGGTCGGATTCGATCGATAGTGACCGCCAACAAATCCCCCAAGCTTAACCTTTGCTCATCCCGAGCAAATAGCTAAGTACTTGGTTGTTGATCAGGAGTTGCTACCATGCCAATACAATTCACAGGTGCCATTCCTATAACAAAGTATTCTTCCACAATTTAAATAAGTTGGCATTTTTATCCACCCTTTCCTTGATCTCTATGGGGCGTATAGCTTTTCCAAGTTCTTGGGCGGTTACAAGATAGAACGGTTATAATAGAATCACCAATCATTAATTCTTTGATCAACCATCTATCCGGAGGTTTTATGAGTTTTGTGAAATAAATGTAAGTTCCTCAAATGATTCTCTCGATCGCTCAATGTGTATGAAACCTCACCAAGGCATTTGGTATTTTGCCTTCTTTTTCATATCCTACCACCAAAGGCTTTTGAGTGGAGTTTTGGGTAGGTATGAAATTGAGGCATACTTGCATCACATGTTTTGCTAAGTCAAAAACCGGACCTCAAGGAGATGCAAGTCATACACTTTGATCAAGACGTGCAAGCATGTGGAATTTTTATAATGTCCTAATTCTAAATATTTTTTTGGTACTCCTTTGATTCATGAATCTCTCTCTTTTGGATGAATACCTTTTATTTGGCATGCAGTTTTGGGGTATCTTTCTTTCTTTCTTTTGTTCATACTCTTTGTCATGCATTTTTTTCTCTCATGCCTTTTGGCATGGATATTTTTCTTTTTTTTCTCTTTTTTTTAGCATAGCCCATACTATTCTTTTTGGCACATGAAATTTTTGAGAGAGAGACACATGATAAATGAATGGAGTAATTATTTGGTGGACGGAAAAAACATGTTTTTGCGTAACTCTTAGTGTAAGAGTCAGCAGTTTATTTGTGGGTGTACGTGTGTCTTGATCATGGGTGCATGATGAGAATCTCAACAAGGGTCACAACAATTTGACAAAGCTCAATGCTCAAACAAGTAGCATATGACTAAGATTTTGAATGTATATCATGTCATATGGCCTTGGTAGGTATTCATAATCATTGAGGAACTTTTGATTTTAGCTTTTTTTAAAAGTAAAATCTCCAGATATCAATTTCTCTTGGAACAAAGTCATAGTAAATTCTATATGTACCATTTTATAACTCGCAACAACTTAGAAAAGGAGCATGCATTTGCAACCCATAAGTTTTTAAGTTTTAGGATGAGACATTTTTAGCCAACAAACTTAAATCTTGGGGAATACTAAGTTACAGCCTAAACATAGATGAATTATAGACAGAGCAACTATTTATCATTTCAACATAGGAGAAACTAAATATTCCTTAAACACATATGAGAGTAGAATTCATATTTTTGGTATTTTTATTTTTTTAGTTTTTTTATATGCTAATAATTAAATAAATGCATAAAATAAATGCAAAAATTAAAAAAAAAATATAAAAGATACAAGTTACCTCTGTGGGGGTCCTCCCCCAATCTAGCTTGAGGCCTATGGTCCGAGTTTGCTTGGTGACGGCTCTGAGGAAAGTTATTTTTATTTTATTACATATATTTTTATATGGTTTTAACAAGTTTATTCCACCTATGTCTATACTTAGCAGTTTTAGTTTAGTGATCAAACTAGTTTTTAATTTGATCAAGGTAGGCTATACAACCTAAGCACCATGCTTAATTTGAAACGCCTATGAAAGTATGATCGCTAAAAATCATACCTCAAACCATAACATGTTTGTAAAGATCATGAGAGGATAAACAAGACTTATTCAAGTGTAGATATATGAAAGGTGAACTAATTGTTTTTTATTTTAGCATAATTTAAAGCATAGTCTATAGTTTTATTATCTAATATTTCTAAGGAAATTAACTTGTTTATTAAATCATGAATATAAAGGATAACTACCGATTTACCTTCGGCAAGGGCTCACCATTTTAAGTCCAATAAGCTGGACTCTTCTCCTTTCATTTCTTGCTTGATGATGGGACATCCATGCCCAGAGGAGTAGGCATGGATGATTGCACCTTCTTTGGCCTCCACACCATTTTGTTTGCTTTTGGTGGTGTGGTGGACTTTGGAGCTCCATTTTGTTTCCACACCTTTTCCTTCTTTGGTGGTGTGGGGACAACCTTTGGTGGCTCTTCTTTTTGTTTTAGGTTGTTCTTTTTCTGCTCTGGCCTCTTTTTGTTTTCTTTATTTTTCTTGACAAGGCTGTCCACCAGTTGAGGCTGTATCTCAACATCCTTTATGCCTTGTGGGTTCGGCCCATACTTGATTCTTATAATGGAGCTTTGCTCCTGTCTAGGTCAAAAGTCAAACTTCTCTTCCTTGCCATTGATGTTGAAGTGGATTTCTCCAGCTCCAACATCAATTTGTGCTCCTACAATGCTAAGGAAAGGTCACCAAGGATGAGGGGTGATTCCTTCATTGTTTCCATATCTAGCACCACTAAGTCAACAGGGACGAAGTAACCCTAGATTTGCACCGGGATATCTTCGGTGATCCTTGTTGGGTAACGTATCATGGAGTCAACCAGCTAGAGCATCATTGGTGTTAGTGCAAGGTGGGTGAAATTTAACTTGTCAAGACGATCTTGGGCATAATGTTTACTCTTGCCCCAAGATCGCACAAGGCATGATTGAACTGCTGGGTGCCAATGGAAAATTTGATAGTGTGGCACCTAGGGTCCTTCTTCTTCTTAGGTAGACGGTTGAGTATAGCAGTGCTACACTCTTCCGTCAGCTTGATGACCTCCATGGATGGCAAAGGTCGTTTGTTGTTGATGATGTCTTTGATATATTTTGCATAGGAAGGTACATGTAAGACGTCCATTAATAGGACGCTCACACGTATCTTCTCTATCATCTCAACAAAGCGAGCAAATTGCTCGTCCACGGCTTGCTTCCTTTTTCTTGTGGGAAACGACAAATACCTTGTATCAACAAAATCTTGTGGGGCCATTTCCTCATCTTCTTCTTGATCCTTTTGTGTTTTTGATGGTGAAGGTCCATCATCCTATTGCCCTTGTGCTTTTCCTGTTTTATGGTTAGGGTTTGGTGGATCACGAGTGGACTTACCACCCCTCGTGGTTACCACATTAACTTTTCTAGAGAATTCTCGGGTTGCCCCGGGATCTCCCCTTCATTATTAATAGGAACAGCAGCAGCAATTTGAGCTAATTTTGTTTCTATCATTTTATTAAAGCTCAATTGATTCTAAACAGAGGAAGATAAACCTTCTATTTTAAAGTTAATCTTTTCTAGCATTTTGTCATTATGGGTTAGCTTTTTAGTGAGATTTTCATTTATTTTTGCTTGACCTAGAATTAGGTCTTTCAAGGTAGGTTGATTCAAATTGAAATTGGAATTGAAGTTCGAATTACCTCCTTGCGGGCGGGACTGATTGTTCCACCTGTTATTGTTACCTTGTCGGAACCTGTTGTTGATGTATGCGGTGTCTTCATGGGTCTCAGGGCAGTTATTCCTCGAGTGTCTGGCTTTCCCATAGACCTCACATGTCATGTGAGAATCCATGGCCAGGACGGTGCTTTTCTTGGCTTCTTTGTTGGCACCACGCTCATCCAGTCTTTTCACCAATAAATCCATTTTAGCGGCAAGCATATCCCCCTCCTTCATGGTATGTATGCCTTTTTGTTGTTTTCGTTCCTCCCCCCAGCTTTGATTGGCCACCATCTTCTCGATAAGAGTTGTGGCATTATTGATGGTGAGGGAGAGAAACACTCCTCCAGTAGCGGCATCTATGTGTCCCTTCGACATGGGCATGAGCCCTTCATAGAAATTCTAGAGCATGATCCAATTTTCCATTCCGTCATGTGGGCAGGCCTAGATGTAATCCTAGAGCCTTTCCCATGCCTCAGGGATGGATTCCAGTGAATTTTGCTGGAAGTTTGAAATTTTCCCCCTTAGGGCATTGGTTTTGCCTATGGGGAAAAATTTTGCGAGGAACGCCACAGAACATTTGTCCCACGTGTTGATAGCTTCCTTCTCTTTATAGAACCACTGCTTCGCCTTCCCCACAAGGGAGAAGGGAAATAGACGAAGCTTGATGCTAGCTGCTATGACATCTTTGATGACGATTGTCGAGTTCATAAACCCAGGGTCCCTCGGGGACCGCTTCATGCCAAGGCTCAGCCTAGGCAGGCAGCACACAACTCATGGGCCGGCCTAAGAGTCTAAAACAATAGGCCAAAAGAGCGGTCTAGTCACCGACTGGAAGGTCTGACCGAAGAAGAACGGCGCCCGCTCGACGACTGCTTCGGCCCACCTCTCTGATCGGAGCACTCGCTTCGAACTCCAACCTCCTCCGAACAGCCTCTCCGGTCAGAAGGCCTGGCCCAAGCACTACTTCCCACTCTGACCCCGCATCTCCGACTAAAGTGCACAGAAACCCTGCTCACCGCTCTTCTCCGACTAGCACGATCAGGGCCGACTGGGGCCATCCGACCGGGGACGCCCGCTTGGAAGGAGCCAGGGGCGAATGGACAAAGCAAGCCAGGGTGCGTAAAGTCAAACCACGATACCAGGGACCATACCCTATGCACCTGCAGGAACAATACTCTGCAAAACACCGTGACACAAACAGTATTGTGGATGCCGACATTTACCTCTATAGTATTGTACGCGCCGTTAAAACTCCCATACGGCAAGGACCCCCATGTGCCTCCGGGTACCGATAGTGTTGTGGGCGCCAGGATTTACCATATGGGGTGAACGTGGTGACGCTCCTCACATGCCTCTAGGCATCAAACAGTATCTACAGGTACCGACATCTACCATTCCTAAAAAAAGGCAAACACAACCTCCCACATGCATCTAGCACTCTACAGTGACGACCAACAGTGTTGTAGGTGCCTACCATTATCTTGTACCCGCCAGCATGGGCGACAGAGCCCAGTAGCATACGTACCCTCACCCTCTCACTTGTAAAGCCATCCCTTTTATCTATAAAAAGGGGATGCGCTCCCTCCAACAAAGGGTCCTCTTTTTAGTCCTTTTGAGAAAAACCATCATCGATCGAGTTCATCAGCTCACAACCACAAAACCGCTGGGTTCGTACCCCAAGCACACGCTTGAACACTTAGCTCATAGCGTAGCTCCTATCGCTCTTGGCCCTTCCGACCAGAGCCGACCGGACCTCTTTTATACCCCATCTTTCTCCTTCTCATTTGTAACCCCACTGCAAACTTCGAGCACCTGGGCTCAGGAATAAAGTCACTGACCGACCCAAACTGGCATGTAGGGCACGTTGCCCGAACTAGTATAAACCCTATGTCATTGAGTGCTAGGCCACCTCTGATCACAATGTATGACAAAACTACAAATATTTACTAGTTGGTCACATTCTGCACCAACAGTTGGCGCCATCATTGGGGAAGACGCTGTACGTTCAACACTTTTTGGTCATTGGATGGCCCACTTTTCCGCCACCCTCGCCATGGCGGGCTCGGGCGATACTATTCGCTTTGGCTCGCTAGAGTTTCCCGTGCTCCCACCAGCTGGGATGCGGGTCCCGACCATCTTCGAGCCACTCTAGGCCTTCGGCTCGGCGAACTACACCTCCGCAAGGAGGCTCACGTCCGGCACCCATCGGAGGGGTGCCCTCGATCAACTCTGGGACGCACGACTTCAACGACGCGGCATCCATGCTTCTTTCCGAGCAAAATCTTAGCTCAAACCCCACTGTGAGAAATGTACACGCTGTTATTTAATTACTATTCTCTATCTTCCGCCGATTACCTGGCGGAACCCTGTTGTCCCCGACGCAACCGCCATATGACCGGTCCCCCTATGGCCTCGCATCTTCCATGGACGCATACACCCCGGCCTCCAAAGGAGGCTAGCACCACCCCCTCTCGCATCTAAATTCACGGGAATGGCGAGCTACGCTCCCACCTGTTTCCTCGACCTCATGGATGATGATGGCGAGAGTGATAGCTCTAGCATCGGTGACATGGCGCCTAGCCACCATCTGTCCAGGGAGTGCGCCATGGCGGACGCTGCGGGACACCAACCAACGGAACGGACTCACACCTCTCTGGACCCTCACGTAGAGACCCCCGAGCTCACACTTGTGCATGGGGAGGAACTATGACAATGGTGGCTGCATCAGCCACCGACTACGCCACCACGCTCGACGCACCTCATTGCACCCCGTGCGCGTAGATCGGCGAGCGGCGCTCAGGGTCACACCCATCAGGTCCAGCACAACACCATGGATAGGGGGAACGATCCCCCGCACTTCGCTCGGGTGAACCAGAACATCACTACCGCAGCAATGCTTCTGCGTGGCCTGTCCGAGCCGAACGACCCTCATGAGCAGGCGATCCACCGAAACCTCCGAGCACTAGTGGAGGCCACCATCATTCAACAAGCCGAGTGTTCCGTATCACGACGCCGACTCATGGCCTCGCTCCCCGTCAGGGGAACGGGGACACAGCAGATGGGATGCTCCACCCGATCGCCGCTACAATCATCGAGCGCGGTACAGGAGGCCGCATCGGCACCTCATCTTGACCTAACGACCACTCTAGACCAACCGCCTGTGTATGCATGGCTCGGACCGAGCTGAGGTACATGCAGCAGCGACCGGAGTCCCATCCTTGATGGCCCGAGACCGCAGACCTCTGTCCAAAACCCCAACAAATGTCGCCCCCGCCGCGCTCCGACTAAGGCCGAGGCAAAGGCAAGGCCAAGCACCAGGATCAGGACGAGGGCCCCTCCACGCATAGGGGGAAAAAGAACAGAAAGAATCACCACCGACCGGTCAACTCCATGTTAGTCAACGCGGTTGATCAAGCAGGCACGCAGCCCCGACAGGACCCTCTAGGCCACTTCCACAAGCTCATGGAGAGCCTGCACCAACCACGACTACCCCATAAAACACCTCTACATGGACTGTCAGCTCCTCAAGCACCTTCTACGATAGACCGGCAGGCCAAAGAAAGAAAAAGGCGAAGAAGCAGCAACCGTGAAAGGGGGCACGGCGGGCAAGGATCCGGACGACTGAAGAACAAAGTGATCCGACTGGACGCCTACCGACCAAAGGACAACAATGACGCCTTTCTCTCCAAACGCCTAGAACAGCTATGTCGCTTTTTCCCTAAGTTTCAGTCTTACCATTGTTTACTTAGCCCACGCTCCTATAAGAGCACCCCGACCCAAACACTCTTTTGGCCCGGGGTGCTTGGGGGGCTCCACTAGGGTACACTACTACCTCTCTGTTTTGATTACTATCGATGGTGAAATTCCTTCCTACCCAACCAGAAGGATAGTTTGTTCCTTTAATTTGCCTTATGTAGCTTTGCTTTAAAAACTATTCCGACTGATCTCACCCCGCCTTTCCCTATGGTTACGAACAGCCGAGCCCCACGGGCCATGCCCCGGGCTCCCAAGGTCATAGCCTATGGGACAAATGGGCAGGTATGAGAGAGAAAGAATAAAAAACAAAATTATGCTAAGGGAAAACTAAGGAACAAAGGGGGAACAAGCTCCCCCAAACGGAGTGACTCCATCATAGAAAATGAAACAGACCATAGTCATTAAAACACATAGGAACTTTTACAAAGGGGCTCCCCCATGAATTTAAACTTTCTAACACTCACTAAACTACTTATATTTCACAAGCTATTGGACCGGCGTGGCGGCATCTGCTATTGGTGCAGCCGATGAGGGAGCGGGCTGCTCACTCCCTGGCGGCATGACATTCGGCTCGGTCGAAACCAGGGCGACGTTCACCTCCGACCCTGGCTCCATGCCATCTGCAGGCTACCGTCGACCTTCCCCGCACATGCTTCTAGCCATATCTTCATGGCGGACGTCCATCATCCACTGGGCAGAGACCTGACCTACCACCGACCTTGTGTGTGGCAGCAAGCTCTCCCCGATCGACTGGATGTCCTCCATGCTCAAGCCTTCAGCATACCCACTATAGATGGCAGTGAAGTCTAGGTTTAGGTGGTGCGTCGCCACTGAAGTTAGCACCCTTGACGCCCCATAGAATAGCCCACTCCTGATAAGGTCCCAAACTGCATCCGGGACCTCCACCAGCTGGACCACGGGCGCGCTAGTGCTTGGCGCCGACCCGAAGACGCCCGAGATGACAAGCTGGGCAACATTGTGGATCTGGTCAAGTTCCCCTTTGAGAGCACGTCGCTCTTCATGGGACTTGGCCAGTTCCTCCGCATTCCGGCTGAAGGTCGCCTTGATCGTCTCCAGGTCCCGCTCTAGCGTTTTCACCTTTCCACCTAGCTCTGAGAGAAGAGCGACAAGCTCTGAAATAGGCTGAAGGAAAAAACCAACAACGAAAAAATAGAAAAGGTGCGTACTAATGCGGAAGTTCTCAAGGGTGGAGAGATCATCTGCCTGTCGGGCCGCTTGCTCGCGTAGCCGGGCACTCACGTCCTCCGTCCCCATCACCTGGCCCCGGAGCGCAAGGACCTCCTGGTCTGCCTCCGATCGGCCTTCCGCTCCGCCTCTAGGGCCTTCCGTGCCGACTCCAGGGCATTCTGCGCCGACACCAAAGCAGCCCGCTCCGGCTCAAGGGCCGCCAAGGACTCTCGCAACACCGCCTCGGTGTTCGCCAGGGATGTCCGCAACCCCCCCTTGGTCTCCACCTGACGGGCCTTCGCCGCCTCGAGCCGTTGCTCAGCTGCACGCTGCCCCTCCGGCCGTGCCATGGTTGCCTCGACCGCCCGTTCCTAGGACTCGCGATGGGTGGACGCTAGCTGACGCTCGAGCTCGGCCATCCGGGCGTGCTCCGTTCGGAGAAAGCGGGACTTGTAGGACGATGTCCCCTTTAGTCTCTACGAAAACAAACATGCCAAGGCAACCAACAAAATAGTTAGAGGTCAAGGACAAGTACGCAAAACTCACCTCCGCAGCAAGCTGCAAGTCGACCTCAATCAACTGTTGAGCGGACTTAACCTGCTCCTGGGCGTCTCCAAGCTTCGCGGATAGATTGGCGAGTTCAGACACCGCGGCATGCCCTTGCTCCTCGAGGATGTCCCAGAGCTGACACTCCTGGGAATCCCCAAGGACAAACCACACCTTCACTGGGTCCTTAGGGCAGGGCCATTCTAGGTCACCCTCCGGTAGCCCACCGGAGGGCCCAGCCTCCGACTAGACCACCGTCAACTCCCGTGACGACACCGGTGGCTCCGCCATATCATCCGCCTCGTCATCAGATGGGATATCCACCACCTCGGTTGCATGGACCACCGCCGGACGTTCCGACTTCATCCCAGCCACGCTCTCTCTCGGTGCTTTCAGCTCTGACCACGGGTGAGCCATGTAGCCCTCCGCCTAGCAAGGCAGGGAGCCTAGTCTCCCTCTCCTCTTCCGTCGTGGCCGGTGAAGGAGGGGCCATGAGGGTTACTTCCACACAACCCCCACCAACGGCACCGAAATCACCACCAATGTTGACGCCGCCTCTGCCACGGTAGCAGCAACCGCCCCCGGAAGGGAAGGGCTTGTCGCCGCCATCCTGCTCCCCCCGCCATTCATCGTGACACACTACAGGGTGGGCCTCCATGCCTCCCGCATAGGAGTTGGGGCAATACTCAACCCTGTCATCCCCGACCACTGACAAAGGGCGCGGGTAAGTCACACTCCAAAGATAGACTCAACAGCAAAAGATTGGAAAGAAACAAAGTAAAAACGTACCGAGAGGCGAACAATATGACTCTAAAGGCAAGACCCGATGTCGACGGGCCGGCAGGGCACGAGCCACTCCCGGGCTGCGACTCGCGCCCCCTCACTTCGGCGGGGGACGGAGTTGTCCCAACCGGCTCCTACCCGATCTGCGGGTCACCGTGACTCTTGGCTTGGGACTCCCCGACTAGGGTGGCGGGTGGGACATCCTCTGGCTATAGGTCGCACGACGCGCGGGCGATAGTCTGCTCCTTAGACCGCCCGGCTTGCTCAACCCGGTTATGAGTCGCGCGTTGGCACCGGTCCCGGCGACACGCGGGTGCCGGTCCGTTCCTCGGACCGCCAAACTTGCTCAGCCACATCCCCCACAGGCGCGATGGGACCAAGCCGCCGCCAAAGGGCACGGTGACCGCGTCCGCTTTGCCACCCGTTCGCCGATGGCATCCGCGCTCGCCACGCATTTCCTTAGCGCGGAAGCCACCGCGCGCCGCGTAGCCTCTTGCTCATCACCGGTGGACGTCGTCGTAGGGTCACGACGCTCCGCCGAGGTCACAACGACCTCCCGACTTCCCTCCTCCTCTTAGAAAACCATATCATCCACATCCATGGAGTCATCCAACTCAGCTCGGCCTCGACATTGCTCTTCCTCTCCCTGGCCTTCATGCGTCGGGCAACCTCCTTCTCCTTCTTATGCTTCCGATGGGTGACCTCGGCCTTCTTCTTCTTCCTGGCATCTGCCGCCTCCTTCTGAGTAGCCTGCTTGGCCACGCCCTCCATACCCTTGGGAAGGTGCGATCGAGACTTGTAATTTCCAAGCCCCTACGGAACATGTGACTCCCAATCAAAAAAATACACATATAGGAAAAGCAGAGGAAGACATGTGGGCTAAAGAGTAGGGAGCATACCAGGGTGAACATGATCGAGGACTTGAAAGGCATGGGCCTCCCTTTGTCCCTCTCTCTGGGCTTCAGCTGCAGCACCTGGCCAAGGCGACTCTAGACCTTGTTGTCCGGCAGATCCTCCAGCGACCTGTGGTCCAGGTCTGACGGGCCGCTGTACAGCCACATCGGCTGTGTCCTCTCCACCAATGGCATGACTGGCGATGGTATAGGGTGTGGAACACCCGCACCCCGTTAAGGCCACGCTTTACGAGCTTCTAGACCTCCTCCTTGATGACCCCCACCTTATGCTTCTCCTTTTTGGCACAACCCCACGACCAACTATCCTGCTTCTCCCGCCTCCCACCGATGAACACTAGGAATGGCACCGCCGCTGGATTCCTGATGTAGAACCACTCCACATGCCACCCTCAGTTGGAGTCACAGGGGAGGTACGTGGGATACGAGTCTCCCACGCCCGGTTTTCTCTGCAGGGCAAAACTCCCCACCAGGCGTGACCTCGGCCGGGTCCCCCACCATCAAGGCCCTCGGGGAGAAGAGCCGCTGGAAGAAATCCATGTGCGGCTCCATCCTGAGGAAAGCCTCACAGACGGTGATGAAACCAGCACTGTGCAGCAACCCCCATTGGATTAAGATGCTGCAGCTCCAGACCCCACTCGTTAAGGAGGCCGCAGGAACCAGTGCGTGGGGTACCCTAGCCCATGCTCGTGGAAGGTGAGGAAGGAAACCACCTTGTCGGGCCGAGGTTGTGGGGACTCCTCCCGCCAGGAACCCTCTAGTGCGCCACCACCTTCGGGGGCAGAAACCCCTTCGTGATGAAGGACTTCAACACCGACTCCCTCACGGTGGATGACCTCCAGTCCGACATTACGCTCCAAGGATTGGTGACTTCTTCTCTCCTAGAAACCACCGCGGCTCTCAGGAACGCTCATGGCAAGAAGGAAGAGGAAAGGCGATGGCAGATGAGCAACTGGCTAAAGAATGGGGTGGAAACCCTCTCCCCTCTCCTACTTAAGGAAAAGGGAACAACAGTTATGAAAGGGCACGCTGATCGGGGAAGGCAAAACAGCGGAGCGAGAAACTCTCTCCCTCTCCCATTTAATGCAGATAAGATGCACCCTAACCGATGAGACGTGCCCTGCCCGATGGAATGGCTCCTGATCAGATGGGACGTGGCCTAGGTAGGGCCCACCACTACCGCACGACCAACCATTACCGCACACCGGGCATGAAAACCGAAGCATCACCGCACACGAGCGGCACCCCGCTTCCCCAGGCCAGGCCTAGAGAAACCCGAACAAAATCTCCACCGGGGGAGATCATCGGGCCCCCTGAGTCGATCGAATCACTCAGGATAGACACCAAGAGATAGGTAAGGAAGCGAAGGGGCGCCCCATGTAGGCCATGCCGACTCCGTCACGAACGACGATCATGGGTCCTAGTCGTACATTCCCAACTGAAGCTCTCCGAACCCCATCACTCAAGTCATCAAGGAGAATGCTACCAACCCCCTCTATTTCCTTATAAGCATTTCATACATCCATATGCACACTCATTCCATACGCCCGTGCCTCCCAGACGATTCGAGCCCTGAACCGCCCGGGGGCTCGAAACTAAGCATCGCACGTGCAGCGAAATGCATCACAATGCTCTGTGTTGTGTCATGAAGCGGTGGTTGCCTCATTCAACATGAGCAACCAACAGAGCCAGGGGAGAAAATCATAGATGAGCCTCGTGCGGCCCTCGCCCGGTCTGGCTGACTGGGTCATCTCAACCTTCTTGTTAGATCCTAAACCTCTCGCCAAACCCATAGAATCTCCATCAAGGGGAGGCCGTTAGGCCACCCGGGTCAGTCTCAAAATGACCTAGGCATCTACCGGGTAGTAGGTAAAGGAGTAGTGGAATGTCACAAGAGGGCTATGCCGACCCCGTCACGAACGATGGACCCGGATTCCGCTCAATCACACCCGTTAGCAAACTCACCGAGCACGTCACTCGAGCCCGAGCGATCGGGACAAGCACAAAACTCAGCCCCTCCGGTTGTGAGGAACCGAGGATGGGGTAATGCACATAACTCACATCGACCCCTACTAAAGCCCAGCAAGGCTCGGGGCTCAAGACACAAAAAACCTAGGTCTACGACCCCGATCTCGCCCTATCCGGCTACGCTTCCGACTGCGCTCCAATGACACCTGGGTCTGCGACCTCGATCTCGCCCCATCCGGCTACGCTTCCGACTACGCTCCAACTCACCCGATCCCACGGTGCGCTCCAACACCAGGATCAGTAAGCTCTGTCTCGTCCAAACTAACTACCTCACCCGATCCCACGGCATGCACCGACGCTAGGATCCGCGAGCTCCCTCTCACCCAATCTCTCGAGCGACTAAAACGCCTCAGGCTGCACAATGACGCCTAGGTTAGAACAAACTCCATCTCAAACTAAAAACACACACGCACGCCCGCTAACCAAATCCCTAGACGGTTCTCGCCTCAACCGCCCAGGGCTCGGCGGCTACACTGCAGATGCTCGCCATGCACCACCCGCCAACAAAATGGAAACTCTCCCCACTAACAAAGATAGAAAAACCCCTAGACGGTTCTACCCGAACCGCCCGAGGGGCTCGAAACTACACCACAGAGTGCGCCGCGCATGCACCCGCCATCAAAAACAAAAATCCCCCAGATGATTCTGCCCGAATCATCCGAGGGCTCGGGGGCTCCTGTTGGGTTCATAAACCCAGGGTCCATCAAGGACCAGCTTCCACGCCAAGGCTTAGCCTAGGCAGGCAGCACACAACTCATGGGCCAGCCCAAGAGTCTAAAACAATAGGCCGAAAGAGCAGTCCAGTCACCGACCGGAAGGTTTGATCGAAGAAGAACGGTGCCCAATCGATGACTGCTTTGGCCCACCTATCCAACCAGAGCACTCGCTTCGGACTCCAGCAGCCTTCGAACAACCTCTCCGGTCAGAAGGCCTAGCCCAAGCACTACTTCTAACTCCGACCCCGCGTCTCTGACTAGGGTGCACAGAAACCCTGCTCACCGCTCTTCTCCAACTAGCGCGATCAGGGCCGACTGGGGCCATCCGACAGAGGACGCCCGCTCGGAAGGAGCTAGGGGCAAACGGAGAAAGCAAGCCAGGGCGCATAAAGTCAAACCACGATACTAGGGACCATACCCTATGCACCTGCAAGAACAATACTCTGCAAAACACCCTGACACAAACAGTATTGTGGACGCCGACATTTACCTCTACAGTATTGTAGGCGCCGTTAAAACTCCCATATGGTAAGGCCCCCACGTGCCTCCGGGTACCGATAGTGTTGTGGGTGCCGGGATTTACCATATGGGGTGAACATGGTGACGCTCCTCACATGCCTCTAAGCATCAAACAGTATCTACAGGTACCGACGTCTACCATTCCTAAAAAAAGGCAAACACAACCTCCCACATGCATCTGGCACTCTACAGTGACGACCAACAATGTTGTAGGTGTCTACCATTATCTTGTACCCGTCGGCATGGGCAACAAAGCCTAGTAGCATATGTACCCTCACCCTCTCACTTGTAAAGCCATCCCTTTTATCTATAAAAAGGGGATGCGCTCTCTCCAACAAAGGGGCCTCTTTTTAGTCCTGTTGAGAAAAACCATCATCGATCGAGTTCATGAGCTCACAACCACAGAACCGCTGGGTTCATACCCCAAGCACACGCTTGAACACTTAGCTCATAGTGTAGCTCCTGTCGCTCTTGGCCCTTCCGACCGAAGCCGACCGGACCTCTTTTATACCCCATCTTTCTCCTTCTCGTTTGTAACCCCACTGCAAACTTCGAACACTTGGGCATAGGAATAAAGTCACTGACCGATCCAAACTGGACATAGGGCACGTTGCCTGAACCAGTATAAACCCTATGTCATTGAGTGCTAGGCCACCACCAATCACAGCGTACGGCAAAACTACAAATATTTACTAGTTGGTCACATTCTGCACCGACAGTTGGCGACGTCCGTGGGGAAGACGCTGTACATTCAACACTTTTTGGTCATCGGATGGCCCACTTTTCCGCCACCCTCACCGTGGCGGGCTCGGGCAATACTATTCGCTTTGGCTCGCTGGAGTTTCCTGTGCTCCCACCAGCTGGGATGCGGGTCCCGATTGTTTTCGAGCCACCCCAGGCCTTCCTCTCTGGAAGCCTAGACTTCGTCGCCGACCGGCTCGGTGAACTGCACCTCCGCAAGGAGGCTCACGTCCCGGCACCCGTCGGAGGGGCGCCCTCCATCAACTCCGGGACGCACGACTTCGACGACGCGGCATCCGCGCTTCTTTCCAAGCAAAATCTCTACTCAAACCCCGCTGTGAGTAATGTACATGTTGTTATTTACATACTATTCTCTATCTTTCGTCGATTACCCAGCGGAACCCTGTTGTCCCCAACGCAACCGCCATATGACCAGTCCCCCTATGGCCTCACGTCTTTTGTGGACGCATACGCCTGGGGGCTCCAAAGGAGGCCATCACCGCCCACTCTCGCATCCGAATTCATGGGAATGGCGAGCTACGCTCCCACCTGTTTCCTCGACCTCATGGATGACGATGGCGAGAGTGACGGCTCCAGCATCGGCGACATGGCGCTTAGCCACCGTCCGTCCCGGAGTGCGCCATGGCGGATGCTTTGGGACACCCACCGGCAGAAGCAGAGTCCTCATAGACTCACACCTCTTTGGACCCTCACGCAGAGACCCCCGAGCTCACACTTGAGCACGGGGAGGAACTATGACAATGGTGGCTGCATCAGCCACCGACTGCGCCACCACGCTCGGCGCACCTCGTTGTGCCCCATGTGTAGACCGGCGAGCGGCGCTCGAGGTCGCGCCCATCAGGTCCAGCCCAACACCATGGACAGGGGGAACGATCCCCCGAAATTCACTCGGGCGAACCAGAACATCGCCGCCACGGCAATGCTTCTGCATGGACTGTCCGAGCCGAACGACCCTCATGAGCAGGAGATCCACCAGAACCTCCGGGCACTAGTGGAGACCGCCGCCGTTCAACAAGCCGAGTGTTCCATATCGCGACGCCAACTCGCGGCCTCGCTCCCCGTCAGGGGAACGGGGACGTAGCAGATGGGACGCTCCACCCGATCACCTCTACAATCATCGAGCGTGGTACAGGAGGTCGCATTGGCACCTCATCTTGACCTAACGACCGCTCCGCACCAACTGCCTGTGTATGCACGACTCAAACCGAGCTGAGGCACATGCAGCAGCGATCGGAGTCCCAGCCTTGATGGCCCGAGACCGCGAACCTCTGTCCAAACCCCCCAACAAACGCTGCCCCTGCCACGCTCCGATGGAGACCGAGGCAAGGGCAAGGCCAAGCGCCAGGATTAGGACGAGGGCCCCTCCACGCATAGGGGAAAAAGAATAGAAAGAATCACCGCCAACCGGCCAACTCCACGTTAGTCAACGCGGCTGATCAAGCAAGCATGTAGCCCCGGCAGGACCCTCCGAGCCACTTCCACGAGCTCATTCTGCACCAACAACGATGGTGTCGCACAGCTCTAGGAAGTGTTGCAAGGGTGCACTTGCATCCTCACTTGGAAAACCATAGAATTGGTTTGCCTGCACCATCATGATTAGGCCAGTGTGTAGCTCAAAATTTCTAGTACCCGTGTTGACAGCGGTCCCAACGGGCATGTTGGCAACAGCGGGGGTGGAGTAGTCACGGAGTGACTTGGCCATAGCGGTAGTAGCAGATGGTATGGGGTGACTGGTTCAACTATCGGTGGAGTAGTAGAAGAAGAAGCGGTATGAGATTGGCTCTTCCTTAGAAGTGCCTCCGGATTATCGATGTAATTGTTCGCAGATCAAAACCACTCATACACTATCCTATTTTCATCCACAGCGGGATGAAAACAAGCATAATTAGCCTGCATAAACTATGTCTACCATTACATGCATGTGTTCATGATCATGTCCTACTAGATTCTTTAACCTATGTGTAAGGAAAATAGACCTTAGGCCCATTTACTTTGAATTTTAGTGTTTGCTGACCAACACAACCAAATTGGACTAATGAATTTGCAAGTAATTGTTTTGTAGTTCAATAAGGGTGCAAACATGACTTGGACGAAGGCGACATGATGATTCGATGATCGACACCTTAAGCAAGACCCTAGAAGCACAAGAGAGGATCCATGATATCAAGCAAAGTCCAAGCACGAAGATAGGAACCAAGCCGGACGTAAGATCGCAAAGAAACAAGCTCCACAGAGGTGATCGGACGTGGCCCTATGAGGACCAGAAGCATCCGATCAGTTGCTCGGCAACAGCAGGCGGCAGCAGCTGTGACCAGACACTGAGTGAGGCAATGACCGAACGCACAGACTTCACTATTCATCATCAACGGCAACATTCTCAGCATGACCGGATGCGACAGCAGGACGACCGACGCACCAAGAAGTAGCGTCCGATCATGTCCAGAAAGGTTCTAGAGCGGCGCCAGGGCGACCGGACATGTCTGATCGAGTGAGACCGGACTTGGCCCAGAGTTCGATCAACACGCACGCTCCAACGTTCGGTAGGACCGGACGCATCTGATTAGGATGTGATCAGCGTCCAGTCACTAGCAGAAAGTTGGGTCTCAGGTCCAACGGCTAGTTCTCACTTGTGGGACTATAAATAGACCCCCCAACCGGATATTTGAGATGTGGAGAGTTGAGGAAACATACCAAGGGTGTTGATACACCATTTTAGTGATCTCCACTTGCATAGTGCATCAGTGATTCATTAGGTGATTAGTGTAGGTGCTTTGCGAAGTGCTTAGGTTGATTAGACCACCGCTTATGCGCTTGCTCTAGGTTTAGGCCTAGTGTTTAGTGAGGTTTGCA
This sequence comes from Miscanthus lutarioriparius, assembly GCA_904845875.1. NCBI lineage: Eukaryota > Viridiplantae > Streptophyta > Magnoliopsida > Poales > Poaceae > Miscanthus > Miscanthus lutarioriparius. The sequence goes on along the minus strand of CAJGYO010000011.1, from coordinate 47,884,967 downwards.
CACCTCTTACCACTCAGTGCTTGCACGCAATATTGTTGTACATCGGAAGGGCTTATAGTCTTGCGAGATCACACCAACCATGTTTGTGGTGTGACCGCCACCATGTACCGAAGGGAACAAGGCCCGTGCGGTGGTTCGGTCGAAAGCTTGATAGTGAAGATGGCGGGGAGCGGTTCAAGAGAGGCTTACCGGAAGGCACACCAAAGATCCACTTGCATGTGGGGAAGTCACGGGGCTATCCTCAGAGTTACTCGACCGGGAGCTTGGCCCTTGCGAGGGATTCCTTGCGAGGGGCTCCAATGAGGACTAGGGGGAAGCTTGCGTGCTTCTCGATACCTCGGTAAAAATACCGGAGTTGTCAATGGGAGTTTGCACATCTCTACCTTACTCTTTAGCTTCCGCCTTTACATTGCAATCTTGGTTTGTGCTTTACTTTCCTAGCTTAGTGATAGGCTAGTTGATAGGTTTGGAACCTAGGTTGCAAAACTCCTTTTTGCTGTAGAGATAGCAACACACTAGCTAAACCGTAGTTGCACATCTAGATAGTTTATCTTTTGCATAGGTTTTTGCTAAGGATAGAAAAAGAGGCCATAGTTTAGAGTTATAGTTTTAAGTTGCCTAATTTACCCCCCCTCTCTTAGGCATCATGGTCCCTTACAAGTGGTATTAGAGCTGGTTGGCTCAATTTGGACTTTTGGCTTCATCACTGTTGAGCCGACGCTATTTAGAGTGGTTGGGATGGATACCTCTAGGCCTCCTCACTTTGACGGCACTAACTTCCCCTACTATAAAGCTAGAATGGCTTGTCACCTTGAGGTGGTAGATTTGGGTGTTTGGAGAGTCACTCATGACAGGATGAAACCCATTAAGAATCCCGATAAACCCACAAATAGTGAAGAAAAAGAAATTCATTTCAATGCTAGAGCTAAAAATTGCTTGTTTGAATCTTTTAGCATGGATGTGTTTAACCAAGTGTTCACTTTAAATATGACAGATGAAATTTGGTTAAAACTCCAAGAGCTCCATGACGACACAACTAATGTCCGTGAGCAAAAACATTGTCTAGCTAAACAAAATTATGATTCCTTTAAAATGAATGTTGATGAGCTTGTTCATGATATGTATTCTCGTTTGAATCTAATTATCAGTGAGCTCCATTCAATAGGATTAAGAAAGCTAGATGATGCGGACATCGTGAGGAAGATCATCTTCATGCTACCACAAAAGAAAATGCAAGCATCATCACCATCCTTTACAACATGGAGGACTTGTGCACCATGACCCCGGCCATAGTCATTGGCAAGATAGTGGCATTTGAAATATCACGGAAGATGGGTTAAGAAGAAGCCTCGTCATCAAGCAAAGGCAAAGCTCTCGCATGTAGTGAGAAAAAGAAGATGAAGGGCAAGCAAGTTGAGACAAGCTCAAGCTCAAGCTCCTCAAGTGAAGATGAAGAAGAAGATGAGGATGATAATGATGATGATGATGATGATGATGATGATGATGATGATGATGATGATGATGATGAAGATTCAAGTGATAATGATCAATCTTCCTCCTCTACCTCCGACCTTGATGAAGAATCAATCAAACTTATCAACAAGGTGGAGAAGATGATCCAAAGGCTCAATGTCAAGGGTGTGCCCATCCAAATTTAAGATTTCATCTTCACCAATCAAAGAAATGAGCAAAGAAAGAAAGGATGCTATGGATGCAGTGAGTTGGGGCACTTTGTGGAAGTTTGTCCAAACAAGCCCACACCCAAGACAAAGAACAAGGCGTGCAAGGACAAAGCCCTCACATCAATAAGGTCATGGGATGATTGTTCAAGTGAAGAAGAAGACCATCATAAGAGGCGAGGCCACAAGCACTCATCATCAAGCTCTTCTCGTGTGTGCCTTATGGCACGAGGTAATGAAAGCTCATCCTCTACTGAGAGTGATAGTGATGATGAAATGCCTTCTCTTAATGAACTTGTGCAAGAAAATCTTAAATATGCTAAGGCTTGCACTAGCCAACAAAAGAAGCTAAAAATATTACAAGAAAAGCTAGATAGTTCACAAGAAGCAAATAAAACCTTACTTGAACAATATGAGATATTTGCTAATCTCAATATTGAACTATCTACTAAAATTGAGCAACTTGAGGCTAGTGCAACAACAAATGCATGCACAATCAATGATGAGCAACTTGTAAAGAAAAATGAAAAATTAAAAGAAAAGTTAGCTAGCTCACAAGATGCTTATAAAAGTTTGCTTGCTAAAATGGAAACCATGTGCAAACATTGTGATGAGCTAACTAATAAAGTTGCTAATCTTGAAGCCGTCAGTACAACCCTCACCAAGGCACCTAAAAAGAAAAGTTCTATCTTTAACATGCCTAAAAAGGATGCTTCTACTTTTTTCAATGATTTATGTTTAGACTCACCCTTGTACAACCAAGTTTGTGTTGAGAAAGTTGTTGTAGATACATGCACACAAGAGGTCGCAATGGAGAATGAGCAACTCAAGCAAGAAGTGGCTCACCTTACCTAGGACTTGACTCAAGTAAAAGGCAAAACAGAGCAAGCCCAACATCATCAAGATAACACCGTTAAAGGATTGAAGAAGCTTGATGAAGGACAAACCGTGGTTTGCTACGTGTGCCACAAGGAAGGCCACGAGTCTTATGAGTGCAAGGTGAAGAATGGGGGAGGAGCTAAGAAGAAAGAGAAAAACAAAAAGGAAACAAGCAAGCTCTCCAACACCTACACCAATAAGGTGGACAAAAGGCCTCCACACCTTATCTCTTGAAGAAGAAGAAAAATGACAAGGTGGTGGCCATCAAGGTGAACAAGCAAGCCAACAATGGGGCCAAAGGTATTTGGGTGCCAAAGGAGATCATTTCCAACATGAAGAGCACCAAGAAGGTTTGGATCCCAAAAGGGAAGTGAGAAGTCTGATGGACTTCGGGGAATTTGGAGACTTGGCAAAGTATGGGTGCATTTCATGGGGTGCATCATTATGGACAAGGTAATTGCCAAGTGGGTTAGTGAATACTATGGACCCAAATTCTCCTTCCATGTTATGTAACTACATTTAATTTCTTGCAATTTCAATTAACATCTAGTTCCTTTTCATGCCTAGGTTTGCATTTGCATGTTTAATCTTTTGTCTTGCATACACTAGGTATATCATATGGTAGGCTTGCTTGGTTTCACTCTTAACCCTTGGAGCAAACCTACATGGTTTAAATTGTTTAGGAGCACGACACATAGCTTGTTTTACAATTATTCATCTAATATGTGCCAAAGTCCAAATTGTAGATAATTTATCCCAAATATTACTTTCGAAAATGATTCTCACATTCATGTGATGTCATCTTTCAAGTGGTATTTCTGATTCTAAAATCAATGTGCATGTCTCCTACAAGTATTCCATACTTGTGTGCACAAATTTAGGGGGAGGTTACTCTGCAAGTTGGATGCTTTGAGACTAACACCTTTTCAAGCTTATCATGTGTGTAGTAGTCTCATTGCAAGGAAAATGGAGTCCCCGGAGTTAAGCATCATACTTCAAATATCCACCACCTATTGCAAGTGGTATAAATCAAATTGGTTTCCACATGTGGTATTTCTAAACCGATATCATCATGTTGATTTTACTTTGGTATTTATATGCTTTCTCCATGCATTATATAGATTAAACTCCCTTGAGCATTAATTTTCCAATTATGCATAAACTACATTCTCCATCATATGTATGCATATATTTAGGGGGAGCTTAGTCTATGTAATGTGAGAGTCAAATTTTGTGACCTATCCCACTCCACATACAAAGGATCACAAAGTTTGACCCTCCCTTGTGCTACTAATGTCTTCCTTTTCGGTGTTTGATTCCAAAGGGGGAGAGTTTGTAGGACCAAAAGTAAGCCCAATCATAATAATTTACAAGTGGTAATGGTCTAAGAAAGGGGGATAGTGGATTATGGAGTTAGGGGGAGGCTTAAATCCATAATGCCACATGGGGACATTTGCAAGGGCAAGATAAGTTTCCAAAGATGTTTACATGTGGTATCTCTTAGCATCATATAACCTTGCCCTTTTGCATTGCATCCTAGCAAGTAAATAGTTTTTAAATTCCAAAAATTTTATTATTTGCTTGCTTTGGTCGTGTTGTCATCAATTACCAAAAAGGGGAGATTGTAAGGAAAATGGACCGTAGGCCCATTTACTTTGGATTTTGGTGTTTGATGACCAACACAACCAAATTGGACTAATGAATTTGCAAGTAATTGTTTTGTAGTTCAATAAGGGTGCAAACATGACTTGGACGAAGGCGACATGATGATCCGATGATCAACACCATAAGCAAGACCCTAGAAGCACAAGAGAGGATCCAAGATATCAAGCAAAGTCCAAGCACGAAGATAGGAACTAAGTCGGACGCAAGATCATGAAGAAACAAGATCCAAGATATCAAGCAAAGGACCGGACGCGTCCAAGCTTTCGAAGATAGGAACTTAGTCGCAAAGACTAGATGTTGGCGAGATCAATGAAGAAACAAGATCCATCATCAATGGCAACGCGTTCTCGGCGTGGCCGCTATGAGGACGACCAGACGCACCAAGAAGTAGCGTCCAATCATGTCCAGAAAGGTTCCAGAGCAGCGCCAGCGCGGCCAGACATGTCCGATCGAGTGAGACCAGACTTGGCCCAGAGTCCGATCAATGCACACGCTCAAACGGTCGGCAGGACCGGGTCCAATGGCTAGTTCTCACTTGTGGGGCTATAAATAGACCCCTCAACCGGCCATTTGAGATGTGGAGAGTTGAGGAAACATACCAAGGGTGTTGATACACCATTTTAGTTATCTCTACTTGTATAGTGCTTAGTGATTCATTAGGTGATTAGCGTAGGTGCTTTGCGAAGTGCTTAGGTTGATTAGACCACCGCTTATGCACTTGCTCTAGGTTTAGGACTAGTGTTTAGTGAGGTTTGCACACCTCTTACCACTCAGTGCTTGCGCGCACCATTGTTGTACATCGGAGGGACATGTAGTCTTGCGAGATCGCACCAACCATGTTTGTGGTGCGGCCACCACCGTGTACCGAAGGGAACAAGGCCCACGGTGGTTCGGCTGGAAGCTTGATAGTGAAGACGACGGGGAGCGGTCTGGGAGAGGCTTGCCGAAAGGCACACCGGAGACCCATTTGCGCATGGGGAAGGCCCAGGCTATCCACAGAGTTACCCGACCGGGAGCTTGGCCCTTGCGAGGGATTCTTTGCGAGGGGCTCCAACAAGTACTAGGGGGAAGCTTGCGCGCTTCTTCGATACCTCGGTAAAAATATCGGAGTCGTCGACGGGAGTTTGCATATCTCTATCTTACTCTTTAGCTTTCGCATTTACATTGCAATCTTGGTTTGTGCTTTACTTTCCTAGCTTAGTGATAGGCTAGTTGATAGGTTTGGAACCTAGGTTGCATAACTCCTTTTTACGGTAGAGATAGCAACACACTAGATAAACCGTAGTTGCACATCTAGATAGTTTATCTTTTGCATAGGTTTTTACTAAGGATAGAAAAAGAGGCCATAGTTTTGAGTTACAGTTTTAAGTTGCCTAAGTCACCTCCCCCTCTTTGGCGTCACGGTCCCTTACACTTTGCCCTCCCCGGCAACGGCTCCAAAAATTCTTGTTGTGTTTTTAATTTTTTTGTTGTGTATCCGTCTGCAGTCTACCAGCAGTAGTAGCATCCATTGATAGTTATGTATTCATGTACTAGATGTTTTTTTATTTTCTTACTTATTAATGAAAATTGAGATGGTAACCTTATTATTGCTGCAGTAGCAGCAGTTGCGTATGAATGTTCATGGTCAGTTTTTTTTAATTATGGAAGATTGAGGAGATCGCTGTTTTTGTGATGTTTTCTCATGTGTTGTTCAATGTTGCAGCAGTATGAGCAGTCAATGCCTGTTGTACTAATGTACTAACTGAATTTTTCTTTTGTTTTTTTTTTTTTTAATTAGTACATAAAAGTTGGGCTATTTTAATCAGGTTCTCTTTGCACTCTTGTGGCCACTGCATTGTTTCTTTGTCCAAAAAAATATATTTTCTGTTATATTGAAGGAAATGTGTTGAGGTAGTCATCCGTCCTTATTGGCATGGTGCTGCTAGGACCATGTAGGCGCATCGGTTGCTGGTGGATCTAGGTGCTAGTTGAAGTTTTGCGATTGTGGTGTGATGGCCGTTGTGGGTTGTCAAAGCTTCTATGTAGTGGCAATGACTTGCTTCATCCATGATGTTATGATTCGGATGTGTATGTTACCTTGTATGCATCAATTGCGGTTCTGATGAGGACTGCCTGGAAAACATTTGATGTGAGTTCGTACATCTAACTTCATAGTAGCTTGGACGGTATGCCTCGACAGCTTGTTCGTCTCCTAGTAAACACTATAGATTCCAAATCTTTGTAACTATTGAGTTTGTAATCAGAAGTGTGTTTTCAACTTTCAACTGTGTAGTAACCTATATTGTAACTACATTTTTATTTTTGTTGTAATACCTTATGTAATTCAAAAAAAATTAAATAAACTGTATATTTTTTTCGTGCATTATCTGTAGGAGAATTTTTGTTTTGTAAGTTTTTGTTTTGTTGGGATGTATCTTTGATCTGTGTTAGTGCGTAACTCTGATATTTTTGTAAATGTTTGTTCTCGTATTTTTTGTGTATCGTGTTCATTGCTCCTGATATCACGCGCTTTCATCCACGCATCTAACTGTTCATTTCATCTCCCCCCGTCCATATAGTTGGGCTATTTAAGTAGGGTCTCAGCGTGCTCCTCTTGTGTTCATTCCACTTATTCTTGGTCAAAAAATCCTTTCAGATATAGATACAGAAACCTTTAGTAGTAGTCAGCTGTTGTACATTGTCATAGTGCTGCTTGTCTTGCTACTCGCGCGTAGGTGCAGCAGTTTGCTGCTAGATCTAGGTGCTAGCAGGAGTTTTGCGAATGATCGGGGATGGTAGATCTGATGATGACGGCAAGATAGCTGCCTTCTGGAACATCTGTGGTGCCTGGTCGTACTGCTACCGTTGTAGCAGGACGGGTTGTGTGCCTCTCCTACACTTCAGATGTGTGTCTCTCGTTCAAGAGGCAGCATCTCACAAAACTTCCAGTAACATCTCGATTGGATGCTTTATCCATTGCACCTTTGTTGAGGTGACCTCGATTGGATGCTTTATGCATCGCACCTTTGTTGCGGTGCCGCTAGAAGTTCTGCAAGATTCTGCCCCAAGCTTGTTTGTTCGGGCTACATCTTTGTTGGGTAGCATGCTTCCGGTTCCACCATGGCGATCCACATCTTTTTTAACTTTGTAGCAGATTCATTTGTAACTCCTTTGTTTTCCTAAAATATGCATGTTTCCTTGTTTTTGTAATTCGTTGTATTTTTCATCTTTTTATTGTGTAGAAATATGTGATGTATCTAGATCGCTTCCTATGAACTGAAGATTTGTGTTTGGAATTGTTTGTTTTTTTAAGTGGTTTGTTTTTTTTTACTTTTATCCGTTTAGGAGTGTCTTCTATAACTGCGCGTTTTACTTGGATGTAACTCGAAAAAATCAAAACATGCTGAAACTCGATCAGTGTTTCAAATGTTGGATCATTTTTTTCTTTGTAACTGTTCGCTTTCTTGTGTTGTAAGTTGATCTGTATGTTTGCTGTAACTCAAAAATCGAAACATACTGAAACTCTATCGGTGGTTTAAATATTGGATCGATTTTTTGTTTTTAACTGCCCACTTTCTTTTGTTGTAAGTTGATGTGTATTTGTGCTGTAACTTTGAATATTGAAACATGTAGTAACTCGATCAATGGATTTAATGTTGTATTAGTTTTTACTATATAACTGGTTGTGTGTGCAACCCACGGGATGGGGCTTTATGCTTGCATGGGCTGCTCCCCGTGGCCCACACGCGGAGTGTTTGTCGCTTGAGTGTGAAGTGGACCTGATTGGAATTCCAAAGTGACTACACAGGAATAAATGTGCGCATAACCCGAGAAACCCATCACACCTCGATGGCATCTAGTAGTGGCTATAAATCTGTAGGCAGTTTGTAGTAGGAGGAACACCTGTTCTTATCTGTTGTTCTGTGTTCTTCTTTTTTCTACTTCGTCTTGTTCCAGTCTCCTTTTTTTCTTGATAATGGCTTATAGCAAGCGCCAGAGTGATGGGGCGCCAGAGGGTGATAATCCACCTCCACTCGAAGAGTAAGAAAGAACAATGTATTTTTTTTGTTCCCATGGCTGTTTAGCACTAACCTTTCTGAACATATAGTGTTATCTCGCACGCTGCAGTGCAATGGCCAGTTGCGGAGGAGGCTGGTGAAGCTTCAAGCGTCGCACACACCACTGAAGCAGATCTTGTGTCAAAGTTTCTAGAAATCCGATGGGAGATCCTAAATCTCGTTCATGAGAAGGATGAGGCCACGCGAGAGGTAGTCTGGCTCAAGCTCCAGGTAGACGCCTTGCAGACAAACCCTCTCTGCTTCACAAGAAGAGACCAACGCTGCTCAGGCAAGGGCTGTCGAGGCTGATGCTAGGGTGGTGGGTAAGATTTCTTTTTTCGAAGAAAGTCTGATTCTATATTCACAACTTTATTCTGACAGTTTTCTGCGCTATTAGATCTGGAAGCGCAACTAGCTCCTCTTGGAGGACCGCCATGAGACTCTTCGACAGGCAGCATTTGTTGTAGTTGGAGCAGTCAACTTCAATGTTCTCTCTCTCTCAGCTTTTGGAGACTCTGAACATGTCGACTTTTAACTGTGTAGCAGTGTCTATTGTATCTGTGTGTTTTATTCGGATGTAACTCGTGCTATAACTCTAAATATTCAAACATGCTAAAACTCGATCGGTGGTTCAAATGTTGTTTTCAGTTTTTTCCTGTAACTGCCCAATTTCCTTTGTTGTAAGGTGTTGTGTATTTGTGCTGTAACTCTGAATATTCAGACACACTGAAACTTGATGGGTGGTTCAAATGTTGTTTTCAATTTATTCTTGTTACTGCTCTCCTTGTTGTATTGTAAGTCGATGTATATCTGTGCTGTAACTCTAGACACTCAAACAAACTGTAACAGGATCCATGGATTAGAATGTTGTATTTTTGTTCTTAGTACATAACTGCTTGTTTTGTTAGGTTGTAATTTTGTATATATGTGTATTGTAAGTGTGGTTGTAATTTTGGTTTGCAACTCTGAATAATAATCGCGCGGCTCACGCGAGTAGGGTTTAGGCTTGCGTGGGCCACTACAGTGGCCCACGCGCGCTGGACAAGTAGCGCGCGGGCCGCTCCCGCGGGCCTCGACGCGCACATACACAATGACTTGTAAGTCGTAGCGATTTTGTCTGTAACTCCCTGTTTCGTCCCGTTGTAAATCGATGTGTGTGTGTCCAACTCAGAAAATAAAAGGATTGTGTAGGCGCAATAACAACGGAGAGAGAAAGCTTGTTTTGTTATGTAACTGGTCGATCCATAGATTTAGAATGTTGTATTAGTTTTTTATTATGTAACTACTTGTTTTGTTTCGTTGTAACTCTATATGTAATTGTGTTGTAAGTATGGTTGTAATTTTGGTTTCTAACTCCGAATAATTGAAACTTTTTCGTAACTGCGTCATTGTAACAGTAATTTTACTCTGAATATTCAACCATGCTGTAGATTTATTGTTTGTGAACTGTTTGTTTTATTCGGTTTTTGTAAATCTCTTCGGTGTAGTAATGTTCTCTGTAATTTGAATTGTAATTTTTTTATTTGTTGTGTTCCTCTATGCAGAAAGAGATCAAAATGATTAAAAAATAATAAAATAATAATCGCGCGCGCGGCCCACAGGAGGGGGTTTATGTTGGCGTGGGCCGCTCCGGCGAACCACCCTCGCAGTGATTGTCGCAGCCCGCGCCCCGCGCACTCACATACATAATGTTGTTGTAAGTGGTAGAGATTTTATTTGTAACTACTAGGTTTGTTCGGTTGTATTTTGATGTGTATCTTTGTCCAACTTAGAAAATAAAAACGACGATGTGGTTTTGTTTTCTATAACTTTTTTGTTTTATTTGACTTGTAAATTTTCTGGTTAGTAATTTGAGCTGTTATTTATCATGTATTTTTTTCTTTTTGTTGTGTATCTATGTGTGACACAGTAAAACACAAAGTTCAAACAGGAAAAAACATCGGACAGAACAAAAAACAATAAAAAAACGACATCAGACACATAAAACACTAATCGCGAGGTGGTTTAGGCGCGCATGGGCAGCGGCGCGCGCGGGCCGCTTCTTCTACTCCCGCGTCCCGCGCGCATGTCATGGGGATGTGCGCTGTCGTTATTCAAGCTGTGCGCGCGCACAGAATATATATATATATATATATATATATATATATATATATATATATAATATAATTGTTGCACATGTCACAGACTATATCCTCGATCGAGTGATTGAAATCAGCACTATACTTGCTCGGGGTGTGGGACATCTTCGAGCAAATGACAAGTAAGATCATGAATGATGAAGATGGTGAATTATGGACGTGTAATATTGCCTTTGACATCCCTATTAGGTATCAGCGAGAGCAATGCACATACATTGTGTAGAGGGGATGACAGATGCCAAACCAAAGAGGCGCCGAATTCAATACCATGTTGCATTGCTTACAGACACTCATACTTCAAGATACAAGCTTTACGTGAGCATAATCTGGACGTGGTGCAAGTAAGCGAAAGGATGATGAGATTCAACCAAATGGATGTGGCAAGTCATGTATGATATCAAGGTCATATTTATTTATTCTTATTATTATATGAGGGCTCCCTAATATTTTTTGTTTCTCTACTTGCAGATTTGCTCCATTATTTTACCTATGTTGTATGTGGCTTGCAGGCCATTATAGAGCAAGATATTCGGTGACTGGGGTACGCCTAGGACTACGATGGACACTTGGGCCAGTATACCACACATGGATACCAGTTTTGCTTAAAAACTATTCAGAACTCGGCCATCAATAGTCCGACAGTAGGTTACATATATGGGACTATGTCCTTGGCGTTGTGAGGCAACAGAGAGTGCTTTAATATGGGTATTGAATTACATAGACAATGACCGTAGTTACACAATCCGAGACATACATTATTGCCAGTGAGAGACAGGCTAGTGTTGCAGCCGGTTTTGTAAGGTTTATGTGTTAATTAAGTTTATTTATTTGGTTATGTTTAATTAGGTTTGTTTGTATGGTTATGTTTAATTAGGTTTGTATGGCTTATGTTTAGTTCTCATGCATTTCGTGCCGTATGTGGCTTAAACGTTTTCTCACGTTTTTACGTGCCACAAGTTAAGTAAACACTAAGTTTCAAAAATTCATTTCACTAAATTCAATATCACTAAATTCATATCAAAATTCATATATACAATATATCAAAATTCATGTCACTAAATTCTATATATCACTGAATTCAATATATCAAAATTCATATGAATTAAATTCAATATGGTTGCATGAACTTTGTTGTGTACTTGAACATCTGGTTTGTATTGACTTGGTTTAAATTATTATGGTTTGTATTAACTCAATGAATAAGTTTGATCTCATTGTAATATACAAGCTCTTGTTAATTAGTTTCATTCTTATTTTGAAACGTATGTATAGTTTATGGACGTACAATAGTAGCATATAATACGTATACAAAAAACTATTTATAATAAAAAAGGATTGAAAGGAAAAGAACCCATAAAAGAAAAGAAAATAAAATAAAAAGGAAAAGGGACTTTTAGTGCTAGTTGGTTTTACCAACCGGGACTAAAGGTGCCCGCCCCCGGGACCCATCCAGGAGGCTCCTTTAGTCCTGATTGGTGTTACCGACCGGGACTAGCTAAAAGGCCACTGGTAGAGAACAAAGCTTTACTCCCGGTGGGGAACCCCCTCTAGTCCCGGTTCTCCACCCGAGCAAGCATCCGGGACTAAAGGGGGGTCCTTTAGTCCCGGTTAGGAACCGGGACTAAAGGAGGACCTTTAGTCCCGGTGGATAACACCAACCGGACTAAAGGTGCCTCCTAACATGCCACGATGGCCGACACCTTTAGTCCCGGTTGGCAATACGAACCGGGACTAAAGGTTTTTTTCCTTTTTTTGTTTTCTTTTCAAAATAGGTTTTCGAAGTCGTATTGTACGCTGCTAATTATACATTTATACGTACGTATAGTATGTTTCGGTTCAAGCACAATGAACGTATTAAATCACACAATTCAAGCATAGAAATATATATATATATGCATGCATGCATCATATATATATTTACATGCATGCATGCATATGTGTATTTTACATTATATTATTTCATGTGCATATATTACAAAAGATTGCATTACAGTTGTTGTGATATAACAATTTCCTCTCATCCTCTAGCTTGGCTTCAATGGCAGTGTTGGGTCGAAGTAGAACTCGCCCTTGGAATCGATGACCTGCTCATTAAAAAATCCGGCTATAGACTCTTGAATTGCTTTGATTTGGTCTTGCCGTATGACCTTTTCCTCCAACCATCGAGTCTACAGGTTTGAATTAAAGGAAAATAAATTAATATATGTACATACATACATATATATATATATAAAGACATAGTAACACAATCAATAATCATAATTAAATGAATATATAGTGTATTTTTAACGTACTTTGAGTCTCTTTGTAGGAGTTATTTGGGAGATCACCTTGATAAACTTGCAAACATAGTAACCACAGTAGTTGTTCCCCTGTTCCTGCCTCAGACACCACTTTACGAGAAAAAGATTTGTCATCCAATCTAGTGATCCGGTGAAAGCTATATGTTTAATTAATAAAGATGATGCGATTTAGGGGACTTACTTTCAAAGGGATTACATTCAGTGGCGCTTTGCATTTTCCCATGTGTTGCTTCTCAATAAAGGTTTTCCAAACACTGCCCAATAAAAAATTTGCCACGTCATCAGATATAGTTAATCATCATGTTTGTGTGTATATATAGTTGCTAGAGATACCAAAATTACCTTTGGATAATATCTATCATATCTTGGTAGTCTTGTTGTGGTTTTCTCATCAAGTCATAGATTATCAAGTGACTTTTCACCAGATCGATGTCCATCAATATCCAATGATTGTTGCATGTGTTTATAGGATATAACGCATAACACTCATTAATTAACTAGAATCAACATATGAGCCATTAAGGATGATCGACATTATTAACACTCACTTGAAGTTGTAGGGAAAGAGTATATCCTTCTTGTGGCATTGGTTCACTAAGAAGTTCATGAGGTTACTCTCTGACTCAGACTTCCAATTAGTCTTTGGAGTAACTAGGTCTTTGAATACTATATGGGGATCAACAAAACCAATTTCATTGCAGCCTTCCTTTCTGAGCTCTGTCATTGTAAATCTGCATATATAGTACTTGTTAGGATAATTTATATGCATATACACACATATGATGAGTTTAATAATAGATCGAAAGAATTATTACTTACAGGCAATAGCAGCTAATGATAACTTTGTCCAGAGAGGTCAGGTGGCATAGTTGATGAAATTCTGCAAAGTCAACATACATAACATCATCGCCACGGAACCAATGTTCATCTCTAATTCTGACACCAACGCAGAAGTCTCCACCGGTAGACGCCTACATGTACCACTTGTTTAGCAGGTACATTTGCGTCCCCAGATCAAATAAGGCTTGAGGGTTGTATAGACTCTAGCCTAGTACAAATTTTTTCTTCCAAATATCAACCACCGCCGCACTCTCAATGTTTCCATCACCAAACATCTGGTAAAGGTCGAGACCAGTCTCTTGAATAAATTCACCAAGGTGATCCAAATCGACATCCGGAGATATGTTTGCCTGATGCATTAATCCTAAATTCGAACCATATTCATTACCAACAACTAGCGGGGGGACTGATTGGTGCAATTGTTGTCTGAGTTGGGCAACTCCTTTCCCTGCCCACTTCTTTTTCTGTGCCACCTCAATTGACTTGGTGAGAGTGCGGTCATAGTCCGTTAACGTTGATTTGGACGACTTACGAGATTCCCATTGTTGTTGGGTAAGAAGCCACCTTTTTCTTAGAATATCCGAGCTACTGAAAAAGTACGGTTTCTTGGGTTTCTCCTTGCTTCTTGACCCTTTTAAGTTTGTCATAGAATCTGGACATATCTTTTTTATATGCATCGCCATTTCTTCCTTCTCTTGAGATACTATTTTGGGAATAGCCCTTGGTTTCACGGTGGCTTTCTTTTTGCCGACGGGGGCTGGTTCTTCGCTTTGCAGGCTGGCCTCTTGCTAGTACTTGGCTTCTTGGTAGGCGGGGCGGGGAGGCGTTGGAGACCTCCTTGGAGATGGTGGCAACATTGGAGACCTCCTTGGAGGTGGCGGTTGCGGCGTTGGAGACCTCCTTGGAGATGGTGTGGATGCAGCCTCGCCTTCCAACACATTGTCATCGTACAGAGCACTATGATGATCTGGTGATTGAACAATTGGATTTAGGTTGGGAGAGGATCTGCTACAAAAAAAAGGAATGACATATTATTATGAGCAGATTGTTAATTATTTAAGCCAATATAAATTAATGATGTAGTGTTTTCATCCACACCTATGGTGAGGTAGTTCAGGAGGAGGTGGAGCCGACATCCCGAGAATGATGATGTAGCGCTTGCGCCATAGAATGAATGTCTTCTCTGCTTCTCCGAGAGTCTTCTCGCCATCACCTCCAGGAATGTCAAGAGGCAAATCACTAAAACCTTTTTTAGCTTTATCTACCGAGATGGTAGTATATCCTTCTTGGATTATATTCCCATAAATCCTTGGTGTCTTGGTTCGGTCGATAGGATTAACAAGACCGATAGCCACCTTGATTGTGGAATTCCCCTTCGGAATGTGTAGCTCACACGATGTACAAGGTTCAGTGACGTCATCCATAGGGAAGCGCAGTCATGTGTCCCCTTGATTTGGTATCTCCGTGGAAGCGCAACTGCTTTTCAACTGAACATATTGGCTAATGTTGATTCCTAGCTCTGATGCCTGCTTGCTTGCACTCACTGCTATTTGCACTTGCCTTCTGATTTCATCCTCGCATTCTCGCTTCAAGGTTTTTTTTCGCCTCTGCTTCACGCACCGCTTCCTCCAACCTCTAGAGCCATTGTACCTCTTCTTCTTCTTTCTCTGGCGGCTTCAGAGGAAGGGTCTCTCATCTGAGGGAATCCATGCCCCCCACGAGACATTTCCTTTGCCTCTAGTTCGCCACCGTGTTCAATAGTCCCGATGGCGTATGTCACTCATCCTTCTCTCTGTTGGGCTGAACGCACCACTAGCAGTAGCACTCGAGCATAAAACAATCTTTCTCGCTTCTTGTAGTCTTGCGCCATAAACACACTTCCCTATCTTCGGTCCAAAGTTTCCCCATGAGCGAAAAACCAATTCTTTGCACGCTCTCCCACTCTCGAGTGATTGTGGTGTGATACCCTTGGCAAGAAGGTCCCGCTTCCATTTTGTTCCACTTCTTAATGGCGGTGGGTAGCCACCGATCCCAAGTTATGGTGGTATGTCTTCATTGGGCATTACGTTGGTTCTTTATCACCCGACTCACACCCTCTTCCGACGTCTTGTACTATACAAACTCATCCCAATAGGGCCTCTACTTTGAGATCGGGCTTGGGACAGTGAAATCTGGTGCTATGTTCTTCTTGACATACGTCGTGTATAGGTGTTTCTTCCAAGTCTGAAACTAGGTGGCCATCTTCTTCATTGCCCAATCCCTAACTCGCTCCTTCAATTCATCACCATCTATTATATCATCATAACCATCTATTTGGAGCGTGAAATGTACCAAGACATCTTTCCAAATTAATGTCTTGTCACGATCGGAGACAAAACTGATATGAGGAGCATTGGTCTTCTTCTTCCATTCATGGTCTTGATCGGAGCCGTCCCGCATAAGGTAAAGTAACCACAATGGTGCATGAATTTCGTTTTATTTGCCCCCCGGTTTCGCTGTATCCACATTGAACTCCAAGATGATGAAGCGGCCCTCCAATGGCTTTTTGGGACCTTAAACATTTTACTCTTCGTTGTAGTTGTTGATGTTGATCCGGAGGGCTACAAAACATAAACATTATTTTTAATGTCATGAGCACACATAAGACATGATAATATATATAGCTAATAATAAAAATATATACTTGACCAATATGTTGTTGCTCATTTTGTTCAAGAGCTAAATCATCGACTCCCATCATCTCGCATCCTCTTGCACGTTATTTTTAGCACCATCATCGCCGCAACTTGAGTGCCAAAGGTTGATCAAATTCATCATCAACTCCTCCTCATCCATGTTTCTCGAATCACCATCTAGCTTCAAAAACAAAACCAATATATAGTACGTCAAATCTTTGCTTACATGCGTAAAATCTATGAACAATATGCATTATTAAATCTTGCCCCTCGGTCACGGATGCAATTCGCCACACTAGGGTGAATCACGTCGATACTAGGGTGAATTAGGGCTATACATAAGCGGTAGAGGCGGTGCGTCGGTGACTAGGGGCGAACCACGCCGGTGACATCAACAATGCGGTTCACCCTAGTCACCGACGCAATTACTCGCCTGGTGTGATTGTTTAGCGTTAACGATAACGATAATACGAATGTTGATCGACTAGGCCACGAGAGAGGGTGGTGTGACAAGAGTGGCGGTGCTCCACTCCGCCGTATATATGTTTGTACACATGGGTGAACGAGGGCGGCGGTGCTCCGCCGTATACATAGAAACACATGGGCAAACGAGGGCGGCGGTGCTCCGCGACGTATATATACATGCATATGAATGCAAATGACGATATATATCGTGTGTCGGCCGCGATGGCGGTGTCTTGACGATGACGACGTGAGGCGGGTCGGTCGCGTCTTGGCGACGGCGACACATGAGGCGGGCCGGGGCGGTGTCGGTGCGTGATGTTGTTATCCTATGTACCATGTGAACCATGTAGTCATTCATCATATATCTTAAACTAAACATAGTCACTTTATTAACTATAATATATCTTATGCCGACATGTAATACGAATGTTGATCGACTAGGCCACGAGAGAGGGCGGTGTGACGAGAGTAGCGGTGCTCCACTCCGCCGTATATATGTTTGTACACATGGGTGAACGAGGGCGGCGGTGCTCCGCCGTATACATAGAAACGCATAGGCGAACGAGGGTGGCGGTGCTCCGCGACGTATATATACATGCATATGAATACAAATGACGTATATATACGTGTCAGCGCGGTCGTCGGTGCGTGATGTCGTGATGTTGCAAGTTTCAGCTAGCTACGTCTACCACTACTTCGAACAAGACCTTGGCATCCACCAGGGCTGCGCCACACTGCCGGAACGCATTGTCCACGACGGCCGAGCCTTAGAGCTCCACCGAAAGGCATCGTGAGATTTGCCACCGTGTGACTTCTGGAGACAACAAGGGCCGTCGGAGTAGGTTCTGGGCGTACAGGTACCACGTCCACTTGGACGGCAAGGCTGTTGACTTGCACGTGGCGTGCTTCAAGGAAATGATTCGCCGTAGCCATGGCATGCCGTTGCCCCAAGACGCCATTGTTGAAACTGACAACCATGGCATGCCCCCAAGACGATGGCAGCAGCTGATGGCTCCTCCGCTATGGACGACAAGCAGCAAAAGACCCCAACCATGCATGGGCCCTCACTGACGCCGTTTCACCATGCACGACGAAAGCCGAGAGAACTCTCACCTCGGGCGGGCGCGGTGGAGGGCCACGGGCGCGCACAATGGAGGCCGGGCCGCACGAGGTCGTCAGCGCGAGGTCGTCGGTGATGGAGGGCCGCACGAGGTGAGGCGTGGGCTCCGGTGTCATGGGGGCGGGCTGATGCGTAGGGGAAGACGAATCGGTGGCGGCGCGAGGAAGAAGAGAAAGGGCGGCGGTGTTCGACAAGGAAGAAGAGGAGGGGATCAATCTGCGCTGCATCAAGGTTATATACCTAGAGATTTACTCCGGTGCCGACCACCACCGGGAGTAAGGTCCTTTACTCCCGATGCATGTTACCAACCGGGAGTAAGGTCCCTTTACTCCCTTGTGGTGTTACCAACCGGGAGTAAAGGTACCTTTCCTCCCGTTGTTACACAACCAGAGTAAGGGTATACCTTTCCTCCTGTTGGTAACCTTTACTCGAGTGGGCTTCCCACCCGGAGTAAAGGTGGCTGCAGCTGCTTTCGTTTCCGCTTTTTTTGAGCAAATTTTTTAATAGAAATATGGATTTTCTTGTTAAATACATAGTAAATTAAATAAAAGGCATAAAATTATTTTGTTAAAAATATGGATTTTCTTCTTCTTTATTGCACATAGGAAAAATGTATAACCTAACTTTTTAATTTTTGTTATAATTATAAAACATAATGTAACTAATATTTATTATTTCGTTAATGCAAAAATGTAGTGTTTAATTAAAATTATTAAAACTATTGGTTTTGGACAGAAATTTGTTTTCACATCATTTTAACGTTAATATTTTAATTTTCATCACTCAATATCCCAATTTAACTTTTCGAGAGAGAAATCCCACCAAATCAAACATTGATTTAATTTGAAACACGACATAATAAACATCTGAATTCACAATTATTACACAAACACACACTACATTAAATCACTGTATCATCAAGTGGGCACAGCAGTGAACTTCTTTACGTATGTCCCTTGGTTATGATCGCGTCGTAACCATGGAGTGTCCTCATCATTTACCAAGATGCTAGGGTCTTTGTTCACTTTGAAGGGCAAAATTCGGTCATCCTTTTCATAATCTTCTGACATGTCCGACTTGTCCTCAATTCCCACGATGACTCTTTTCCCTGAAAGAACTATGTGGCACTTTGGCTCTTTGGTTGAGTCATTATCGTTTTTCCCTCTTTTTGGTTTGGTAGACATATCATTGACATAGAACACCTGATTCACATCCTTGGCAAGGACGAATGGTTCATCTTTGTACCCAATATTACTAAGGTCTACTGTTGTCATTCTATACTCGTTGTCTACTGTTACCCCGCCTCCGGTCACCTTGACCCATTGACACTTGAACAATGGGATCTTCAAAGTAGGTGCATATTCTAGTTCCCATATTTCATCTATGCGTCCATAATATGTCTGCTTATTCCCATTCGAGTCTATGGCATCTATGCGGACACCACTGTTTTGGTTGGTACTCCTTTTATCTTGGGCTACTGTGTAGAATATGTTCCCATTTATCTCGTACCCTTTGTATGTGACGATATGCCATGATGGTTGCATAGCCAATAAATACAGTTGCTCATGGATGCTCTCATCACCTTGACATTTTTTTCGCAACCAACCACCGAAAGTTTTCATGTGCTTACGCGTAATCCAAGCTTCAGTCTTCCTAGAAACTCGGATCGTAAGAGATCCTTGTGTGTCTCAATATATGGATCTACCAAAGAGGAGTTCTCAGAACTATGTAGTGCGCTTTTATTGAAATAATCATCATCCGTACCAATATATGTTTTCCTCCCTAGTGTCCCTTCCTCTTAGTCTCCCCTCATGTCTCGATTCAGAACACCAATCGAGTCAAAGTTGGGAATAAAGTCAACACGTAACTCAATGACCTCTTCTGCTCCATAGCCCTTGGCGATGCTTCCTTCTAAGCGAAACACGGTTGTGAACATATTTTTCAGACTCCCATGAATCTCTAAGGGGAACATGTTGTGTAGGAACATAGGACCGAGAATGAAAATCTCCTTGACTTGGTGAACTAGGAGGTGTGTCATGATATCAAAGAAGGAAGGAGGAACACCAACTCAAAGTCGATTTGAGACATTGAACCACATCATTCTCAGTAGTTTAGCTAGATCAGTTGGATCAATTGCCTTTTGAGAAATTGCATTGAGGAATGCACATAGCTTCACGGTGGCTAGACGTACATTTGGAGGTAGAATTCTCTTAATGCAATCGGAAGTAATTAAATCATGATAACGTGATGTCATGGGACTTTAAGTTATAGAATTTCTTCTCTGGCACATTTATAATACCCTTTTTATATTCGAGGAGAATCTAGAAGGTACCTTGATGTTGTTTAAGCATTCAAACATGATTTCCTTCTCCTCTTTGCTTAGAGTGTAGCTGGCAGGACGTAAGTAATGGCGTCCATCATCTATCTTCTCTGGATGCAGGTTGTCTCTTTCTCTCAAACAACGCAGGTCCTGTCGTGCTTCAAATGTGTCCTTAGGCTTTCCATACACACCCATGAAGCCTAGCAGGTTCACACAAAGATTCTTCGTTAGGTGCATCACGTCGATCGAGCTGTGGACCTCTAGGACTTGCCAATAGGGTAGGTCCCAAAATATGAACTTCTTCCACATGGGTGCGTGACCGTTAGCGTCGTTCGGAACAGGTTGGCTTCCATGTCCTTTTCCAAAGACGACTTTCACATCATTGACCATATCGAGTACATCCTCACCGGTTTGGTTGCGAGGCTTGGTCAGGTGGTTTGCCTTCCCTTTAAAATGCTTGCCTTTCTTTCTTACGGGGTGATTTGTAGGAAGAAATCGACGATGGCCAAGGTACACGACCTTTTGACATTTTTTCAAGAATACACCTCTAATATCACCGAAGTAGTGTGTGCATGCATTATATCCCTTGTTTGACTGTCCTGAAAGATTACTTAGAGCAGGTCAATCATTGATTGTTATGAACAACAATGCTCGCAGATCAAAGTGTTCCTATTTGTACTCATCCCACACACGTACACCTTCTTTGTTCCACAAAATGAGAAGTTCGTCAATAAGTGGTCTCAGATACACATCGATGTCATTGCCAGGTTGCTTCGGGCCTTGGATGAGCACAGGCATCATAATGAACTTCCGCTTCATGCATAACCAAGGAGGAATGTTATAGATACTTAGAGTAATAGGCCAAGTGCTATGACTACTGTTCTGCTCTCCAAAAGGATTGATACCATCTGTACTTAAAGCAAACCTTAAGTTTCTTGCGTCATTTGCAAACTCTGGGAATTCTCTGTCGATTGCTCTCCACTGGGACCCATCAGCAGGGTGTCTCAACATATTGTCTACCTTACGGTCTTCTTTGTGCCATCGCAACAATTTTGCATGTTCTTTGTTTCTGAATAGGCGTTTCAAGCGTGGTATTATAGGAGCATACCATATAACCTTGGCAGGGATTTTCTTCCACGGACGTTCGCCCTCAACATCACCAGGGTCATCACGCCTGATCTTATACCGCGATGCATGGCATACCGGGCATGCATCCAATTTCTCGTACTCTTTGCCACGATACAGGATGCAGTCATTAGGACATGCATGTATCTTCTCGATTTCTAGCCCCATAGGACAAACAACTTGTTTTGCTTCGTAGGTAGTGGCGGGCAATTCATTGTCCTTCGGAAGCATCTTCTTTTGGATTTTTAGTAACTCTCCAAATCCCTTGTCAGATACACCATTCTTTGCCTTCCATTGCAGCAATTCTAGTGTGGTTCCTAACTTTTTCTACCCTGCATCACAAGTTGGGTACAACAATTTCTTGTGATCTTCTAGCATCCGCTCGAACTTGATCTTCTCCTTTTTACTTTCACATTCTCTTTGTGCGTCATGAATGACCTGAGAAAGATCATCAGCCGGCTCATCTTCTGCGGCTACCTCTTCTTCAGCTTCTCCCATTGCAGTATCATTGAAGCACGCACCATCGGGAATAATATCATTGTCGTCCCATTGTTCTTCTTCACCTTCTTCCATTACAACACCGGTTTCTCCGTGCTTCGTCCAACAAATATAGTTTGGCATGAAACCCGACTTGAACAAGTGTGAATGAAGAGTCCTTGAGCAAGGATATTCCACCGTATTCTTACATATGGCACATGGGCAGCACATGAAACCGTCGCGTTTGTTTGCCTCGGCCGCACGTAACAAAGAATGCACGACGTCAATGAACTCTTAGGAGCGGCAATCAGCATTGTACATCCAATGCCGGCTCATCTGCATTACATGACATAAATACCATATTAAAACCTAGATCATAATTAATTATTTATACAACATGCGTGCCACCACAAAAGATACAAATTTATGAAAGCATCACTACAATGTAGACAATTCCAACTACCACTAAAAGAACTAAAGCTAAAATACATTTCAGGAGCACAAGGATTTCGCGACCAATCTCAACTAAAACAGACAGATCCCCCGATTATGCAATATCTTTGGGCTTCTTCGGCTGGATCACTGCCTCATTAGCCGCCGTATCTGCCTGTTGTGCAAGATATTTTTGCACGAGTTCAACATACTCTTCCTCCCAAAGAGAAGCCTAAACATCGCCCACCGCCATCCCACCAAAATTAAAACAAAAAATTAGAACTTTAATCACAACCATCATGAAAATAGGTATAAACTAACCATAATCATTAAATACGATAAAATAACTCACATTGCGATCCGGACACTTGTAGAAGATACGATCCTTGTTGGGACCCTCCTCCTTCACTCGGTACTCCATCACAATCTTCGTCTCATCACGACACTTGCCGCATGGAATGAGAGGGAGGCCCGCCTAAGTCGCTTTGGAAACCCATGAGAGGCCGAGGACCCGAGGCAGCCAAGCCATCTACTCTCTATACTCATTTTTAATACACTATAAATTTCTCATTTTATAAGCAAATAAAATTAAGAAACTATAAAATTATCTATATCTCTAAACAATGAAGCAATTTGCCATCTACTCTCTATACTTTTTTTTAATACACTATAAATTTCTCATTTTATAAACAAATAAAATTAAGAAACTATAAAATTATCTATATCTCTATACTCATTTTTTAATACATTATAGCTCAAAAATATGTTTTAATAAATAACCATCCGTACTAGTTGACCTTGCTTACGTGATCATCTCGGCGAGCATTTCTCCACCGGATGGCACCGTACTTGGTCAAGGAAGAGCTCCGATTCTACGAGGAAGGGAACACGGTCTTCCACGACCGTTGCCGCTCTCCCTTGTAGAATCAAAGCTCATCCTTGACGTCCGTTACCGCTCGGCAGAGAACATGCTCGCCGAGATGAACACTATCCGCAAGTTCAACTAGTACGGATTTTCTATAATTTTCTAACTATTTTCTAAGTTTATATTTATATATATACTATGTTTGGGTATGGTGACTGACAGACTACTGCGACGATATCGGGACATGTGAATAAATAACCATCCGTACTAGTTGAAGTTGCTTACGTGATCATCTCGGCGAGCATTTCTCCACCGGACGGCACCGTACTTGGCCACGGAAGAGCTCCGATTCTACGAGGAAGGGAACACGGTCTTCCATGACCGCTGCCGCTCTCTCGTAGAATCAAAGCTCCTCCTTGACGTCCGCTTACCGCTTCGGCGAGAAACATGTTCGCCGAGATGAACACGGTCCGCAAGTTCAACTAGTACGGATTTTCTATAATTTTCTAACTATTTTCTAAGTTTATATTTATATATACTATGTTTGGGTACGGTGATTGATGACTCATCGCGACGATATCGGGACATGTGAATAAATAACCATCCGTACTAGTTGAAGTTGCTTACGTGATCATCTCGGCGAGCATTTCTCCACCGGACGGCACCGTACTTGGCCACGGAAGAGCTCCGATTCTACGAGGAAGGGAACACGGTCTTCCACGACCGTTGCCGCTCTCCCTCATAGAATCAAAGCTCCTCCTTGACGTCTGTTACCGCTTGACAGAGAACATGGTCGCCGAGATGAACACGGTCCGTAAGTTCAACTAGCTACTTTAACCTTCTTTCATGTAAATATGCAAGCTTGAAGTGATTTTGAGCTCAAATTGCTTACAAATGAAAAAAACCACAATAAAGAACCATATATATATAGTGAACAAAATGACATAAGACAATGGTGAAAAATGAGAGTATGAGATTGATAACCTCTACAACTGAAGAATCGACGGAGGAATCGAAGAAATCGATGGAGGAATCGAAGAATGGATGGAGGAACAATAGAATGGAGGGAGGGAGGAAGCAAGAACACTAGTGCAGTGAGCTTCAAAATGTGCTGAGTTCGGGCTCGGGGAGGAAGAAAGAGACGGCCGATATATAAAGGGGGACCTTTAGTCCCGGTTGGTGGCTCCAACCGGGACTAAAGGTAACTTTCCAACCCCGGGCGCAGCCACGGCCCGGGAGTAGACCTTTACTCCCGGTTGGATCCACCAACCGGGAGTAAAAGTATACCTTTAATCCTGGTTGGTGACTTCAACCGGGACTAAAGGTCCCTGCCACCTCTGCCTAGCGCAGTAGCCGTTGGATAGGGACCTTTAGTCCCAGTTGGAGCCACCAACCGGGACTTAAGGTATCTCTAGTCCCGGGCGCAAAAAATGCCGGGACTAGAGCCCATTTTGACCGAGGATTAAAGGTCTGTTCTCTACTAGTGGGCCCAGTTCATTAATCCGGGACTAAAGGGTGGGCCTTTAGCCCCGAAATTGTATTCCGATTGGGAAACAGGGACTGAAACGATTTCCCAACTGGACCCTAGCCCCTTTCTGCGCTAGTGATAGCAGGGTGCTTCCGATCCCGGAATTAAGTGATTGGACACATTTTAGGCAATCTCACATTCGTGGAGTGCAGTTGGGTACGCCGGTTCAGTTGAATCGATCCTTGATGATCCTCCTAGTTGCCTAAGAACTTTGGAAAGAGATAAATGCAAAAGGATCTTGCAACTACGTCGATATTTGAGCCGGGATCCAGATCAAGGAAGAGGTGAGAACATAGCATGGTGTTATTTCCGGTGCTGCGTGGTGCCGTTTTGCTTGTTTAGTTTTACCTGTTGGTATATTTGCGGATATACATTTTTATTAATAACCTTACTACATGCAAGCAGGCAGAGTTTGTACCAGGCCGATTAAAATAATTGCAGTCCATGAGTTCTTCAAAAGCTTTGAGATGGTAGAACTTTACAGGGGAGTATGAACGTACGTTATTTCTTTTTCTAAACAAATCACAACCATGAGAGGCATGTAGCTAGCTAGCTAGCTAGCCAACGCAAGCAAGCATTGGAGGAAGAAGCAAACTAAAGCATAGAGAGGAGACACAGGCGAAGCACACAGTGAAAAGCTATCTCGAACAAAGCATAAAGATGGCACACACGCGATGCTAGCCGTCTCATGCAAAAAAGACGAGCGTGCATACATGCTGCCTGCCGGTCGCGAAAAGGAGCTCTGAGCGAGCACCGACTAACCATCGAGGACGGACGAGAGAGCGCGAATTGAATACCACTTGCAATTATATATATATATATATATATATATATATATATATATATATATATATATATATATATATATATATAATCCTGTCAATATTTCTTTCTTTCGTTTCTTGGACATCGTTTTAAACAGAAATTAAATCTAGTCGATCTCTTAATATTATTAGCTACGCCATCCACCTGTTTATGTGAAGAGAATATATATATATATATATATATATATATATATATATATATACCACCTTTTCTAAATTACGCCATAGAATAATTTATTCTATGTACCTTGATTTACGTATTTACGATAATGACAATACACATTTACGATATATGGGTTACTATAATTCAAGATGATACTTACCATAATGTTATAGTAACGTAAATTGGCTACAGAACAGTACGTGTGTGTATATATATATATATATATATATATATATATATATATATATATATATATATATATATATATATATATATATATATATATATATATATAACAGCGTGTGTTCATGTGCTCTCTGCCTGTTCATCGAAGTAGATGGGGTAGATGGGTATGTAAGGTTGTTGATCGATATTAGCACTTTTCACATTTTAGATTAGAATATACATAAACGTAACGAGTGATCGAGAGTGCTCATGCATGTCAAGTGGCAATTAATATAAAAATTCGGATTTCTTGGCACACAAAACTCGTTTGTCCAGATGCATGCGCATGCATGGCTCTGATGAAAACACAATGCAAGACAAGGGAACGGCAAACCAAACTGATTAATAAGATGCATATGGACGAAGAGAACAACACTAAATCGATCGATCTCTTCTAGCACCGACCAAACGTAGCTAGCAGTAGCAGTGCACACACACTTGTACGCGCGAGCATGCAAGCACGGTCTAACTAGCTCCCACACACAAGACGGAGGCAGCATCAGTAAAAAATCACCGACCTCTCTCTCTCTCTCTCTCTCTCACTCACTCACTCACTAACACACAGACACACAAGCACGACGCACTCTATGATTAATAACTCACTACTGTGGGTGTATTAATAAGTAACCTGCATTCCCTACTATCAGTCCCTCCCAACAGCAACGCCAGCAATGGCTAGTAGTAGCCGGTGCTGATCGAATTCACAGCCAGAGCGCGCCGGCCTCCTTGAGCAGCGGCACGAGGGAGCCGTTGATGTGCGCGGCCATGACGCGGTCCATGGCGCCGACCAGCCTGCCGCCGATGAACACGACGGGCACGACCGGCGCGCCCGCCGCCGAGGCCCCCGAGGCGCCGAGGAGGCAGGCGAGGGCGCGCTCCAGCTCGCGGCCCCGCGGGTCGAGGTCCAGCTCGTGCACCGTCGGGTGCACGCCCATGCCGCAGAAGAGGCGCTTCACGGCGTGGCACATGCAGCAGGTGCTCACGCTGAAGACCACCACCGCGCTCTCCGACGCCAGCCGCTCCACGCGCTCCGCCGCCGTCTCCACGGCCGACGACGGTGCCACCACCGGCATGTACCACGCCTGATCCGCCGCTGCCGCGCCGTACTGCATTGTCGCGGTCACTACCTAGCTAGGTGCCTATGCTACTGCTGCTGATGATCAAAGGGCTGCAGGTTTAAGCGGTGTGTGAGGTTTGCGAGCCCAAGGGCTAGCTAGTGCGTCGTGTTGCCTTAGGGCTGGCAAGCTAGAGGTGAGACGAGGTGCTCGTATATATAGAGGAGCGGGGTCAGGGCTGGTAGTTTTGTAGGCGCAAGTAGCTTCAAAGCTGGACTTAACTTGTTTTCTTCTTAAATTAATACCAAGGTTTCCAGAGAGGAAAGTTCTTTAGAACTTTTAAAAGATTAAGACAAGGTGACCCTCTTTCACCCCTTCTACTTAATCTGGTGGCAGATGCTATGTCTGCTATGTTGTCTAGAGCAAGCTCTGCTGGAGTTATTCAGGGCCTTGTCCCTCATTTAGTAGAAGGTGGTCTATCCCATTTGCAGTATGCAGATGATACAGTTATTCTTCTTTAGTTTACTCAGGAAAATTTGAGGAACGCTAGGATGATCTTATGATGCTACGAGGCTATGTCTGGAATGAAGATCAACTTTGAGAAAAGTGAAATTTTCACAATTGGGCTCTCTGAAGAGGAACAGTGCTTGGCAGCTAACCTACTTGGGTGTAAGATTGGGTCATTTCCAATGAAGTACCTAGGGATGCCTGTCAGCAATTACATGGTCACTATGGCACAATTGATCAGCTATGTTAGTGAGAAAACAGAGAAGAGATTAGGGACTTGGCAATGTGAATACCTATCTTCTGGGGGGGAAATCAACTCTAATTGATTCTTGTCTGTCAAGTATCCCCATGTACACCATGGGTGTGTACCAACTTTATGAAGGAAATTTTCAGAGACTTGATACAATCAGATCTAGATTCTTTTGGCAAGGAACAAGCAAGAAGAGGAAGTATCACATGATAAATGGGGGAAGCCTTGAACAGGCCTATAGAATTTGGTGGCCTGGGATTTCTAGATGTAAGAGCTATGAACACTTGTCTACTTGCCAAGTGGATTGACAGATTAGAGTCTTTGCTATGAGTTGTTAAGGAAGAAATACCTGGGTCATAATAGTATTTTCCAAATCAAGAACAGGAGAGGATCCCAATTCTGGAGGTCTCTGTTAGATGTGAGGGATGGTATCAAAGAGGATGTGTGATCAATATTAGAGCTGGGCTACAAATAAGATTTTGGCATGATTGTTGGTTGGGCAACTGCCCCTTGAAGTGAGTTTTCCTAATCTCTTTGAGATCACCTCTCAACCTGACCTAGATGTAGCTCATGCAATAGCAGATGGACAGTGGAACATAGATTTCAGAAGAGAACTAAATGTGAACTTATTGGAAGAGTGGGAGCAACTGGGGGGACTGTTGAGTGATGTATACCTTTCTGAAGGCAGAGATGAGGTTAGCTTGAGCTTGGAGAGATCTCATAAGTACACCACAAGATCCCTGTATAGGCTTATGACATCTGGAGGTGTGGTTGACTACCAAATGATGGTAATCTGGAAAAGTAATATCCCATTAAAGGTCAAGATCTTTATGTGGATGGCTACACATGATAGAATTCAATGCGGTGTTCAGTTAAAAAAGAAGCAATGGTCAGGGCCTAAAGAGTGTTTTGCAAGTGGCAATTTAGAGACCTCTGATCATATTCTTTTCCAATGCCTGATTGTTGTATTTCTTTGGTCCTTCTTGTGAGATTGCCTGGGTTGGGTTTCATCACCAACCAGCTGTGCATCTTTCTTTCTAGAGGTCGTGGAGAAATGTAGAGGTAAGAGACAGAAGATAACATTGTTTTTCATTTGTGCAGGTGCGATGTGGACTATCTGGAAAACTCAGAATGACGTGGTGTTCATCAAGAAGGTTCTGCACTCGCCCGTGGCAATCATATACAAGACCCTGACATTGGTGAAGGCTTGGCGCCCCTTACTAAAACCAAAACTAAAGCCCATGGCGGAAGAGATGATTAACTTGGTGTCTGCTAATGCTGCGTCGATGTAATAGTTGTTGCGAATAGTGCCCTTTTATTTCTATCTAGCTTATACAGTTGAGGTTGAGTTAGCCTATGTTACTTTAGAGTTGGGTGGAATTGTGTGGAGGTGGAGTTTACCATTTGCAGTATTTTGAACTCTATTGTAAAGCTGGTATCCCTAGCAATCGGATCGTTGGCTTTCATTAAGCTTTCAATAAAGTCCGGTGATAGCCTTTGATCTAAAAATTAATATTTAATACCCATGTCGGCCCTCCGCCGGTATGGAGCATGAGTAGGTTAACTTGAGTTCTCTGATTCTCTCCTTTAGTATATAGAGTAGGAGTACTTGTTTAATTAAGAGTCCTTTTCTAGTAAACTATAGTACATTGGCACGGTCTCCAATCATATTAAAACTTTGCCCATTACTGCTTTTAGTACTCTCTCCACTTTGATATATGTATGAACTATCGGGCTAACCATGTGTGTTGCAACGGAACATAAATCATGTTGCGTGGTCACTGAATGACTTATAACTCGAAGATTTATGTACGGTCATATCATCTGCTCAAATATATATTGAAATCGAACTTCGTATTAGATGCACAAACATATGTTGTTCTAGCTTATATGAGCACGAGTAATGAGTCCAGGTCAAATATGAATCAGGAGAAAAGTGAGGGAACTTTCAAAAGTAAAAAAAGACAGATAGAAAAATCATTTCGCTCTTTAATATATATATATATATATATATATATATATATATATTCATATAATACTTTCTTTTTGGTTTCACTATAACATGTTTTGAGCAGCAGCTTCCTTATCAATATATAAATTTTGTAATGAAAATTAATGTCATTAGATTCGTATAGAAAAGTACCTTACTTATGATTTTTGTCAAATAAAATGACATATTAGAAAAGTAATTGTAGATCAAACTATTAATGAAATGGAATATGCCTGCTAATTTCTAATGGATGGAGTATATGATAACAAAATGTTACAATAATTTAACAAGAATACTAAGTATGAAAGTATTTTCTATCAAAAATTCAGTTATCCAATTTTCATATGACAAATCTAATATTCTTCTTAAGATGCAGGAGTTAATAGTTAGAGTTTGAGAGCCGGGACCACATACTTTATAGGTTTTCACACATTTATAAGCAAAGGGGTGCATAAAAACGATTGTAGGAGACAACCACTTTGATTTACAGAGGTAATAAAAAAGTGTCATCATAGTCTGCAAAAATGCACCATGATTTTTAGAGACATTTGGTCTATTTATGGATGCATCAAATAAAATATGAGGGCTATTTTTAGAGGCAGACTCATAAGACATGCCTCTATTAATTGAGGCAGCCAACCCATCTCAATCCACTTAGCAAACCGTAGTATATATCTCCACCACCATCAGCCCCTTCGTTCCTCTCCACCATCAGCAACACACCTCTCTCTAGAACTCTCTCTTTGAATCTCACATACCTTCACTAGCTTCTCCACCCTGATGGCAGTGCTTGGGCCTTGCCCTTTTTTTGGCTAGGCTGAGTGGCCCCAATAGCTCTGAAGTGCATGGGCCTCCTATAAGAATCCTATGCCTATGATCATATGTTTTAGTTTTGATGATTGAGATGACACCACAAGCCTAGATTAACATGTGTGTTGAAGTTATGTTAAACATATGATAGGTCATAGAGATGCAAGGACAACGTTTGTTCAAGATCTGAGTTGAAACAGAGAATGATAAAGATTCCTAAACATTCCTCACCAGGGCATTCACCAGATCAGTTGATAAGGCCCACTGGATCATATGGTGCAGCATAGTAAGTCAGCTAGAGGGGACAAAGCCCATCATATGATATAATAATGAACAGAATAATCACTTGGTAGATCATTCAATGCACATCAGTGAGTTGGCACAATTGAAGACCTAGAAGATCAGCGCCATGGGATGAAATGTTGCAATATAGAGCACCCAGCAGACAAATCATTCGGTGTAGATTAGTGTCATTGCAATGGCTAAATCCAACAATTAGATTCCTCGCCTGACGATATAGTGAAAAAGTTTGGACATACCGGAGGATCAACCTGTGAAGAGGGTCCATTGTTAGTGAGTGAAGATTCAATGGTGAACAAGGAATATTGCCCGCTAGATGATATGGTGAAATATCAAGAACTACGTGCCTAGCAGATCATTAGGTGGTGCCCAAAAAGTTTGCAACACTCTTTGAGGGGGGATGAGGCTATATATATGAGATTGTCTCACTTGCTTGAGGGTGTTGGAGTTAACCAAAGCTAAGAAATAGAAAAGGGTTTACACTCCGTAGACCCACATCCAAGGTTAAGATAGACACCATAGTTCGTCCATGTGAGGTTTATCACTTAAAGCTTGAGAACATTGAGATATTGGGTTGTTGTCCCCTTGTATCATCACGAGCTAGAGCGCTTGAGGTCATTGTGACCTTTTGGTGAAGGTGTGGTGGCCTTACAGGTAGTGACCCTCCGTTCTTCGTGTGGAGCGATATTGTATTAGTGTATGGGAAATGAGGAGATCGATCTCCTCCCCCACATGAAGAAGCTTTGTAGTGTGCTCACCAATAAAGTGGCCAGAAGAGCAAGGTGGCAGTGGTGAGACTTCGTGACTCATGGCACTAGCCTTTGGCTGGTGAAAGCCTTGGGAGACAAATCCAACACCGATGGTAGAGACTTCGTGACCAGGAGCACACCTCGGTGGAGCTCCAATGTGTACCAAGGTTTGTGATTTGGCAACTGATACCATGGAATTTGCCCTCTCTTAGGGCGTGTTTGGAGGGGCTCCGGCGGCTCCGGCTCCTTCCACTGTAGCAGTACTGTGGAGGAACCGTCGGAGCCCCAAGCCTCTAGCTCCTCCCCTTTCCCAGTCATTTTTTGCTAGAGCCGGAGCCGACCAGCTCTGCGCTACAGTGCTGCACAGTACGCCTGGGCAGGAGCCAAAGCTGGGCAGAGCTATGACGCCCCCTTACTTGAACTATTTATTTACTACGTTTATTGCTTCTGCATGTGTTTTACTTGTGTGCCACGACTTTAACCTTCCTAGAATATTTATAGGCTAGTTCAAAGATTGGCTCTTGATTGCAAAACTCTATATATCTTAAGAATAAGTTAGAGCACGATAGAAAAACCATAAGTTCACATCTTGCTACAGTACTGTATGGTTTTGGTAGTGGTAGTTAAAATTGGGCCCTAATGATTTAAGTTAAAAATTAGGCACCTAATTCACCCCTCTTGGGTGCTCATGGGGCTTTTCACTTCCTCTGAGTTCCTCGATCCAGTGGGCCACCGGCTGGGATCCACGAGTGGATCTCATGGCTCCATGTGGGATGATGGGATCCAAAGGCCTCCTCGGAGCTCCTTATTACATATGGTGTAGTGGCTCCGGTGGATCCACGAGAAGCTCCAGCAGTAGTGATAGTCAGTGGCTCCGGTGGATCCACGAGAAGCTCCAGCGGTAGTGATAGTCCATCTATCACTGCCAATTTGTAGATTGAATCGCCAGTAATAGACTATTCTATATAAAAAATTTTATAACTTTTTCATATGAGTTTGGATTAAGTTAAATTTTACTTTAAAATTGTAGAGTTGAAAGATATATAAAACTTTGTAGTTGATAACTTTTTAATTTGAGATGGTTCCTCATAATAGAAAATACTTAACACTTCCTCATAATAGAAAATATTTTACACTGGGAATCGATTTTGTCTGAAATAGCCCAGCTGTCAAAGGGTTACTGATAGTTGAAATAAAACCAACGTAATTTCTAAATAAAGTGTATACATACACATCATGTTGAAAGAAATATGCATGGGCAGAAAGAACTCAATTTTATTTTCCAGACAGCTGAGGACTTAATTAGTTGAGGATCGTCTAGGGATACTTAAACAGTTACATGTTCATGTCGCTATGTTTCGAGACAAATATCTGAAACAAGTGAGTCTAGGCTACTAGCTACTAGCTTTGTGTACAGATGCATCGGTCGATGAAAACACACCTCGAGCTTCTGCATTACATCACGGTGATGTTTCTTTTGTCTCCCGGCGGACCCGGCTGACATGTATGCATGCTTCCGGCCCTTTTCTCTTTATATCGTCAGTACTACAAAGGAGAAGCATTACTGGAAAATTGTCCAAGGATTTGATCGGTGGTGGGAACAAAGACCGGCTTTTGCTTCCCACAGAGAAATGTCTCTCAGCACCGGCTAGCTTTTTTGCTTAGTTTCTTCCAAACGGTTTAAAGCATAATTCGTTTTGCCGGCATAAGTACGTGTGTGTTGGGCTCATTCTCTCATCTATATATATATGCCAGAGAGAAATAATTTTTACTATAATGTGTATATATAAACATACACAACACGAATTCCCTGTTTCGAGTGAAGGTGCATATAGAGAATCTAGAGAGAGAGAGAGATTTTATATAGGGCCTTGTTTAGATTGGGGTTTGGAATCAGTATTTGGCATTGTAGCACTTTCGTTTGTATTTGATAATTATTGTCCAATCATGGCCTAACTAGGCTCAAAAGATTCGTCTCGTAATTTACAATTAAACTGTGTAATTAGTTATTTTTTTATCTACATTTAATACTTCATGCATGTGTCCAAAGATTTGATGTGATGGAGAGAGAATAAAAAACTTGCCATCTAAACCAGGCCCGGTTGGAAGCCTGTAAGTAAAAGGTTGGTAAAAGGTTGAACTTTGCACTGTAGTGCGGTATTGTTTATGCAAAGCTGTCGTGTTGTACTACTGATACTATATATATATATCTTCCTTTATCTAACTGTCACAAACTGTCGAAGTAGTTGAACTTAGCTAGTTAGCTAGGCAGGCAGGCTATGTGGGTGAGATCATGGCGACCAATGACCTTGTCGGGAAAAACATTTTGACTGGCAACACACTTTGGAGCTTGCAGCGAGACAATGCAATATTGTAAGCCCAAGAGCTGCATGCGATGCTACATGCATGTGACAGTATATACGTACGACCAAATTAAGCGAGCAAGTACTTTGCATGCTGCCAGAGATATCACGAAAGTTCCGAGCCAGGATTCACTCACATGCTACCTTATACGGGCTTTAGTTTACAAATAGTGCAGTGGTCGTTATTAAGTACACTTTTTTTATTCCGTTATTAATTACACTTGAAAGAAGTACTATGAACGCAGCATATAACCAACTGTTATTAAACCCTTGAAAACGAGCTCCCTCCTCCATGCTTTTGTGAAAGCTAGCACACGCATCCACCACACTTTGTTGCATTGGGTCAGGTTGGGGTGGCTCCGGATCTCGAGGTGCCTCGCCGGCCGTCGGATCCAATTCCGGCAGGGGACTTGCACAGGGAATGGCTTAAAGTTGCCGCCGTGCCGCGCGCACGGGAAAAAAGCACGCATGCAGCGCCGTACACACATCTGCAAATAATCTGCATGCGGGGGGCGTCGCTCGCTGCTTGCGTTGCGTTGCATGCATATGCATTGGTCTCTCTTTATTTGCATGGGCGCATGCAAGATAGTTGCTGCAGCGAGCGATCTATATGTCGTTGGCCGAGGAGATCGTGCGTACGTTATATAGCATAATCTTTTCAGTTTTTTCACGAGTAGTACTATCTGGCCCATGTGATCACGATCTTTTTTTTCGTGCGTCTTCGTACTCTGTTTTTTGAATTTTTTATTTTGGAAAGAGCATTCCCATAGTACTTTGTGTGTTTTATTGGTGTCCTTTATTAGCATAATATGCATGCATACGTACACACGCTTTTGTGAAACATGCATGCAGTGCAAGTGTCGTGCAATGATAAATATCTTTTTTCATGGCCATCGCTCGACATAATTGGTAAGTGAGGTAAGTGCTAGTTAGGCGGGCTAGCCACTTGTGGTTGGCCTGCGCACACAATGCTGCCGATCGAGATGTCCATCCTTGTTATTATAGGCATGCATACATTGCTACATGCATGTGAGAGATGTATTGGAATTGTTTGGGGTGGCATCTTATTACTAGTCAAGTGGCTAGCTAGTCTCTGCATGCAAATGCCATCGATCGATATGTCCATCGTCCTTGAAGGAATGCATGCATATGAGATTTCTTGGAGTGAGATAATCAATAAGATCTCATTCCAAGCAATCTTAGTACATCTCACTACAAATAATCTTAGAGCATCTCTCACATGCCTCCCTTTTATGATGAAATTGATAGCACTGCATGGAGGCAAACCATATGTCGGTGCCCTAACACTACTACAAAATTAGTTTCTGCCAACAATATGTTCAGTGTTGGTTCAATTAAAATCGGCACTGCTAGTATATCACTACCAGTAGTTCAGAACAAAAAAAATTGTAGTGAAAAGTGTCCAGCTTCTCCCGCACGCGTGTGCTACTTTGCTGTGACCGGCCGATAGGCAGGACTCATGCGCCCATGTGTCCCCATGCGACTGGAGCTCGTGTGTAGCACAGGCCTCATACCCCTCTCTCTCGTCCCTCCTTTCTCTTGTCTCTCTTCCTGGCTTCCTTCCTCCCTCTCGCACATCACTCTTCCTCCTTTAGCTCCCTCCCTTAGTCTCTTTGTCCAGTGCGCAGAAGTGGAGACTCCTAGTGTAGCGGATCCAGGTGCGAAGGTACAGGCCCTCCTAGGATGGGCCCTTGTGGTGGCAATAGTGGCGCCCCCATGGCATGGTGTGACCTCGCCCCCTCCTCTCTGTCGCCAGAGGCTAGTGCATCAAATGGGCACCTTCATTGGATGGTATTTAAAAAAATATATTTTACCGCCGGCTTGTTACAGAAGCCGGTGGTCATAGTAACTTATCACCCAAGGTTGCAAACTAGCAATGATGACCTCCGATTATATATATCACCATTGATTATCGCCAACAAGGGTGAAAAACAGGCAGTGGTGGGGTCTCCCGAGCCGGTGATGGTCATCAATATTTTGTAGTACCATAACTAGCATTTGCCTCACTTAACCAATTATGTCGAGTGATGGCTGTGAAAAAGCCATGTATCATTGAACACCATGTCAAGTGCAAGTTTTCGCAAAGACACGCATGCAATGCATATTGTGCAAATACTAACATAAATGGCATAAATCAAACACACAAGGACTACGGAAACCCTCTTTCAAAATTAAAAATTCAAAATGAGAGTACGAAATTAAAGAAGCACGAAACAAAAGATCGTGATCATGTATGGGCTAGGTAATATTGTATAAGGTTGCAGCCGGCTGCCGCCTTGTGAAAAAAAGACCAAAAAAATATCACACACGCACGATCGATCTCCACCACCACTAGTATAGAAACTATCAGGCTGTTTGGTTTGCTGGATTTAGGTGGTTCTAGTCAGCATGGTTCCGGACGAGGCGACCCCTTGCTTTTCTGGCGGACGAGCCGAGTCCGAGAAATGAACTACATAAAGGATCACATGCATGGTGCTGCATGTGACGGCTCCATGCTTCAATCCAAACAAATTGCCAGGTTTGGATATAGGATCGGATGGCTCCGTCGCCAGCTCGTGATCCAATCTAAACACGCCCTATATGTTTTTACCGGCGTTTCTACAGAACCCAGAGGTGAAAATGTTTCTGTCCAAAGGCTCGCTGATGTAGTGGTGCACCGCCAACATATGCTATAAGTTTGCAATGATGCACGCTTCCGGAGAAAAGAAACAAGTAGCTATAAGCTATATATAGATGAAGCTCACGAACTTTATTTGAGCGAACTTATTAAGAAGCTTAGTACGTAGAGCGCGTTGCATGTGAGAACATGGTAAGTATCAGAGAGCTCATATGGTTGCATGATTTGAGCTGCTGGCCCGCGACCACAAAACTAAACTGATTAAACAAAGTGATATCGATCGACCAAACTAAAGTCCATCCATGATTATATATTGCTACTAGAAAAGAAACAATACTACTGTCTCTCAGTACGTACGTAAACATGCATAGCCGTAGAAACAGGAACGGAGGTCCCCTGCAGTGCAGGTTGCTCATCATGGAGGAATGTAGCGGTGGCCGTAGTAGTAGGAAGCACGAGGGTTGTCAGCAGGGTGCGCTTGTCTGCTGGTCTCCCTGCTGCTCTGCTGCATCTGCATGCAATGATGCAAACAAAGCTCGCTCAGCTCGGCCGCGCGCGATCGTGAGATGATCGAGGAAAGCCGGCCGCCCTCGCGCGGCCACTAGACTCAAAGCGATCGACTGTCGAACGGAAAGAGATCCGGCCAGTACGTACGTACGCGATCGCCTGCATGCGATCGATGGCCGGCCGGGGACCCGCGGAGGCGGAGGCGCGGACGACGTTGCCCAAGAAAAGGCGAAGGGCGGACGTACGTCGAGAGGGAGAAAAGCTAGCTAGAGTGGGCCGGGAAAAGCTGGGCAGAGGCATGCTCGCCGCTGCCGGCCGGCCGGCCGACCGTTGTAGAGAGCGAGAGAGGTGCATGGTGGCGGCAACATGGGTAGTGGACGCGTAAGTACGCTGCGTCCCGAGGCTGACGCGATGCTCCTTGACTGCTGACCTATTTCTGTTAGTGGTCCAGGCAGGCAACGGCCGATCTTTTCTCCCGTGCTCTCACACTGCAGTTTGCACAGTCGCACTGCCACTACAGGCCACCTTTGGTCCACGCGCGTTCCTCTTCTTTCTCCTTTTTGAGCTACTCCATGCCGGAATATATGATCATGCATGCATGGCTACATAGTCAAGGTACTTGCATTGTGCTGGGAACAGGAGTATTAAATTAAAGATGTTAGTTACCTAAGGACTTAGGTTTGAACTAATACTCCCTTCATTCTAAATTATTTAGGGGCATTATCAATGGCAACTTTCGAATAGCTAGCTAGACATCGTAGTGGAGAGTTATTTGAGCTGTGAGAGGATTGTTTCTAGGAGTTCGTGCTAAACTAGTTATTTGGGAGTCGCTACCTATTTGATCTCTCTCCCTGATAGCCAATAGAATTCTTCCTAGACTAGCTATTTAGGAACCATTTGAGACACCCTAAGTCACTTTGACTTTTTGACACATCAGTTTTGCTGTTACGTATCTAAATATAATATATGTTTGATACGTAGCAAAATCTATGAATCAAAAAAGTCAAAAGCGATTTATAATTTAGAACGGATGGAGTAATAATTAAACCACAATGATTTTGCATTCTTGTTTCAACTATACTCCCTAATTAATCAGTTTCGCAGTTGGTTACAATAGAATCTTGGTAAATTATATGTTACATGCATAACGTAGCTATGCTTTGTGTATCAAGTTGGTGAAGGTCACCAGCTAGATGTCAGACACCAATTATTAGTCGGCCTGCACTACTACAAAACACAGAATGCTCATTGGTTCATCACTGCCCAGCTGGGTCATAAGCCTAGGATTCGAACAAATGATTGGGTCCAAGAGAGACCTAGCAATGAAGCCCACTGTCACTGTCAGGTTGAGTCAAAATCGGACAGTGATAATATATCACTATCGTTTAGATACACTAGCTAGCAGTAATATAAATGTTAATGCTAGGTCATGGCTTGACCCGGCAACGGCATAAGGGCTTCATTGTCGTGTTTTGTATTGACCCGACAGTGGAGACCGTTGGATCAACCTAACCACCTATAACTTGGTTCTGCACCAGCTAGTACCATTGATTCTAATTATAAATCATGTGTCTAGCTAACTTGGTTCTCGTTTTTCTCATGAAACAGACATTATTCATAACACCTGTAACACCAAGTTCGACTGCTGTGAATCAAGGCCCATGTTGTTGTTCTTGTTCTTGTTCACCTATGTCCACTAGTTCTTTTCGAATCAAGACTTGAAACTCATACCAGATTGATATTCTCCATCTATATTTGCAATATCAGATTGTATTCTTCAAGTTCTTACTTGTGTTCTTGATTTGCTTGTAGGAAAAACCAACGAAGTTGTGGAGTAGCGCTTGTAGGGTCGGAATCATACTTGGTTTGAAACCTAGATCATGAACAACAAGTTCTCCACCAATCAAATCTATCATACTGTTGAGTACCTAACAGAGGGGTCCCTACTACCAAAAAAATAGAGGGGTCCCATAAAACCCTGGACATTAGTGCCTTGACATTGCAATTAACCCCTTGATTGATTAATCAACTAGGGCCGGGGCTCAGGAGCTACACCTGTCATGTGCGCTCATGTGCATACTCCAAATAATTGCAGAGAGAGCGCCCATTTCGGGAAGTGGCCCCAGTGCCTAGGTTGTAGCCTTGAGAAATGCCTACTATTGGTATATTTTAGATGCACACAGATTAATCCACAAGCGCACGGATATCGATGTAGCACTTCACCAGAATGTATTCCAGAATATCGAACTCAAGGAAACATGTGTGAGATACTAAGTCTAACTTAACTAGGAGTAGCAACAAGGCTTAAGATAAACAGGAGCGTAGAGGGGATCACTAAGGTTCTCTAATTCTAACTTGGGTAAGCTATGTCTTCTATTGTTCAACTAGGGACATTACTAAGAAAAGACACCAACAAAGGATGCTTTCCGTCGCAACCGCGTCCTACTTGGCCTACAGACGGGAGGTGAACTACAAAGGACTCAACGAGTGTCACTCTCGCGATCTACTACCGATCCGGAATATAGGGTGCATCCACGAGTAACCGTAGTCTAAGCACCACGCTTACACTTAACAATTGCTACTTTAACCTAGAGCTAATAGATTAAAGCACTCAAAAGAGTCGTAAACCTAATGAACAATATAAACACAATACTTACTTGAAACAGAAGTTGATTACCAGAGAAATCTCAAAAGCAAGCTCAAGTAGAACTTGACTCCGCCGAGGTACAAGCTGTAGAGTGAGCATCGACAAGCCAGCACTTCCTCCAAATCTTCCCTCACTCTCTATCTCACTATTTCTATTTAGAAAGAATAGATCCTATCATGAAGGTCAAATCTTCTCTTGATTGCAGGCACTGATCCTGATGATGAGGATAGAAAATTAGGGTTTTAGGATGGCTCTACTAGAGGAGGTAGGGGTGCCTTTTATAGGGGGCACCAGGGGTCCTATGGGCCCATGAATCCATGGCAACGTCAAATCTGGACCCTCGAATCAAACCGACCTTGAGCAATGGCATAGATTGAATCTTTAAGGCGATGGAGAACCGACGTACGAAGGAAGGGCTGCCAGGTGAGCCCCATAGGCTGGTCGGCCTGCAGGTGGGGCCGGCTGGCCCCACACCCTGACATAAGGGGTCGGGTCTCGGTGTATTATCTTCTGGATTGTTCTAGAGTCTTCTCAAATCGGTTTCGTCGCGGATAAACATGATTTGTTCTGACGAATAGGTCCACCTTGACGGTTTTCTGATTGAATCCTCCTGGAGTCATGAAATCACTAAAACTTGTGGAATTTGTCAGTTTAAACCCCTAGACCTATGTTGGTGATCCATTTTAATCATATATGTAGGATATATTGACGGTTTATGATTAACATTAACTACCGTCAACAAGCTCCCTCACACTTAGTTTTTTACTCATCCTTGATAAAAGGATGGATTACTTTAGACATAACCTTGGGACAAGACATCAACATAAAATAATTCCCAGTCATGCATGCTCGGCAGGATTCAAAGTGTCCACCATGAAACTTTGGGCGGTTGAAGAATGGAACAGCTTGAAACAGATCACCATCTTCCTTTTGTCAAGTCAATTGGAGAAACATTTTAGAATTTTGAAAACAAAACATATCTTGCCTTCTCCTTTTGTGGTACTCTCAAATCACTCAATATATGTAGTATTTCTGGATCCTCACCAAGGCATAGATAGCTTTACCTTTGTTTTTACCTAAAGGTTTATGTGGAGCTCAGGTAGGAATAAATTTAAGAACATACTTGCATTGCATATATTGTAAAGTCAAAACAAGGATCCAAGGAGAAAAATGTCATACTCTTAGATCAAGATGTGCATGTGAGTGGATGGATTATGGTGGCCAACCTAATTTTATTATGCTCATTGAAACATACCTTTCTTGTTGAGACTTAAAACACTTTTGCGAGAAGAACAGGGGCTATCTCTTTTTTTTCTTATCTCTCTCTTTTTTAATGACGGGCATCTTTGTACCCATTCTTTCAATATTTCGGACACTTTTGTATCCATTTTTTTCAACATCTTCTTCTTTTTTCTTTTACTTTTGCATAGCCCATGTCTCTTTTCTGCAATTGAACTTTTCAAGAGAGATATTAACAAGAACTTGGAATATTTATTTGGTGGAATCCTAACAAACGTATTTTTTGTCTACCCCCAATGTAGGAGTAGAACATTTTATGAGTGGATGGAAAGCATGTCTTTGCGTACTCCTAGTGTAGGAGCAACACATATATGTGGTGTGTACGTGATCTTGATCTTAGGAGCATGATAAGTTTCTCAACAAGGGTCACAAGGTTTGACCAAACTCAATGCAATAGCAAGTAGTATATGCAGAATGTTTTCCTAATATATATATCATATATGGGTCTAGTAGGACATTGCTTTACCACAAAGGAGAGATATAGCTATATATTTAACTTTTTGAAATAAAATTCTCCAATAACGAGACATCAAGAATCAGGTTCTCATTATTCTACTATATCTCATTCCACAGCAGCTTAAGTAACACGGGGTCCCTATCATTAAGTTCCCAACAGTAGCAAGACTTCTAGGAAAAGTGTTATGTGAATCTATCCTTAAGTCATGACTTAAATAATCTTCTCTCATGTTATTAAAGTTGCTTATCAATGGATTTTCAATTTGGTTTGAAACAGAAAGTAAGAGATAAAAATAGAACATACGGGACGCAAACCTGACTGTGGACGAAGCACAGCGCGAGGTGGTGATGGGCTAGGCTGGTCGGTCCATAGAGGAGGTCAGGCGGCCCACCCTGTGGCTCGTTTAGGTCCATCTTTGTCATGCGTGGTCCTTGCTTCATTACTTTATGAAATTCATGAATTCACGATTGGATCTCGTTTGTTGTCGACGTGTCCTTCTCCCACACTTGTTTCCTGTTTACCTTCGTCATTTTGAAGTGTTATCACTCCATGTGATGAGGTGCTTATGACTTTGAATGGTCCTTCCTATTAGCTCTGAAGTTTTCCATGCCCGAATAACTTCACCCATGATCTAAAAAGTAATAGCTTATCTCCTGGGGTGAACTCCTTCTTCTTGATCCTTTTGTCATGCCATCTCTTTGTTCTCTCCTTGTATATCTTGGCATTGTGATATGCTTTTTCACACCATTCTTCAAGCTTAGAGAGTTGCATCTTTCTTTTTGTTCCTGCAACTTCCAAGTCC
Organism: Miscanthus lutarioriparius; assembly: GCA_904845875.1. Taxonomy (NCBI): domain Eukaryota; kingdom Viridiplantae; phylum Streptophyta; class Magnoliopsida; order Poales; family Poaceae; genus Miscanthus; species Miscanthus lutarioriparius. The sequence continues at coordinate 47,842,830 of CAJGYO010000011.1, read as the reverse complement.
ATGTTCCATCACTTGATGGCCCAATGTGCCTTGAATTCTAGCTCAATGGGTAGATGACATGTCTTCCCGTAGACAAGTTGATATGGTGACATTCCAAGATGTGTTTTATAGGCTGTTCTATAAGCCCATAATGCATCGGGTAATCTGTCCTTCCATGCAGTCCCCATCTCATTGACCATCTTTTGTAGAATGTTCTTAATTTGTTTGTTTGATGTTTCTGCTTAGCCACTTGTTTGAGGGTGATATGGAGTTATGATGTTGTGATGGATCCCATGTCTTGATAAGTAATTGTGAAAATTCTTATCAATGAAGTGGGTGCCTCCATCACTAATCACCATTCTTGGAACACCGAAGCGTGGAAATATTATTTCCTCAAACATCCTCTTGGAGCTCTTGGCATCAGCAACTTTACATGGCATGGCTTCGACCTATTTGGAAACATAGTCAACTACCACCAAGATGTACTCACAGTTCTTTGACTTTGGAAATGGCCCCATGTAGTCGATACCCCAGATATCAAAAAGTTCTATCTGGAGGTTGTTGGTGAGTGGCATGGCATCTCTTGAATTGATGTTTCCGTGCCTCTGACATGAACCACATCTCTGGATTAAGTCTTTCATGTATTCATACATGGTTGGCCAGAAAATCTACTTTGCCAGATCTTTGCATGAGTGCGGAATGCACCAATGTGTCCTCCATATGGTGATGAGTGTTATCGTTCTATGATCTTGATGCCTTCTTCTGACGGTACACATCTCCTGAGTAGGCCATCAGAGCAGACTCTATAGAGGTATGGTTAATCCCATATGTGGAGACAACTTTCGTATATGAGCTTCCTTTTATTCTCCCCTACTGGTACATAACCTGCAACTAATAAAATTGACAGCATTCGCATACCAAGGGTCAGATCTTGTGATCTTGAAAAGCATGTTGTCCTGCAGAGAATCATTGATGGGCAATTCCTATGGATTCTCAAATTACATTCTAGACAAATGATCGGTAACAGAGTTTTCTACTGCTTTTTTATCTTTTATTTCTAGGTCAAATTCTTGGAGTAACAAAATCCATCTTATAAGCCTAGGTTTAGCATCTTTCTTAGCGAGGAGGTGTTGGGTAAAACAATCACACAAACACCAAAGTTGTATTCATTTCTTCCCCGTACTGTACATGTCGGAGGGGGTATTTATAGAGGTTCTAGCCTTCGTATCTACATACAGATGACCATTTTACCCCTCTCTTTAATCAATACAACCCCTTTAAACTTTAGAGGTGAAGCTATCTTTTTCACTATTCTAGGCTTTATTCTTTAACTTGTACTTGCCAATCTTTCTGAAGACGATGTCTTTAGACTTTGCTAATTCTTGCTTTGTCTTCTTCTCACTTCGCTTGTCAAGCAAAGTCAAAATCTTGTCTTCGCATCCATCCTGTTCCAATCTTCTCTTTATCTGTAGCGAAGTTAAATCTACTTGAGCGAAGTCAAAACATCATCTTTGCTTTTTGCTTTCCTACCGGCAAACTTTGTTACAGAACTTTTAGATATAACTCCAAAGTTCTAGGGCTGAGTTTTCCAACGAAGTCAAATCCCCAACACCACTTTTGCTTATTTTGAGCAAAGTCAAAATTTCTCCTTCGTTCTTGAATCATGCAAGAGAACTTTGACATAAAATTTTGGTGGTAAACTCTAAAGTTTCGGTGCTGTGTTCTCTGGTGAAGTCAAATCCCCATCAGGAGTTATTTCAAAGCAGCATGATCAGTATAAACAATCAGCTTAGCTGCTACTAAGTAAGACCTAAATTTGTCAATGGCAAAAACAATAGCCAGGAGCACTTTTTCAGTTGTTGCATAATTAAGTTGAGGTCTTGTCAAAGTTTTGCTAGCATAAGCAATTGCATGATGCTTCTTATCTTTTGTTTGATCCAAAACTGCCACCACAGCATAATCACTTGCATCACACATAATTTCAAAAGGTAAAGACCAATCAGGAGGTTGAATGATTGGTGCAGAGACGAGTGCTTTCTTCAAAATTTCAAAAGAGTTTAAACATGCATCATCAAATTCAAAGGGAACATTCTTGGCTGAAAGGTTTGTAAGCGGTCTAGCAATGTGTGAAAAATCTTTTATAAAGAGGCGGTAAAACCCTGCATGACCAAGAAAACTATGGATCCCTCTGATATTTACGGGAGGAGGTAACTGTTCAATTACTTCTATTTTAGCTCTATCTACCTCAATTCCTCCTTGGGACACTAAGTGTCGAAGCACTATGCCTTCTCTAACCATGAAATGACATTTTCCCAATTAAGGACTAAGTGCTTTTCTTGGCATCTTTGTAAAACCTTGTCTAAATTTTCAAGACAATCATAAAAAGTTTTTCATAAATAGAAAAGTCATCCATGAAAACTTCCATGATTTCTTCAATCATTTCAGAAAATATAGACATCATGTATCTTTGGAAAGAAGCTAGAGCATTACATAGTCCAAAAGTGTGACACCCTAAAATTTGGCCTAGTTTTAAAAACCACTAAAAATTTGAACTTTTTAAATTTGCATAGGAAATAATATATATAACCAACCTAAACAATTTTTACAAATAAAACCACATTGGAACATAAAACCTTAGGTGTGCAACTTTGTTTTTGAATGTTTGTTTGGCTTGTTGAACTTATGGTGGCACCCTTTTTACACACTCATGCATTCAAATTTGAATTTTAAATCATTCAAACATATACATATAAGAGATAGGAAATAGAAAAGGGAATTAGAAAATAGGAAAAGCCACTTGGGCTCATTTGCTCCCATCCCTCCTTTTCAGTCCACAGCCGTAGCCCAACCCTTCCTCTTCGCCCTCCTCTCTCCCACGCGCGAGCCGGCCCAGCAAGCCGCGGCCTAGCTCGGCCTGGCATCGCCCGCTCACCCCTTCTCCCATTCTCTCCCATCAACGCCCTAGGCCCGCCTGTCAGCTTTGTCGTCCACCATGAGCTGACAAGCCGTACGCGGCCCTGCCATGTTGTCAACACTCGCCAGCGCCACCCCGGTGCCAGCGACGGTCAGCGGGACCCCACGGCAAACCTCTCTTGTCCTCTCCTCCCTCTTCCCCCGCACTATGAATGCATCAAAAATAGTGCCATGGTCGCCGCCATGCAGAGTCACCGGAGTAGCTGCCAAGGCAACTCTGGCGTGCACATAGGCAAGCGCCAGCCATGGCGATGTGACTAGACGAGGTCAACGGCGTGGCCATGTGATGGATAAGGATAGCCACGTGAAATATCTCGCCGCCGGGACACCAGCCTAGCTGGCCTATAAATAGGTCCCGCTAGTGATGCTCTCGCCTTGCCCTCTCCACCATTAGCTCCACCGCGGGAAGGAACACCCCATCCCCCCTCTTCTTCCCCTTTCCCCTCCTCCTTCCCCTCCTTTCTCATTTTCCCATTTTGAGAGTTCGCCAGCACCATTAGCGCCGCCTACTCCTTCCTTCCTCTCTGCTGCGTCTCTGGCCTATTGGAGTGACCGGTGAGTCCCCGAGCCCTCCCCTTTTCTTTTGCATTAGGTATTAGGTAGTGTAAGCCTCTGTGTAGCGCTGCCCGCGTGAGCCGGCTCCGACCGAGCCGCCATGGCCGTCAGCCATCGTCGGCGAAGCCACCCCAGAGCACCCGTCGCCCCCAATCCACTCCCCCTCTCATCCCTTTCCACATATACTTAGATAGATAGTTAGGACACTGCCACTAGGACCGAGTTTAGAGCATGGCACCACCGCAACCACCCTGGCGAGCCACCACCGCCACCATAGGCACCCGCTACGGACGACGACCACGCCACCGGCCGCGGCTTGCCCCAGCGGACCCTATCCACCCCTCAACCACCTCTCCCAAGGGCCAACGTCGCTGGCATAAGCCGCTCTGACAAGCCCTGCTCCCCCTCCCCTATTTAATCACCAACAAGGTCACCACCAACCATCACCGTCCCCCTCTCCCCCTCTTCTCTGCCTAGCCAGGTGGGACTGGAAGGGAACGGCGTCACCGTCCCCCTCCATCCCCGTCTGTCTTCTCTCTCTCCCTCCTTCTCTCACTAACACACAGGCCCATGGCCTTAGTGCCGCCTGCTGCCTGTCACACACACACAACACACACACAGCGTTGGGTACGCTTAAGAAAACGCTGAGGTACACCCAGCTAGTGTACACAGAGTGTTATAAATACATTTTCCTAACTTAGAAAAATTCCTAGAAAATTTATAAATAAACTAGATGAAATAAGGAAATTAATTATGTAGTTTGCACCCATTTTCATGCACTAGAGAATACAGATAAAATTCCATCTAGATTAATTAGCTATAGGATAAACTTCTAAAATTCATAACTTTTAAACCATAACTCCGATTTGCATGAAACCACTTCTAAAAATCATCTAAAATCAAACCCTATCAAATGCACTTAGTGCCACCATATAGTTCTATGTTTGCTTGGGTCCTTTTTTCTTTTGCGGATGTTAGTAGTCTTATGCGACTGATATGTCCAACAAACAACAATAATCGTCAGGAGGACGAAGACCTGAATTACGTAGACGTGCCGAAAGGTGACGACAACGAAGGCAAGTCCTAGCTCCCCACCCTACCATCTTGCTTTAAAACCCCTAAAATGCTAAAACTTGACTATGAGACTATCACCGTAGAAAATGAGCTCGGTTGATGCAATATAGTTAAGATAAATGGTTATCTTGTTATTCTATGAGCTCCACATCATGATTAGAATTAGGGATAATAATTGAACTTAAAATTTGTTAAACCTGAACTAAACCCCAACATGGGGCGAGTGGTGGTAAACTATTGAGGTAGTTTATCATGGCAGGAATGCCTAGATAGGGTTCCTGTGGAAGATACTCAGCTCGATCACATAAGGACCGGTTCATAGTCCCTCTCGCCTAGTGAGTCTTTTTGTACAGCCACATGTCTATATGGGTAGGCTTGATCCCACACCTTATTAGATAGAAGTATAGTTTCTACTAGGAGGCCGGTGTAGGCAACGAAAGATTAGGAGTCGGCATGGGGGATAGGTTTTTTTCTATGTCTGGTTGGCGTGGATGCTATGTGATCTTCCACGTTAAGCATTAGGTTTTTAGGCTGCATTCGAGCCACTATTTTCTTGGCTATGTTCGAGCCATGTTTTTCTTTTGTGATGATTTGGTATCATCACGTTTGGGGGGATTTGGTATCTTTCCGGTTTTGTATTCCAACCCTATGAAACCATGGTAGAGATTATATAGAAATCTAGGTTAGCTTTCCAAGCGGGTATGGGATCTCATTAGGTCTATTTTGTCCACTGACCATGGATTAGGTTGCACCTATCGTATGGGGAAATTTGTACACCTCTGCAAAGTTTTATTAAATCTATTCGAATAGCCACGTCCTTGGAATGGGCAAATGCGAGGATGGGATACTATGATTAGCTTTACTTTTATGTGCAATGAAACTGGTAATTAATTAATGATTAACCCGGGCACTAGTGGGAGTGGTAATACTCCGCTAGGACCCACCCTTAAATTATAATCACCACTACACTTCTATTTCCACCCATGGTTGGGACTTGCTGAGTACATATGTACTCACCAGTTGCCGACTCACAGACCTTGGCATAGAAGAAGACTATGACTTTGAAGCTGAAACGTACCATTAGGAATAGGGTTCCCGTTAGATTTGATCGTAGGAATGTGACATCTAGGCTAGGGTTTTGTCCGCGCTCTAGTTGCCTGTGGAATAGGATGCCATTTTGTTGTATAATAATCTCGCTTTAGAGACCACCAATAATGCTATTTCATGGCCATAGCTTTCTGCCAACTCTATAGCCTATGACAATGCCCTTCGGGCCACTGTTGTAGACCTTATTTTAGATATCAATAAAGCTTGAAACCTTTTATAATATATCTTTGTACCATCCCTATGATTAGTGAGTATTTGTGCATGATCCTAGCGCAAATATGCAAGAACTGAGGACTCTCAAATTGAGGGGCCAACAGAGTGGTATTAGAGCCAAGCTAGACCGTAGGACAAATCCCTAGGATTGGAACACGTTAGATAGTTTAATAGTAATAGGAATAATGGCAAACTCAAAACTAGTTAAGGCAACAGACATTTTGCATTGTCGTTCCTCCTTTGTTTTACAAAATGTTCCAACCCTTGTGGTGATTTTTTGCAGCAATGGATGACATATGGGTTATGTCGGACTGTCTGATTGCTGAAGGATTTTCCCCGCTCCTATGGGAGACATTGCAGTGATTGGGATACACTGAGGCACCGATGTACTACGGTAGATAGTAGGTCAAGGATGATGTACATATGTGCAAAATTCGTGTGCGAATTCCAACACATCCATCATGTCCCGCATTTTAGACTCAGTATCATACTGCCCATGGAAGAGAGTTACTGGATACATGTTAGAAAGCAGCACGTCAAGCTCTTATAGACTACTGTCAGATCTTTGAAGAGGATATTGAGCATACTCCAGCCAGATTTTTCCCAATGCCTAATCAGACCACTCCCACATGGTGTGAGAAGGTATAGCTTTGGAGAAGATTTACCCAAAGACACCAGAGTACACCGCAGTCACCACTGTCAAGTACCTACACGCACTTGACATGTTCTACGAGAATCAACAACAAGAATTGTCCAGATGGATCACTGTTGACATTTCTTAGCAACGCTACTAGGAATAGAGTTTTAATTCTGTCCCCAGCAACGGCACCAGAAATGCTTGTTGGTGTTTATTAACATGTCACTTGTTTGAGTACTTAGCCACCTATTGTAAACCTATACCTCCTAACTTTACTAGGTTGTCATCCCTAGTGCTGGTGTCAGAGATATGTGTTGGTACTACATAGCATTATTACTAGAATAATACTAAGTAGTTCTTTATTAATTATGTGACTAGAGAGAATATATATATAAATCTATAAATGCAAACTATCTGCAAGCGCATAGATAATATACCATTGTAGCATTTTACCCAAGAGTATTCCAGGTATCATTATTTATATTTTTACCACTGGGAAGGTCTAGCATGGGCATGTATTGATAACTTATACCATTGAAGGAGAAATAAACCATAGCCAATATTCTACTCACACAGGGGTAAGTCATAAGATAAGAGATGTATAAATGATAAGTAATGAGAATAATAAATCACTTAAGGCACTCCTTTCTATAGCATTAGCATGGTCAGGCAAAATATTAGAGGAATAATTCCTAAGTCATTCTTAATTATAAGTCAAAACATACATTTGATTAGTGCAATTACACCTATTAATCAAGGCTAAGATCATCATCATATCTACACATAAGGGATATTACTAAGGAAGATTGAGGGCAGAGATTGTTCTACCTTCATAATCGGACCCTATGTGCACCTATATTTAGGGAGTGGACTACAAAGGAATCAATAGGAGTGTCACATCCGCGATCTACCACATGACCCAGAATATAGGGTGTATCTGTCACACCCAATTTTAAGGATAAAATTGAATGCACTAAACTCATGTGTGCCCAGAGATCAGTCACACACATAAGTTGACAAATTATAAAAGTATCATCACGGTGTATCTTACATCACGATTAATACCATAACATAGTCTTACACATCACAGCAGAAAATAAAAGAAAGTAACTCTCTCATGGAAGCTCCAACACAGGGACGTTCAACTGGTTGACCACAAGCCTAAAAGTCCTCTAGAAACTCCTCATACTCATTGACATCTGTTACCCATCCAAGATTTTTATCCAAATATAGAAAGTAAACAAGCGTAAGTACTTCCCGTACTTAACAAGATAACATGGGGTTATGAAAGCTAAAAAAGGATGACTCTGGTTTACTGCGGTTAGCACTTTTAGTAAGTCAGGATTTTATCATTAACTATTATCAAGTTATGCTTAAGCCCCAATTAAACCCACGTGGTCAGATATCAGAATCAATTGTATCATATTATCATCATAGAACATCATAAATGAGCAACAATAAATAACTAATTATTCTGTGAGTTTTCTAGGCCACTTGTGACCGTGAGCACGGCTATTATAACAGTTTGTAACCCTCTGCAGAGGTTGTGCACATTCACCATGAGTCGTGATTCTCACATGCCTGGGTTAATTACTCCCATAACACTACCAAGGTGAGCGGGCGGGGTACACTATGAAGCCATTTCATAGGTTTCTCTAACAAGTTAGGGCCACTAGGTTTCCTCGGTAGGCAGATGTAGGAACCCCCCTTTCCTATGGCACAAATCCTTCGTGGCTATACACATAAGAACAGGGGCAGTCCTATACCCAACGTGGCAAGCCCCTTTTGCGCCATAAAGGCAACCTCTAACAAGCTAGAAAAGGTCCTATTACTAAGCTAAAGTCAGAGCCATGTGACCCTCACGGTTGCACTGTCAGTCCTAGCTTTCGCCGACAAATAAGTCCTTATGGAGGGCCGAGAGCATCATGATCAAAAGTCATTTGCTCCTTCGCCCTATAATTCTGTTGTTTAAAAGCAAATTTTACCTTTTCGTTCCATAGAACCATTATTCATTATTTGGATCATGTACAGTTACATTAAGCGCTAGCAAACTACCCATATGCATATAACCCGTAGGAGACAAGGAAACATGGTAATCAATCACTAGGATGTCCTTACGGGTGTCAAAATTAGACACATGCAAATGAGTAATTAATAAATGGTGAATAGGCATCAAGGTAGATCCCATGCTATACTTGCCTTGGTTAACAAACTCCTGCTGGTCATCAAAGAACTCTTGGTCTCCAACGTTCTCCTCATCGTCTGAATGCGACCAACACGACAACATACAACATTCCAAAGGCATTCATGCAAAGCAAACAATCCTATAGTTAGAATAGTACAACAGCAGTATAGAAAACAAGTTAAAATGTTTATGAAAAGAATCTATGTCTCGCTACGATCATGTCAACGTGAAGTTCACGAAAATCGGAGCTAAAACGCGAAAGTTATGATTTAAACATGATTTCCTATAGCAATTAATTAAGTAAACCTAACCATGAAATTTAAAAGTTTCAAACATGATTAACAGTGGTACTAACATGTAGATTATGCAATTACAAAACTAACGCAATTTGAACGGGTCGATTCGGAGCTAAAACGAAGTTTTTATGAGCAAAACAAATCCAGTGGCATTTCTGTAATTAGTATGAACTATTTTCGGATTTACATCAAATCTGTGATTTTTAAATCGGCCGAGGACTGCGGGTTCAAAATCACAAAACCTGGGGGTCTCTTTAGCAAAATGATGCGCGAAGGGGTATTGGCCTTCGGTGACCGTTGATCTAAGTGATGGATGGCTCAGATCAGAACTGAGGGGGGGAGAGAGAAGGCAGCGGCCGGAACAGTGGCAGCCGCGGCGGGGCTCCATGGCCGGCGGCGAGGAACTCGTCGACGCGCGTGGATCATGGCCTATAGGCCATGGTTTGACGAACCGAGGGCACCGGGGGAGAGAGGGGGTGCGGGCGAACTCGCCTAGGCCGAGAGAGCTGCCTGAGAGAGAGGCGATAAGCGATGGACGCACGGCGGCAGGAAAGGTTCCCGGCGCATGCGGCTAGGGCCCTAGAGGCCATGAAACTAGAAAATAACAGCATAGGGAGAAGGAGGGAGCAAGGGGTCTCACCATGGGGAAAAACGAGACGAGGCGGCTCGGGGATGACGGACGCCTTGACGCACGGACCACGGCTAGGCGCCCTAGAGGCCATGAAACTAGAAAATACAGCATTTTTTTATAGAGCGGGGGGGAGGGAGGAGGGGACGAGGCGATGACAACGCCCAAGACCGAGTTGGGGATGGCGCCTTGCGTGGGCCTAGAGGCTGGGCCAGGGCAAGAACAGGGATGAAAGAAGTTGGGCGCCTGCCATTTGGGCCAACACGAGGAAAGAAGTTGGGCGAGGAGGGAAGTTGGGCGGCGGATGAATGAGGAAGGGAGGGGGAGAAAATAATTTTCTTTTCTTTTTCCAAATCAAATTTCCAAATTTATTTTCAAATGAGTTTTGAATCCTTTTGAGTTTAAATCAAAACCACTCAACATATTAAATAAAATGCTACATCATGAGTGCATCAACATGTTTCTATCCTTATGATTGATTTTAATTTCACAATATTTATTATTTTCCTATATTTTAATGCACACATATTTGCATAAATAAATCAAATTTACTATTTTAAAAGGCTGCAAATTTTAGGGTGTTATAGTATCCACAGGTAAACAATGTATAAGCACCATGCTTACATAATGTCGACCACCCACCCCATGAGCTTTAGACTGAACGCTATACTAACTTGTGCATAAACATAATGATAAACTAGCTATACTAAGTATATAATCAAAGTAGACGTTGAACATCATAACGAAGAATATGAATAAGATGAACACTGAGATTGTCATAACAATTGTAACTAGCATATAAAAATAATGGAGAAACAAGAGAGAGAGAGAGGGGTACAAAGTTTATACCGAACCACACTCTTGACAAGATCGGGAATCCAAGCGAAGTCCTGCTTGCCTCCCTCTAGATCTATCCTAACTATCTATGCAATGGAGGAGGAGCTCTAAGCAGATTAGGGTTTCTGTCTTCTCAAATAACTTGATGACTTATTATTCCTGGGGGAGGTAGGGCTAGATTATATAGCCCTGAGGGTCCAACGTGAGACCTTGAATCAAATCGACTTAAGCAACGGCCTAGATGCATCCTCAAAGGCAGTGGGAGACCGCCATACAAAGCCGGCTGACAGGTGGGCCCAGGGGGGTGGGGCGGCCCCACCTGCAGGCCGGGCGGACCCACCTGTCAGGGGGTTGCCCTCCGCTTTGGTGACGTGGCTTCTAGACCCTTCTAGAGTCTTCCCATGTAGGTACCACGGTGGAACTCCATATTTTCCTTTGACGATTAGGTCCTCCTTTGCTGTTTTCTGATTAAACCTTGCTGGAAACACAGATTCACCAAAATTCATGGAATTTATTAGTTTAAACCCCTAAACCTTCATTGGTGATTATATTTATGCCCTTATACATGTTTAATTGATGGTTTATATTGGTTGTTAACTATCATCAACAACTCCCCCAAGCTTACCTTTTGCTAGTCCCTTAGCAAAACTAAACTTAGTAAATGGAATCTAGAGTTTAAGGATTTTGAAAACATTGAAGCAACTTGTCAAAAGTACACATGCGTTCAAACAAGAATTCTCCTCCGATATTAGAATAAACCGATTTGACTTTCAAACTTACCCATATTACCTTCAACTATGGGGCTTGTAGCCTTCACTTGGGTCTTGAGTAATTGAAAGACAGAATGGTCAAGTCAAGCACTATGTCTCAAGTTATTTGCTCAACCATTATTCTGGAGTTTTTATAGGTTTTCAAAATAAAACTCAGAGCTTCCATTGTATGACACTCTCAAGTCTCTCATTATATGTGGTATTTGTGGATCCTTACCAAGACAATAATAATGTTATGGCTTTCTCTTCCTACAACTAAGGCTTATGTGGAGCTCATAGGAGTGGAAAAAGCATGAAAGAGCATACTTGCAATACATATAGTGTAAAGTCAAACCTTTGATACAAAGAGAGTTAAGTCATACAATCAAATCAAGATGTGCATATGTGTGGATGTATGGTGGATATATATGATAGCTAACCTAATTCTATTATGCTCCTTGAAAACATATCTCTCTTTTGAAACTTGAAAACAACCTTGCAAGATAACAGGGGCTATCTTATTCATCTCACTTTCTTTTTCTCAGGCGGGCATCTAAGCACCCATTGTTTTAGTAATTCGAACACTTGTCCATTTTTTCATATCTCTTTCTCTTTTTTTATGAATAACTTTTGCATAGCCCCATGTCTCTTTTCTGCAACAAAACTTTTGAGAGATAAGAAAAAGAACTTGTAGCATTTATTTGGTGGATATCCAATAGGGCATATTTTTGGTGTTTTCTCCTAGTGTAGGAGCAAAACATTTTTGGGTGAATCTAGATGGATGGCATGTTGTTGTGCCTACCTCTAGTGTAGGAGTAGTGCATATTTGGGTTGTGTGTACGTGATCTTGATTTTAAGAGCATGATAAACCTCTCATGAGGCATCAACAAAGCTTGACTAAACTCAATGCAAAACAAGTAGCATATATGAGTGAAAGTTTTTCAAATCTAAATATCATATATGGCTCTGGTAGGAATTCAAGCTTTGTCATATGGAGCTCATCATGTAAGACTTTTATGTTTTTTAAAAGATAAATCTCTAGAACTGTAGTATCACAAGGAACAAGATAAGCAACAGCTCAGACCTTCTCATATCATATCCATCAATTACCTAGACTTAGATCAAGCATATGCTACCCACAAGTTTGAAGTTTAGAGTAAATTCTTATATCAAAATAATCTTATCCCAAACTTGAGAGAATTCAAGACTAAAAACTAGATACTTGAAAGGAATTATGACAGAGCAACTATTCATCATTTCTATTGCAAGAGATTATCCTCAAAGTTCTTTTATTTAACTCCTAAAAACTAAACTAGACACATACTTTTATTTTGTTTTCATTTTTAAGATCACACCCTACTATATATATATAGCTAACATATATTTTCATTTTGTTTTAACTTGTTATGCATCTTTTTATGACTCTAGCAAATATATAGAAAACTCAAAGATAGTAAAACCGAAAAGGGAAAGAAATACTTAGCTAGATACATGGGGGATGCTCCTCCCCCAAGCTAGATGTTGTTGTTGTCTTTCTTAAAATCTCTCTCATCCTTCTAGAAGTTGTTTTCCTCATGCAGCGGGTGTAGCAGCGGCTCGGGAATATGTTATTTGGATGGATGACTTTACTCTTGATCATCCTGCAAAATATTCCAACAAGAACACAAAAACTCATGGCATAGATTAAGATAAGGGGTTAGCGGTCAGCCATTCAGAGATTTGTTATCCTTGGGGGTTTCGACAGATTTTCTAGTTTGCCAAAGTTCTAGCAGGATGTCTAATTAATATATGTTTGGATTTTCTTATTTATATAATGCAGAAAGGAAATATGCATGCATGTTTTATTTTTATTTTTATGCCACCACAGTAAATCTTCCTACGGGCTTTTACACACTGCAGATTTATTCACATGGGGCTTTAGGCTTTTTGATGCAATGATATAATGCAATAATGAAACTTTTTATTATTCCTTTTCTAAATGCAATGCTAATGCTGAAAAGTAAATATGCTAAAGTGAAAAATAATTCATGCAATGCTAAAAGTAAATATGGATAACTATCGATGTTACCTCACCACCAGGGTTTGGATTTTTAAGTCCTCCGGATAGGATATTGCTGGAGAGAAGTCCTTCATTCCTTAGGTGCATCATCTAGTCTCAGCGGTGGAGACTTAGATGACTGCACTTCTTGTGATGGTGATTCCGATGATGATGTCACCTTTTCTTTCCACACCTGCCTAGACTATGGACTTGTCTTAGGAGGAGTAGGTTCATCTTTCACAGGCGCTTCAGGTTCTTCATCTTCCCATTCATTCCATTGGGGTTGGTTCCTTTGACGTTGGGATGATCGACATCTCCTCCTAGAGCGGCTCTTGTTGGGCTGCTCATAAGTAGTGTAACTATTAAAATAACAGCGTACCTTTTCCCTAGGGAATTGGAAGTGGACTTATCCAGATCCAACATAGATGATCACGTTGGTGGCGTTGAGGAACAATCTTTCAAGGATGATGGGTGTATCATCTTCTTCTTCACCCATGTCTAGAACCATGAAGTCAGTAGGGCATAGTGATAATGTATTCTTACCATAATATCTTTTGCTATCCCCTCCGAGAATTGGATTGATTGGTCCGCCACCTGCAATTGCATATATGTAGGGAACAAAGGTTCATCACCAAATAAATATTCATACGTTTTCTTGGACATTATGTTGACTCCCGATCCAATATTGGAGAAGGTCTTGTAGAAGATTCTTTGTCCAATGGTACACTTGATCATTGGTACACCTGGATCATCCTTCTTAGCAAGGAATGGTGAAGCGAGGAGGTGGTCGTACTCGGATCGGAGTGTGTTGGTCATGTTGACTATCTCTTCTTGGGGCTGCCTAGCTCTGTTCTTCCTTCTTCTCCTGTTGTTCTTCTTCTTGGTCACTATTGTGTCTTTAGGCAAGTACGACGTCTGCGGATGTCCAGGAGATTGCAAGATATGATTCTTGAAAGAAAACTTCTCCTTTCTATCCTTCATTGTAAAGCAGATCTTGGCACTATCCACGTAGATGAGGGCTTTAGCGGTGCTTAGGAAAGGTCGGCCCAAAATAATGGGTGCCCTTACATCTCCACCTGTGTCCAAAACCACAAAGTCTATGGGAACATATGATTGTCCCATTCGAATAATGGCATCTTCAAGAACTCCCTTAGGGTAACAGAGTGACTGATCTACAAGCTGCAGACGCATATTTGTGTACAACAAAGCATCTCTATTAATTTGATCATAGATTACCTTAGGTATGATGTTGACACTTGCTCTGAAGTCACAGACAGCTTCCTGGAAGATGTGAGGTCCAACGGCGATGGGGATGACAGGTCTCCCTAGATCGCTCTTCTTCTCAGGCAAGGTATAATCTATCCACCTTCCCATCGATGGCTTCATGTAGTAGTAAGCTACATTATGAATATCGATAAGATTTGCAGTTTCTAGATCTTCCAGTTGCCCTAGAATATTACCTTTGTCGAATGGAGGAACAACAGTCGCCAGCTGAGCTATTTGTGATTCTATCATTTTATTAAAGCTATGCTAGTTCTTTATGGTAGAAGCAAAGCTATCCATTCTATTATTTATATTCTCTAAAATTTTATCATTGGAAGCTACCTTTCTAGATAATCCCTCCATAAGTTTGGATTGGACAACAATTAATTCTCTAAAGGGTGGTTGATTAAAATTATTAAAATTATTACCTTGATAGTTACCTTGGTAGTTTGGCTTTTGTTGCTACTTCCATCCTTGATTCTGTTGAGGATGAGAGTAATTGTTGTTGTGGACAAAATTCACATCCTCATGGGTGTCAGGACAGTTATTCCCTGAATGCCTAGTGGTTCCACACACTTCACATGTCATGCGAGAATCATGAATGTGCATGACTTCTTGCTTTTCACTGGCTCGATCTTCAAGCTTCTTCATTAGCAGGTTCATCTTGGTAGACAGCATGTCTAATTCCTTGAGTTGATGTATACCTCCACCTCTTTTGTGGGTCTGAGCATGTTCTTCATTCCAACCTTGATTGGAGGCCATCTGCTCCACAAGAGTGGTCGCAGCTGGAAGTGTAAGTGACAAGAATGCACCTCTAGCAGCAGCATCTATGGTCTCACAGGTACTATTAGTCAACCCATGGTAGAACATCTACATGAGTAGCCAATTCTCCATCCCATGATGAGGACATTCTGATATATAGTCTTGAAAGCGTTCCCATGCCTTAGGGACAAATTCATCATGTTGTTGCTGAAAACTTGAAATTCTCCCACGCAGAGCATTGGTCTTACCTATGGGAAAGAACTTTGCTAGGAAGACAGCGGAGCAGTTATCCCATGTAGTATTTCTATCTTTGTTAGCGTAGAACCACTGCTTCACCTTCCCCAAAAGTGAAAATGGGAAGAGGCAAAGTAGTATGGTGTCCTTGGTTACTCCCTTGATGGTGAAAGTGCTGCAGATCTCCAGAAAGTGTTGGAGATGTGCACTCGCATCTTCATGTGCCTTTCCACAAAATTGGCTCGCTTGCACCATATTGATGAGAGCCGGCTTGAGCTCGAATCCATTGTCTCCAACATTGACATTAGGTCTAGTACGGATGTTGGTAGTGGTTGGAGCAGAAAATTCATGGAGAGTCCTATCAGTCATGGCTTGAAATTTAGGTGTTAAGCCTCACCTTATATGGTTGTCTTCCGACTCTAAAGCTAAAACTTTTTTGAGTTTAGCCTTAGTTCTCTTAAGTAGTGCTTTTGGATCGTCAACGTAGTTTATCAAAAGATGAAAACCGGTCATACATTACCCTACATAAGATACACAAGTAGACAACACAAGGGTAATCCTGTTTGAGCAGAGGTCAATGGTTATTTCGATCACATCAATAAGTATAAGTTTATCAATACTTTCTTTGTCTAGCTACCTTCCTCGGCAACGACGCCAAAAATGCTTGTTGATATTTCTTAGCATCGCTACTAGGAACAGAGTTTTAATTCTGTCCCCAGCAATGGCGCCAGAAATGCTTGTTGGTGTTTATTAACATGTCACTTGTTTGAGTACTTAGCCACCTATTGTAAACCTATACCTCCTAACTTTACTAGGTTGTCATCACTAGTGATGATGTCAGGGATATGTGTTGGTACTAAATAGCATTACTACTAGAATAATACTAAGGAGTTCTTTATTAATTATGTGACTCAAGAGAATATATATAAATCTATAAATGAAAAGTATCCGCAAGTGCACAGATAATATACCATTGTAGCATTTTACCTGAGAGTATTCCAGGTATCGTTATTTATATTTTTACCACTGGGAAGGTCTAGCAAGGACATGTATTGATAACTTATACTATTGAAGGAGAAATAAACCATAGCCAATATTCTACTCACAATAGGGGTAAGTCATAAGATAAGAGATGTATAAATGATAAGTAATGAGAATAATAAATCACTCAGAGCACTTCTTTCTATAGCATTAGCATGGTCAGGTAGAATATTAGAGGAATAATTCCTAAGTCATTCTTAATTACAAGTCAAAGCATACATTTGATTAGTGCAATTACACCTAGTAATCATGACTAACATCATCATCATCATATCTACACATAAGGGATATTACTAATGAAGATTGAGGGTAGAGCTCGTTCTACCTTCGTAATCTGACCCTATGTGCACCTATATTTGGGGAGTGGACTACCAAGGAATCAATGGGTGTGTCACATCCACGATCTACCACATGACCCAGAATGTAGGGTGTATCTGCAGGTAAACAATGTATAAGCACCACGCTTACACAATGTCGACCACCCACCCCGTGTACTTTAGAGTGAGTGCTATACGAACTTGTGCATAAACATAATGACAAACTAGCAATACTAAGTATATAATCAAAGTAGACGTTGAACATCATAACAAAGAACATGAATAAGATGAGCAATGAGATTGTCATCATAATTGTAACTAGCATATACAAATAATGGAGAAACAAGAGAGAGAGGGGGGTACAAAGTTTATACCGAACCACGCTCTTGACAAGATCGGGAATCCAAGTGAAGTCCTACTTGCCTCCCTCTAGATCTATCCTAACTAGGTATGCTATGGAGGAGGAGCTCTGAGGACTTGTTTGCACACCTCTTAATATATCACCAATTATAGAGTCCAAAGGATGATCTCTTGCCACATTGGTTGGTTGGAGCACTTGAACTTGCTTGCTTGCACTTGATTGCTCATTTGGTTGAGATGATATAGTAGCCATTTGTTGTTGATCTTTCACTTTATCATCACTTATACTAGCTTGACCTTGATCATGAGAACCACTAGCTTGCTCATTTGAGTAAGAGAGCACTTGATTCTTGTCATCTTCAACAGCAATCACCTTTCTAGGCCTTATGTCACCAATTGACCAATTGAGTGCCTCTCACATCATCTAGATTCTCATCTTCCTCTTGGGAACCATTGGTTTCATCAAATTCCACATTATGAACCTCCTCAAGAGTACCACTTGCCAAATTCCAAACTCTATAAGCCTTGCTAGTAGTGGAGTAACCAAGCAAGAAACCTTCATCACATTTCTTCTCAAACTTGTTCAATCTAGTGCCTTTCTTCAATATGTAGCATTTACAACCAAAAACCCGAAAGTATTCAATATTTGGCTTTCTATCATTTAAGATCTCATAAGGTGTCTTCTCCAACATTGGATGGCAATAGAGGTGGTTGCTATAGTAGCAAGCCATGTTGGTTGCTTCGGCCCAAAAAGAATGACTAACATTGTACTCACTCAACATTGATCTTGCCATGTCAATCAAAGTTCTATTCTTCCTCCCAACAAGACCATTTGATTGTGGAGTGTACTAGGCCAAGAATTGATGCCTAATGCCAAACTCATCACATAGCTTATCAATTCTTGTATTCTTGAACTCACTACCATTGTCACTTCTCACTTTTTTTATAGTTGTTTCAAACTCATTGTGAATTCTTTTGATGAATGTCTTGAAGGTTGCAAACGCATCACTCTTGTCAACAAGAAAGACTACCCAAGTATATCTAGTGAAATCATCCACAATCATAAATCCATATTTATTGCCACCGATGCTAGTGTAAGTTATTGGCCCAAACAAGTCTATGTGTAGTAACTCAAATGCCTTAGATGTGCTCATGATGCTCTTCTTAGGATGAGTGTTTCCAACTTGCTTTCCGGCTTAACATGCACTACATAGCTTATCATTCTCTTATGTGACATCTTTCAAGCCTCTAACTAGATCATGCTTAATCAACTTGTTCAATTGTTTTATTCCAACATGACCAAGCCTTCTATGCCATAACCAACCCATGCTAGACTTAGTGAGCAAACATATTGACAATTGAGCTTCTCTAGCATTGAAATCAACCAAGTATAGATTCTCATATCTAAATCCTTTGAATATCAAGTTAGAGCCATCTACACTTATGATGTCTACATCATCCACACCAAATATTCACTTGAAACCAAGATCACACAATTGAGCTACCGACAATAGGTTGAAGTTCAAGCTCTCTACTAGCAGCACATTAGAAATGCTCAAGTCATTGGATATTGCAATCTTACCAAGCCCTTTAACCTTGCCTTTGCCATTGTCATCAAATGTGATACTATCAACCCCATTGCTCTCATTTGTGTTGATTGAATTGAACATTCTTGAATCACTTGTCATGTGTTGTGTGCACCCACTATCAAGCACCCAATGCCTTCCTCCGGTTTTATAATTGACCTACAAAATAAGATAAATTCTTTTTAGGTAAACAAACTTGCTTGGGTCCTTGAAGGTTAGTTACCAAGGTCTTTGGTACCCAAATGGCCTTCTTCTTTGGGCCCACAATTGGTGTACCAATGAACTTAGCCTTCACACCATTGGCACCCTTAACAAGCATGTAACAAGAATAAAATCTAATTGAGGATACATTAGGTTGCTTGTTCTTGTTAGTCTTGCAATATTGCTCTATATGCCCAACTTGCTTGCATCTATTGCAAAACCAACCATTGCCCTTCACAAAGCTAGCTTTGAGAGTGATAAAGGCCGCCTTACCTTTCTTAGGGGTATAGCCTAATCTCTCTTTGTTGAGAGAAAATCTTTGGCTACCCAAGCACTTTAGCAAGCGGGCATCTCCACAATAGGCATTGCCTAAGGCACGAGTGAGCTCATTCACCTCCTTCTTGAGGGTCTCATTTTCCACCATTAGTGAGGCATCACAAGTGAAACCATAACTCAAAGGTGAAGTAGGAGTAGTAGTACTACAAGAAGGGTTAGTGGGAGCAACAACAATGGGCTTATAAAAAGATTCATCAAGAATATCACATGTTAGTCCCACATCACATGACATAATCACTTGCTCCTTCTTGGCTTCGTCCTTCTTGACTTGCTTGAGGAGCGAGGAGTGAGCTTTCTAAAGCTTAGAGTGAGACTTGCCAAGCTCCTCATGGTCTTCCTTTAGGCTCTCATGAGAAGCATTGAGCTCATCAAAGGATTGCTCAAGAGATTTGACCTTCTTCCGCAATTCTTTGCACTCCTTTCTCTTCATCTCAAAGCAAGTGTGGACTTGCTCCAACATGTCCATAAGCTCCTCCTTGGTGTACTCCTCCTCCACATCATCACTCCTACAATCATCACTTTCACAAGAATCATTATCACTCATATCATATTTTTTATCTTGGTAGGCTTTGCCATGAGGCTAGTCAATGGAGTGTTGAAGATGGATGGCTTGTTGTTGATGGCGATGCTTGCTAGTGCCTTCTTGAGAGACTTCTTGTCATCATCACTAGAATCATCATCCGATGAGCCATCACTATCCCATGTTACCACATAGCTTCCACCCTTCTTCTTCTTTTGGAAGGTCATCTTCTTCTCCTTCTCTCTCTTTTCCTTTCAATCATTCTTTTCTTTCTTCTTCTCATCCTCATCATTGTCACTATTGTAGGGACAATCCACTACAACATGATCCTTGCTCTTGCACTTGTAGCATCTCCTCACATAGTCCTTGCTATTGAAGTTGTCTCTTCTCTTTCTTGCACCATATCCCTTCTTCTTCATGAATTTTCCCATCTTGCACACAAAGAGAGCCATGGTCTCATCAACAATGTCACTAGCATCTTCATTATCAGTTGATTCTTGCTTCTTGGACTTGCCCTTGTTCTTGGATGATGAACTAGCCTTGAATGCTACACTCTTCTTCTTCTTGTCTTTGTCCTCCTTCTCATCTTTGTCAACCCCCTCCCTTTTCACATGGTATGTCTCTTGTGTCATGACATCACCTAGTACTTGGTTAGGGGTTAGTTGCTTCAATCCTCCTCTAATGATGATCCATCATAGTGTCTCAAATCTTGGAGGTAAGCACATCAAGAACCGATGAGAGACATCATCATCATTGATCTTCTCACCCAAAGCCTTCAAGTCATAGACAATCACTTGCAATCTATGGAACATCTCCAGAATCTTCTCATCATCCTTCATCTTGAAACTTGTCAACTTGTCCTTGAGAATGTACAACTTGGCACTCTTCATCATCGATGTGCCCTCATGTGTTTCTTCCAATCTCTTCCACACCTCACTAGCTCTTTCACAATCCTTGATTTGCTCAAACACCTTGGAATCAATGGCATTGTAGATGGTGTTGAGAGCCATTGTATTGCATTGCTTGTTGGCCTTGTCTTGGATTGTCGGGATCAAGAATCACATAATCACTTTCAGTCACATCCCACACTTGATCATTGATTGAACCAAGATACATCTTCATCTTTCTCTTCCAATAATCATAGCATGTGCCATCAAAGAACGGTGGTTTGCCCCCCACATGGTTAAACACAACTTGAGCCATAATTTGACACCGAGGTTGTTAAGCCTTCAATCAAATGATGACCATGGCTCTGATACCACTTGAAAGGTCTTAATATGGCTAGAGGGGGTGAATATCCTATTTAAAAACTCTACAAAGCACTAGAGCAATTGATTAGTACAACAAACAACGTAATGCAATTTTGCTCTAGATCTACAAGGGTTGCAAGCAACCTATCCAACAATTCTAGTTGCTATGATCACTAGCACACAATAAGCTAGGTCACTACTCACTAAGCTAGTGTGATCTCAAAGACTAACTAAAGAGCCGCACTATACAAACTAACAAGCTCTCAAAGACTAACTACACTAAAGAGCTTGACAACTAGTTTGCAAGGAATGTAAAGGAGTAAGTAGGGTAATTATACAACCGTGTTGAGGAATGAACCAATCATAATATGATAACAATGAATCATTGGGAGAAATTCAATCACAAGAATGACACATGATTTTTCTCCTGAGGTTCACGTGCTTGCTGGCACGCTAGTCCCCATTATGTTGACCAACACTTGGTGGTTTGATGGCTAAGAGGTGTTGCATGAACCTCATCCAACAAATGGACATCGTAAGAACCTACCCACAAGTGATGTAACTCAATGACATGAGCAATCCACTAGAGTTACCTTTCGGCGCTCCACCGGGTAAGGTACAAACCCCTCACAATCACCGGAGATGGCCATGAACAATCACCAACTCGTGCCAATGCTCCTCCACTACTCGAAGCCATCAAGGTGGCGGCAACCACCAAGAGTAACAAAACTCCATAGCCACAACGATCCCCAAGTGCCACTAGATGCAATCACTCAAGTAAATGCAGTTGGAATCACTCCCAATCTCACTATGATAATGAATCAATGATAGAGATGAGTGGGAGGTGTTTGCTTAGGCTCACAAGGATGTCAAGTATGTCAAAGTGCCAAGAGAGTGAGCCCCAAGCATGTACCTTCCTATTTATAGAGCCCTAAGACTCAGAGAGCCATTGGGAGCTCTCGGGTTGACCGGACTCACCCCAACGTTCAGTCGGCCTGAGTCTGGTCACCTTCGGCCATCCATGTGTCCTTCCATTCAACGAGTGTCGTAGATCTCCAAGAGTTAAGTTCCAGCGCTCACGTAGTTAAGTGACGACCGGACGTGAGGCTCAAGTCACCTGATGCTCGAACATGCGGTATTCGTTCGTTTCTAGTAAGCACCCAAAGATAGTTTTTGATGACCGGATGTGTCAGGTCAAGAGTGACCGGATGCGCTGGTTCATCCATTCTTCTTTGTGCTCGCTCATGAAGCATACGTTAGTGTCTATCATCATTGACCTAATGCGGCCCCTGCGTGTCTGGTCTCCGACACCGAGCAAGGTCTGGTCGTGAGACCGAGCGCTGCCCTCTCTAGACCCAGCGTCCGGTCTACTTCCTGCACCTCAGTTAAGTCTCACGCCACTAGGGGTTAGGCATCGGACGCGTAGGTCTAGCCCAAGGCCTGCGTCTGGTCCTCCCCCAACTCCCCCTTTTTCTTTTTCTAAGTCCACAACCACTTCACCCTTGCTTTCCAAGTTGCTAACCACAAAGTGTAGAACTTGTGTGCACGTGTGTGAGCATTTTTCCAAGCATTTTTCAAGGGTTAAATATTAGCACACTAGGTCCCTAATGCATATGCAAGGATCATATCACCTAGTGGCACTCGATAAACCGTTTAGCCAAAAATTTTCTCTTTATAGTACGGCTATCGATCCTAAATGTGGCAGAACCACCCAATCTAATGCCCTCTCAAGGGTACTTGTCTTCCATTAGACACTGAGTACCCAAGCGAGGACACTAAACTATACAGTTCTATCAAGCACACCCCAAGGGAGAAGTTGAAAATCCACATTTTTCTGTCAAGATCATAAATGAGAGTATAAAGCTTACAACATCTTTAGCCATTTCTTACATTGTTTAATACAATAACGAATTTACACATGATCAGAGTTTTAGTGGAAAAGAAAGTTATTTAATGATGTGTGAAGCATTAACAAGTAACCATCTACATACAAGATTTTCTGGCAGTTTTTACATCTTTTCTTATAAAAACTTTAGTGAGGGTTATAAACAACACTACAACCATAGCGCGAAAGGAATCCTCTCTGAGCCCACCAGGAGGTTTCCACACATAAAAGTCATCTACCATCCATCGGTCACCTGCAACAGGGGAATAAAACCTAAAGTACTCGATTGTACTCAGCAAGACTTACCCGATAGAAGAAAGTAAAAGACTCCAAGGATATGCAATGCTATTTGGCTTGCTGGTTGATTGCCCTGGCAGGAAGCATTACTAATAGTGCATCTTTATGTTCCAAGTTTTTAGCAGTTGTTTTTAATTAATTAGCTATTCATTCTAGGTAAGCACCTATGCTACTTTCAAGCATGTGGATAAGCAATCAGAACCATTTTATCACCTTTCATTTTCTAGTTCTTACTACGGTGCTAGACCATAGCCAAGTCGGTACCATCTCATAGAAACAATGATTCACGAATCAATGTATCCCTGACTGGTACCCCAAAACACATGCCCCACTTGTACCCCAGGCAAAAATGGAACCAACTCTGTCTCCCTCCTATCAAGGGGTCCGGGTGAAAGGTCCTAATGGGTAGAGAGGGGTGAATAGCCTATTAAAAATTTCTACAACAACACTTAATAAACTAGTTAGACAATCATGAGGCGAAGCGAGTGTTGCGCTAGCCTACTAAAAAAGCAAGCCACCTACCACAATTCTAGTTTATGTAGTCTCTATCCACACAATAACTATGTCACTACACTAAGTTAGTGTGCTCTCAAAGGCTAACTAAAGAGCTACACTGACCAAACTAACAAGCTCTCACAACTAGCTACACTAAAGAGCTTGACAACAAGTTTGCGGTAATGTAGAGTGAGTGAGCAAGATGGTTATACCACCATGTCGAGGAATGAGCCAATCAATCATAAGAATGAATACCAATGAAGACCAATCACCTTAGAATCAAATGATGACACAATTATTTTTTACCGAGGTTCACTTGCTTGCCGGCAAGCTAGTCCTTGTTGTGGTGATTCACTCACTTGGAGGTTCACGTGCTAATCGGCATCACATGCCAAACCCTCAATAGGGTGCCACACAACCAACACAAGATGAGGATCACACAAGCCATGAGCAATTCACTAGAGTACCTTTTGACTCTCCACCGGAGAAAGGTCAAGAAGCCCTCACAATCACCACGATCGGAGCCAAGACAATCTCCAACCTCCGCTCGATGATCCTCGCTGCTCCAAGCCATCTAGGTGGCGGCAACCACCAAGAGTAACAAGTGAACCCCATAGCGAAACATGAACACCAAGTGCCTCTACATGCAAACAAACAAGCAACACACTTGGATTCACTCCCAATCTCACAAAGATGTTGAATCTATGATGGAGATGAGTGGGAGGGTTTGGCCAAGCTCACAAGGTTGCTATCTCAATGCTAATAGCCAAGAGAGTGACCTTGAGCTGGCCATGGGGCTTAAATAGAAGCCCCCATGAAATAGAGCCGTTGTACCCCTTCACTGGGCATAACACGAGGTGACCGGATGCTTTGGTCAGATCGACCGGACGCACCCTGCTAGCGTCCGGTCAAGCGGATGGCTACCACATCATCCCTCTCTTCAAATACTGAGCACCCGATCCCAATGGTCAAGTGATGACCGGACGTAGCACAGTGCCACGACCGGACGTAGGACCCTAGTCATGCCCGACCAGACTCACCCAGCATCTGGTCACTCACTGTCTCCTCTGTGCGCTGCCACGTCAGCAGGACCGGATGCACCCCGCCAGCGTCCGGTCACGAAGTGACCCAGCGTTCGGTCGAAGACTAACGCCAGCGTCTTCTCTGCTTCCACTGACCGGAGGCACCGATCAAGTTGAGGCCAGCGTCCGGTGCACTCTGTGAAACCCTGTCTTTTCTGTACAGTGCGCCGGTGGCACCGTCGGACTGTCCGCACTCTACGGGCAGACACTCCACCGGTGAAGTTTTTTACCCTTACTGCCAAGTGCTAAACACAATGTGTATCACCTTTGTGCATGTGTGTTAGCATATTTTTCACAAATATTTTCAAGGGTGTCAGCACTCCACTAGATCCTAAATGCATATGCAATGAGTTAGAGAATCTTGTGGCACTTTGATAACCGTATTTCGATACGAGTTTCACCCCTATTAATAGTACGGCCATCGAACCTAAATGTGATCACACTCGCTAAGTGTCTTAATCACCGAAACAAAAATGGCTCCTACCATTTATACTTTTGCCTTGAGCCTTTTGTTTTTCTTTCTTCTTTTCCAAGTCCAAGCACTTAATCATCACCATGGCAACACCATCATCATGTCATGATCTTCATTTGCTTCACCACTTGGAATGTGCTACCTATCTCATGATCACTTGATGAACTAGGTTAGCACTTAGGGTTTTATCAATTCACCAAAACCAAACTAGAGCTTTCAATCTCCCCCTTTTTGGTAATTGATGACAACCCTTACACAAAGATATGAATTGAAATTCAATTGAATCCTTGTTGCTTACCCAAGCCTATTTACCATGTGTAAAAGAATATGGACAAGTTTCATGAACTCCAAATGATAGCAATTGCTCCCCCTACATATGTGCTAAGAGTTTGGATTGTAGCTTGCACATATGCTTAGATAGGAAATATAGGAGACAATGTCTATCAAATGATGCTAAGGTATAAAAGATGGACCTTTAAAGCGTGATACCAATCGGAGTGCACCAATATACCATCCTTAGCACCATTAGTAACTAGACATACACAAAAACTAGAATACCCCATGAGATCAACATTAGAAGTAAGGGTCTAGTTTTCATAATGTGAGCATGAGTCTAGTTACTTAAACCTATGCATGCTAGTTTTTCATTTCATCATCCAAACCTACAACTAGCATACACCACACAAGCATTGATATTGAAATTTAAAACTTGTTCCATGCAAGTAAACATATGAAATGCACATTCAAATGCACCATACAAGATCATGAGCTTGCTCCCCCTACTTGTGTGCTTAAAATTTTAATTGATTCATTTCCTTTGTTATGTCTCCCCCTATGTCAAATTCTCCCCCTTTGTTGTCTTTTCACTATCTTAGTACACTAATATCTTTGTTTTTCTCCCCTTTGTCATTAATGACCACAAAGGTTCAAAATGTAGATAAGTTGAGAGTATCAATGTCAATCAATGGGGTGAGGATCATATTCCCAAATTTGGTCCAATCTAGATCATTTACCAAAGATATTTAACTCGGTTTGATCCAAGGACAAGTTTCTTCACACCTCCAAATATGAGTTATCTTGTACCATGTTGAGTTAAACACTTAGAGCTCATTTTCTAGATCAAACACTAGGTTTACAAGCCCACAAACATGTCATATGCTACCACTAGACCAAATCAAGCATAGAAGCAATAGTGGTACCATATAATCAATAAATTCATTTGATTTTCATGAATGAGCCTATTAAAAGTGAAATATGTCTAGATGCACTAAACATGTCCTTAACAAGGATGTATGCCATGCCAATCAACTTTTACCTTAGATTGCTCGAAGGAGAGGCATGTCATATAAGTGGGCAGGTGCATCAACACATATTTGAGAAATCTAATATGTTCAACTCATTCCTTAGCTTGAAAAATCTTTTCTCATCTAATGGCTTGGTGAATATATCGGCAAGTTGATCTTCGGTGCCTACACTTTCAATGCAAATGTCCGCCTTTTGTTGGTGATCTCTTATGAAATGGTGGTGGACATCAATGTGCTTTGTTCTTGCATGTTGAACCGGATTGTTGGTTAACTTGATTGCACTCTCATTGTCACATAGCAATGGCACTCTCTTGAACTTGATTCCAAAGTCACTCAAGGTGGCCTTCATCCAAAGTATTTACGCACAACAACTACCGACAGATATGTATTCGGCTTCGGCGGTTGATAATGCAACACTATTTTGCTTCTTTGATGACCATGAAACAAGTCATCTTCCCAACAATTGACATGTGCCCAAGGTGCTCTTCCTTTCAACCTTGCATCCCGCATAATATGAGTCAGAGTAACCAACTAGCTCAAACTTTGCTCCTTTGTGATACCATAAACCAACATTTTGTGTATGCTTCAAGTACCTCAATATTCTCTTTGTAGCCTTCAAATGACTTTCTCTTGGTGAGGATAGAAATCTTGCACACATGCATACACTAAACATGACATCCGGTCTTGATGCGGTCATATAGAGTAGGCTTCCAATCATACACCGATATAATTTTTGATCCACCATATTGCCACTTGCATCACTATCCAAGTTGCCATTTGTTCCCATTAGTGTACTAATAGCTTTGCTATCACTCATGCCAAACTTCTTGATCATGTCCTTGATATACTTGCCTTGACTCACAAATATACCATTCTTCAATTGTTTGATTTGAAGACCAAGGAAGTAACTCAACTCTCCAATCATGGACATCTCAAACTCATTAGCCATCATCTTTCCAAACTCATCACAAAAGTCTTGATTGGTTGATCCAAATATGATGTCATCAACATAGATTTGCAACACAAATAAATCTTTTCCAATCTTCTTGATGAAAAGAGTAGTGTCCACCTTGCCCATCATGAACCCTTTAAAGAGTAGGAAGTCCCTAAATCTCTCATACCATGCTCTAGGTGCTTGCTTCAAGCCATACAATGCCTTCTTCAACTTGTACACATGGTCGGGCTTCTTGTCATCTTCAAAGCCAGGAGGTTGCTCAACATATACTTCTTAATTGATGTAACCATTGAGAAATGCACTCTTAACATCCATTTGATAGATCTTGATGTTGTGGGCACAAGCATAGGCTAGCAAGATTCTAATTGCTTCTAATCTAGCAACTGGGGCATATGTTTCTCCAAAGTTAAGACCTTCAACTTGTGTATATCCTTGTGCTACCAATCTTGCTTTGTTCCTTACTACTATCCCATCTTGATCTTGCTTGTTTCTAAAGATCCATTTGGTTCCAATCACGTTGTATCCCTTTGGTCTCTCTACTAATTCCCATACTTGATTTCTTATGAAGTTATTCAATTCTTCATGCATAGCATTCACCCAATCAACATCCTTTAATGCTTCATCTATCTTCTTTGGTTGAATAGATGACACAAATGGGAAGTGCTCACAAAATGAAGCCAATCTTGATCTTGTTTGTACACCTCTAGAAATATCACCAATGATAGTGTCCAATGGATGATCCCTTGCAATATTGGTTCATTGGAGGATTCGAACTTGATTGCTTGCACTTGCTTGATCATTGGGTTGAGATGATGTACTAGCCACTTGATCATGTTCATTGTCATGAGATCCACTTGTACTAGCTTGATTTGTATCATCTTGCACATTTGAGTTAGAGAGCACTTGCACTTGATCATGTTCATCATCATTAACTTGCCTAGGCCTCAATTCACCAACATCCATTTTCTTCATGGCATTTGAAAATTGAATGCCTCTAACATCTTCTAAGTTTTCATTTTCTTCTTGTGAACCCTTGGTTTCATCAAATTCAACATCATGAACTTCCTCAAGAGTACCACTATCCAAATTCCAAACTTTATATGCTTTGCTAGTAGTTGAGTATCCAAGTAGAAATCCTTCATCAAATTTCTTGTCAAACTTGCTCAATCTAGTGCCTTTCTTCAAGATATAACATTTGCAACCAAAGACCCAAAAATATGCAATATGGGCTTTCTACCATTCAAGAGCTCATATGGTGTCTTCTCTTTCAATGGGTGACAATAGAGATGGTTGCTACAATAGCAAGCCGTATTGATAGCTTCGGCCCAAAAGGATTGACTCACATTGTACTCACTAAGCATAGACCTTGCCATATCAATAAGTGTTCTATTCTTCCTCTCAATAAGGCCATTTGATTGTGGAGTGTACTTAGCCAAGAATTGATGTCAAATTCCAAATTCATCACACAACTCATCAATTCTATTGTTCTTGAACTCACTGCCATTGTCACTTCTAACTCTCTTGATGGTTGTTTCAAACTCATTGTAAATGCCCTTGACTAATGATTTGAATGTTGCAAATACATCACTTTTGTTCACTAGAAAGAATACCCAAGTGTATCTAGTATAATCATCCACTATCGCAAAGCCATATTTGTTACCACCAATGCTAGTGTATTGAGTTGGCCCAAACAAATCCATGTGCAATAACTCAAATGCTTTACTAGTGCTCATCATGCTTTTCTTGGGATGGGTGTTTCCAACTTGTTTTCTGGCTTGACAAGAGCTACAAAGCTTATCCTTTTCAAACACAACATCTTTCAAGCCTTTAACCAAGTCATGCTTAACCAATCTATTCAATTATTTCATTCCAACATGACCAAGCCTTCTATGCCATAACCAACCCATGCTAGACTTAGTGAATAAACATGTAGATAATTTAGCTTCATTGGTATTGAAATCAACCAAGTATAGATTCTCATATCTAAAGCCTTTGAAGATTAAATTAGAGCCATCTACACTTATGATCTCTACATCATCTACCCCAAATATGCATTTGAATCTAAGATCACACAATTGAGCCACGGATAGCAAGTTAAAGTTCAAGCTCTCTACTAGCAACACATTGGAAATGCTCATATCATTGGATATTGCAATCTTACCAAGCCCCTTGACCTTGCCTTTGCCATTGTCACCAAATGTGATACTATCATAACCATCATTGCCATTGGTGTTGATTGAGTTGAACATTCTTGCATCACCGGTCATGTGTTGAGTGCACCCACTATCAAGAACCCAATGCCTTCCTCTAGCTTTGTAAATGACGTACAAAAGAAGATCAATTCCTATTAGGTACCCAAACTTTCTTGGGTCCTTGAAGGTTAGGCACTAAGCTCTTTGGTACCCAAATGGCTTTCTTCTTTGAGCCCATCCATGGTTTAAAATGAACTTAGCCTTCACACCATTTGTACCCTTAGTAAGCACATAGAAAGAATTAATCTTAATTGAGGATACATTAGCATTTTTGCTCTTGTTCTTGCACTCATGCTCTTTGTGACCAACTTGCTTGCAACTAGTGCAAAACCGACCATTGTTCTTCACAAAAGTAGTCTTGTAAGGAGCAAAGGCCACCTTGCCTTTCTTGGGGGTATAGCCCAAACCCTCTTTGTAGAGAGAAGCTCTTTGGCTACCCAAGCACATAAGTAAGCGGTCCTCACCACCATAGGCCATAGCCAAGGTGTTAGTGATCTTATTGACCTCCTTCTTGAGGTTCTCATTCTCAACCATTAGTTAGGCATCACAAGTGAAACCATCACTACTAGATGAGGTGGAAGTAGAAGTACTACAAGAAGGGTTAGCGGGAGCAACAATGATAGGCATAGATAATGATTCATCAATTATATCACAAGTTAAGCCTACATCACAAGTCTCAACATGCTTCTTTTTATTTTGTTCATTAAGCAAAGAGGAATGATCTTTTCAAGCTTCTTGTGAGTCTTGCCAAGCTTCTCATGGGCTTCCTATAGCCTCTCATGAGTTGCATTGAGCTCATCAAAGGCTTGCTTAAGGGCTTTTAGTTCCTTACGCAAGCTTTTGCATTCCCTTCTCTTAATGTCAAAGTGTTCTTTAGCATCTTCTAGCATGTCAAATAGTTCATCCTTAGTAGGTTCATCATCATCACTATCACTATCATTTCATTTTCATTTTCATTATCATGTTCTTCATCACTTCCATCATCACAAATTTGTACCTTAGTGGCCTTAGCCATGAAGCATGAAGAAGTGTCGAAGAGAGAAGGCTTCTCATTGATAGCAATGCTTGCAAGTGCCTTCTTCTTGGTGGTCTTGTCATTGTCACTATCATCATCATCACTTGAGGAAGCATCACTATCCCAAGTGACCACATATGAACCACCCTTCTTCTTGAAGGTCATCTTGTCCCTCTTCTCTTTCTTTTCCTTCTTCTCCTTCTTCTTGCTCTTCTTATCATCATCTTTGTCACTATTGTATGGACATTGAGCAACAAGATGATCCTTGCTTCCACAATTGAAGCACCTTCTTGACTCTTCCTTGTTCTTGGATGAAGATTTCTTTCTTCTAGCTCGGTAGCCCTTCTTCACCATGAACTTTCCAAATCTTTTGACAAAGAGAGCCATATTTTCTTCTTCTTCATCATCATCATCCCATGAACTATCATCTTCACTTGATGTTTCTTTCTTTGCCTTGCCCTTGGATTATGTGGCCTTGAATGCCACACTCTTCATCTTGTCATCCTTCTTCTCCTTCTTTTCTTCCTTCTCATTATCATCTCTATATGTATCATCGGTCATTATATCTCCCAACACTTGGTTTGGTGTCATGGTGTCCAAACCACTACTTTCTAGAATAGTGACCAATGTGCCAAATCTTGAAGGTAAGCATCTCAAGAACTTGTGGGAGAAGTCCTTGTCCTTCATCTCTTCTCCAAGTGCTTTGAGATCATTGACAAGCACTTGAAGCCTACAAAACATCTTCGGCACACTCTCATCCTCCTTAATCTTGAAGCTTGCAAACTTTTCCTTGAGAATGTATGCCTTTGCACCCTTCACGGCTTGAGTGCCATCAAATGATTCCTCCAATTTCTTCCATGCCTCATGAGCTCTCTCAATATTCTTGATTTGCTCAAA